>CM038708.1:45525321-45540321 GCA_021613375.1 Megaleporinus macrocephalus
GGGAAAAAAATAAAGGAGGCTTAACATGGGCAGCTCTTTGCGGGCCAAAGCCAGCTAGTCTGGCATCAGTCCTGTAGCCCGGGATGAAGAATAGCTGGAGAACGGCGCGAGTTCCCGCTCATATAATTCCTCTATAAAGCTGGCGATGACAACGGCGCGGAGGAATTTAATACTAAACCACCCAGACCGTACCATTTCTAATTTAATTACTGTTATTTTACTCATTATATATTATTACTATATATATATATATATATATATATATATATATATATACATACACATACTACTGTGCAAGAAAGTATTAAGCACATAGCAATGCGTGCACATCAGATCTGATTAGAACAGATGTAAATAATCATACATACAATACAAAGTAACATGGATATGTTACTGTGAGAGAAGTAGATCAGATCTTGAGCTTCAGTTTGAAGAACAAAGTGTAGTTCCAGATTTCTCCTGGACGCCCCAGACATTGTATGAATGTATTCAGTTCCTTCAGCAGCAAATCTTGATTTAGCTTAATGAAGTACTGAGCAGTCAAAGCAGGTGTTAGATGAGAACTGTAAATAATATGGGGTTGTTTCCACAAGGAGAAGCTTGGAAAGGGTTAAATAAACACACTGACGTATGGAAAAGCACTACTTACTCTATTAATACTGTTTAAATATTTAATAATAGTGTTTTACTGAGTCAATAAAATATTTTGGAAGAGAATAACACTCCCGAGTGTCTAAAACTTGCACAGTACTGTATATCACTTTATTATTATTACATAAACAAGCTGTACTGTGTGTATATAAGGCTGATATATGTAAGTAAGATCGGTTCTGATTGGCTGCCCTGTATTGTGCCTTATTGAAGTAGCAGGCAAAACACTGCTTATAACTGTGATGTGAATGGAGTGAATAGGTCATAGTGTCACTGAAGCCAATCCCAGCATCATCGGGTGAAGGCGGGGTACACCATGGACAGGTTCCCAGTCTATCCTATGGCCAACACACACTAACGCACTCACACCTACGGATAACACTGGTATAAAGCCGAATCATGCTACGCAACTGTAGGGGGAGCCCAAGAGTAATTACACCATCAGTGCTGCTTTAACTGTACTGTTATGCAAACATCGGTTAAGCTGTGTAGTGAAGCGACAGTAGCTCCAGACCGCTGAGATGAAGAGGTGGATGGTGAGGCAGAGAGAGATGTAGAGATAGAGAGAGACAGAGAGACAATGAAAAAGAATCGAAAAAGCACAGAGCTCTGGAGAATGAGAGCGAGATGGGGGGGTGGAAGGGAGAAGAGAGGGACGAGAGAAGGGAGTGAGGGATGAGCAGTGAGAGGCGTTGAGAGAGAGATGTGGGTGATGTGAGAGGCCGAGTGGTAAATATTTAACACTGCAGGCTGCAGCTCACGTTTCTTCAGCAGGTGCTACACTCCTCCACCCGCTGTCTAGAGACACACACACACACACACACTCTTTGCAACACACACACTCACGATAACATAAACACTATCTAACACACACCATACAAACACACACTTCAACACACACACACGCTAATATACATACTCTAACAAACACACACACACACAATCTCTATCGCGCACTAACACACACACACACTCTTTTCAACACACACACTCACGATAACATAAACACTATCTAACACACACCATACAAACACACACTTCAACACACACACACGCTAATATACATACTCTAACAAACACACACACACACACACACAATCTCTATCGCGCACTAACACACACACACACTCTTTTCAACACACACACTCACGATAACATAAACACTATCTAACACACACCATACAAACACACACTTCAACACACACACACGCTAATATACATACTCTAACAAACACACACACACACACACACAATCTCTATCGCGCACTAACACACACACACACTCTTTTCAACACACACACTCACGATAACATAAACACTCTTACACACACCATACAAACACACACTTCAACACACACACACGCTAATATACATACTCCAACAAACACACACACACACAAACACAATGTCTCTAACTCACACTCTCTAACACACACACACACAATATCTAATGCACACAAACTCTAACAAACACACACACTCTTTCCAACAAACACACTCACTAACACACACCCACACACTATCTAACACACATCATACAAACACACACACTAACAAACACACACTCTAACACACACCCACACACACAAACATACATACTCTAACACACACACACACTCTTTCCAACACACACACACACACTCTAACACACCATACAAACACTCTAAAACACACACACACAAACACACACACACACACACACACACACAATATATCTAACACATACTCACACAATAACACACACAATAACACACACACAAACACACACTCTCTCTATAACACACACACACACACACACACACATTATTTATGTGTGCCCCATTATTTCATGTCCCTGCTCAGATTAAGCACTGTAAATCATATCAGCTGGGCCGGTCGTGGGCTGGAGGTCAGCAAACCTGCCCTGTGACCGGATGGTCGCTGGTTTGATTCCCTGAACTGACGTGATTGAAGTGCCCTTGAGTGCGCCACCTAACCCCACCACTGCTCCCTGCGTGCTGTGGACAGAGCCCACCACTCCAGAAATCAGATGTTCCCTTTCATACAATCAAAGTCCTTCCACGGGTCTTCCAGCCCAGCGAGGATCAGACGTCTACCTCTCTGAATGAGGAAAGACTGACAGACCTGAAGTTACCACAAAAATCTGATAGTGTTGGGCTCATATGACACATGACACCCGGGTTGCTCTGCCCACTGTGCCCATCTCCACAACAAGTTCTAGCAGGGCTTCTGAACTCAGGATTAAATCTTTAAAACAAAGTTTGAATTTTTTGCTCTATTTTAAGTGCACATTAATAGAGCAAAATAAATAAATAAATAAATAAATAAAAATACATAAATACATAAATAAATGTGTCATCACAGCATGCCACCAAACAGACAGAATTTATGTCTACGTATAAAAATTCCATTACGCTCACAGTGTGATTTAATGCAGTGAGTCATTAGCTACCCTCGGCTACGTTCACCAATAATCGCAGCTGATTATGTGTTACTAACCGGGGAAGCCGAAAACCATGCCCACAATTTAAATACAGCTAACCGTCCAATCCCCACGCGCACTCGTCCAGCCCTGCAGAACAGCTCTGTCATCTAACCCCGAGGCTGGAGCAGAGCCAGCGCTCGGCTCCCACTCCCGTGTCATTTACAGACTTAAGGCCGTTTAAATAAAGGCCAATAAAAACGGAATCCCTGCTTAGCTAAAGCTCTCCTAACCCCTCCTGAGCTCTCACAGGCATTAGATATCTGAAATATAAACGAAGCCCACCCCCGCCACAGCTTTACGTCTGTCTGGGTGATGAGGGGGCTCAGAAACGTGTACCAAGTACTGTTTTCCCGTTTCACTGGAACGACAGAAAACAAGGACGGGAAGTGACCTGTAGATCCCGACGGAGGAACCGGAGAGGGATTCTCAGGCCTGGGGGTTGGGAGGCGGGGCTCCGAGCGTAGTTGCTTAAACAGCTGGCAGAACAGCACAGCAGGTCTTCTCTTATTAACCAGAGTCCTGCCCTTAACAGCTCTGGGCGTAGGGCACTGTAATGTTCTCTCACAGTATTAACCCTTGTGTGCTCAACTGACTCGCTCCCTCAATCTTTTCGAGCATTTCTATTGGTCTGTTTATCATGAAATTGGTGATTTTCTGAGATGATTTATAAATGATAAAGTGCTGCAAGCTGGTAGAGCAGGGCTGGTCAGTATTAGCTATTGGCTTCGCCAGCGTGATAACAGCTCTGCTTACTACAAGAGCAGCCGTGTGGGGTGTTTCACTCTCAGTTAGTGTGTGTTCACTAGTGTGTGTGTGTGTGTGTGTGTGTGTGTGTGTGTGTGTGTGTGTGTGTGTGTGTGTATGTGGGTTTTTCCACTGACCCCTTGTGTGTGTTCACTAGTATGTGTGTGTGGGTGTTTCACTCCCTCCTAGTGTGTGTGCGGGATGTTTCACTGCCCCTCAGCGTGTGTGTTCACTAGTGTATGTGTGTGTTTACGTGGGTATTTCACTCTCAGTTAGTGCGTGTTCACTAGTATATGTGTGTGTTTATGTGGGTATTTCATTCTCAGTTAGTGTGTGTTCACTAGTGTATGTGTGTATGCAGGTTTTTCACAGACCCCTTGTGTGTGTTTACTAGTGTGTGTGTGTGTGGGGGGGGGTTCACTTTCTCCTAGTGTGTGTTCACTAGTGTGTGTGTGAGGATCTTTCACTGCCTCTCATCTCAGTGTGTGTTCACTAGTGTGTTTGTATATATGGGTGTTTCACTTCCCCCATACTGTGTGTGTGTGTGTGTGTATAGGTGTTTCATTCCCCCCTAGTGTGTGTGTTCACTAGTGTGTGTGTGTGTATATAGGTATTTCACTCCCGCCTAGTGTGTGTGTTCACTAGTGTGTGTTTGTGTATGTGTGTTTCACTGCTCCCTAGTGTATGTGTCCACTAATGTATGTGTGCGTGTGTACGTGCGTGTTTCACTCTCAGTTAGTGTGTGTTCACTAGTGTGTGTGTGTGTGTGTATGTGGGATTTTCACTGACCACTTGTGTGTGTTCACTAGTGTGTGTGTGTGGATGTTTCACTGCCCCTCAGTGTGTGTGTTCACTAGAGTGTGTGTGTCTGTGTGTATGTATAGGTGTTTCACTCCCCCCATAGTATGTGTGTATGGGTGTGTGTTCTCTAGTGTGTGTTTGTGTGTATATGGGTGTTTCACTACCCCCCAGTGTGCGTGTGTTCACTAGTGTGTATGTGTGTTTGTGTATATATGGGTGTGGGGAAGCTCGCATTTGCAGCAACTCTGTAAGGACAACATGGAATTATGATGTGCCAGAAGGAAATATATATGTAGTGCAGACGTTTCGCAAGAATAAGGAAAATCCCACTGTAACTGGGAATGGCGGGAATGGGAAGACCTATTGCAAAAGCAAGCATAGCCTGATCCTCATTCCAGCCCTGGTTCTCCTTTCTTCTCCCTTGATTCCTTTTAACGGATCCCTACGTTTGTGTTCCCTTGATATTCAGGATCATTCAAGTTTCCTTCTTTTCTCTGTTTGGTTTACACGTTTACACATTGATTAAATGGTCCAGTGGAAAAAGCTGGGAATGGCAGGACTGGGACAGAAAGGGACGAGACCTTCTGCACAAGAAAGCATAACCTGATCCTCGTCCCAGCCCTTCTTCTCTTCTCTGCCTTGTCTTTGATCCCCACGTTCGTTTCCTGACCTGATATCCAGGCGAACTCATTTCCGGCTGTCCATCTCCTCCGGGAATCTCCATTCAAGAAGGAGCATGGCGGACCCACAAGCACACGAGCGTGCAGCGCCACTGCACCTCTCGCTCTTGTCGACGATATCGGGCTCCTTCTGTAATCACCGTGTCCTCACATCCACACTCTCGTCCCCATGCGGAAGCTGGCAGGCTGTCACTCCGCCATTGTTCCTCAACTCCTGTTGCTGGGAGGCTTTCATCGTGGCGGTGAAGATCATGAAACATGGCGACAGCATGAATCCTCGCCCTCCTTTCTTTCCCGTCCAGAATTAATAGGAAGCCCTCGTTCCTTCGCTGCCAGCTGATAAGGCTTGTCGTGTCAGGGGTTCTTTGAAAGGACAAATGAACTCTGATGAGCTCTTCCTCATCGATAAGAGCGCTAATATCCGCGCTCGGCCCCCACCGCCTCCCCCGGCATCGCCCAACGCTTGATTTCGCATCGCTGAACGCTCGACGGGTCTTCGTACAAGGTCGAGGCGTCGATTCCATGATGACATGCCACTCGGTGGAGGTGCGACTACAGATTATTTCAGTGATCGATCAACCTATAAGTTATTATTTGATTAACTGACTAACAGCTACGTTGCATCATTCCATTGAAAGCACTTCCGCCTATAGGATGCAATATTACTTGCATCACTCTGAAGTAATCAAGAGCTCTGTTCCTAGTCGGGGTCACGGGGGGGCTGAGCAACCTAACATGCATGTGTTTGGACTGTGGGAGGAAACCAGAGTACCCAGAGGAAACCCACTCAAACACGGAGAGAACATACACACTCCACACAGAACCACCCGGACCGGGAATCCAACCCAGATCATCTTACTGTAAGGAGACAGTGCTGACCACTACACCACCGTACTGACCACTACACCACCGTACTGACCACTACACCACCATACTAACCACTACACCACCGTACTAACCACTACACCACCGTACTAGCCACTACACCATCGTACTGACCACTACACCACCATACTAACCACTACACCACCATACTAACCACTACACCACCATACTAACCACTACACCACCATACTAACCACTACACCACCGTACTAACCACTACACCATCGTACTGACCACTACACCACCATACTAACCACTACACCACCATACTAACCACTACACCACCATACAAACCACTATACCACCATACTAACCACTACACCACCATACTAACCACTACACCATCGTACTGACCACTACACCACCGTACTAACCACTACACCATCGTACTGACCACTACACCACCATACTAACCACTACACCACCATACTAACCACTACACCACCGTGCTGGTGGATATGCCCACCTCCTGCTCGGGCGGTGTGCATGCAGGATAAGCACAGTGTAGTATCGCAGGCTGGCTTGACTGCATGTCTTTGGACTGCGGGGGAATCCAGAGCCTGGGAGAACATGCAAACTCCACACTGAAAGGATCCTGGCTTGTCTAGCTGGGGAATCGAACCCAGACCCTTCTTGCTGTGAGGCCATAGCGTCAAGTCAACGACCTCTAAACATTTTTAGTGTCTGAAGAGTCCAAGTCAAATCTAAGCTTCATCTGTAGATGGTTCGACCTTCAATATGTCCTCTGACATCATAGTGTTCAAGGCATTGTTGTGTTTTTAATCCAATGAGTGAAGCTCCAGTGTTTCTCTGCTGTAACACTGGTAGGCATTGACGGCGTGCTAAGGGGTCTAGTTAACTAGAGCCCATTAATCAAGATAAACATTGGAAGTCTGCTCTTTTTCCTGCTGAAGACTATTATTATCAGACGGTGTCACGCTCGCTCCAGACGCCGTTTGAAACCAGGTCATTCAGGAATTCGCAGCTGCTAAAACATTAACTGCTCGCGCCAACACACTGCGCTCGCTTAACTCTCGTCTAATTGGCTTACCATAATATACTTTGTAGGAGCGGAGCCTTCAAAGGCCGAGTTGGCGGCTTTGCCTCTGTCTCAATTAAGGCTGGCCCGGGGGGATCTAATGGAGTGGCAGGCTTGGGGTTTACACGCTGTTTTTCTGCTGCGCGCCTGCAGCATGAATTGCAGGTTATTGCGATTCCGCTGGCCAGAAGAATAAACAGTGGTCCCGAGGCATGGTGGGTAAAGTGGTAGGCTTGTACAGGTGGTACTAAATAGTCAACATAAATGGAACAGATATAGGAGTGGGCAATGAAATATACAACCAAGTTTTATCAGAACTAATTAGCAACTTTTGTTTGATTGTGAGCGCACCAGTGATTGCACTTCTCCTGACAACGGGGCAACGATAGCTCAGTGGTTAATATTACACAGCCGCGGAAAACGTGTCTAGACCAAACCGGAATAAAGTAGAAACCACTTTTCTCAATGGAATTCCAGCTTTTTCCTCTGTTACAAGGTGATGTCATCCAGTAACACAACCCTTATTGCTCCAGTATAGCTAAGGTAATACTGGAAAAACATCATTCATTCACTACAACTGCACAACAGCACTGCTTCATGATTAATATAGTTATAGTGAGTTACACTGCTGCCCTCCATGCTGTAGACTGGGGTTTGATTCGCTACCTGGGTAACCACCTTACACTATACCAATGAGAATCCTTGGGTAACACTCCTAACACTACCTTCACCTACCAGTGTACAGGTAAACTGTAACACTACCTTCACCTACCTGTGTACAGGTAAACTGTAACACTACCTTCACCTATCTGTGTACAGGTAAACGGTAACACTACCTTCACCTACCTGTGTACAGGTAAACTGTAACACTACCTTCACCTACCTGTGTACAGGTAAACTGTAACACTACCTTCACCTATCTGTGTACAGGTAAACTGTAACACTACCTTCACCTACCTGTGTACAGGTAAACGGTAACACTACCTTCACCTATCTGTGTACAGGTAAACTGTAACACTACCTTCACCTACCTGTGTACAGGTAAACTGTAACACTACCTTCACCTACCTGTGTACAGGTAAACTGTAACACTACCTTCACCTACCTGTGTACAGATAAACTGTAACACTACCTTCACCTACCTGTGTACAGGTAAACTGTAACACCACCTTCAGGTAAACTGTTACTCTACAATCCGACACATGACTAAAAATGTCCAACATTGGTTGGATGAGCTGACCGAGACTACCAAGTACTAAACTGGACCCCTAATTTCCCCAGACTTGAACCCAATTGAGCATCTGTGGGACCACCTGGATGGTGGTGTTGGCTCTATGGATCCTCCTCCATGCTCCCTCCAGCAGCTGTGGGATGCACTGCAGTCAGCATGGCTCCAGATACCTGTGACCACCTACCAGGACCTTACTGAGTCTCCCAGTCCATCTAGCTGCTGTACTTGGTGGTCACTCTGGATTTTGGTCATTAGTCATGTTTTCCTGGCAGAAAACTCTCTCCATACATCACGACCGAGATATGAAACACACACCATCATAACAACAGACGTACGCTCGCCAAGCCTCATTTAGAGGGACGGATAATATGAGGCGATGAGCTCGGCCTGTGGCGGCGTACGTTCCTGCTGCCGGAGTTATGAATTATTTAGAAAGACGAACTGAAAATAAAGAGAGAGGATGGACCGGCAGTGCGCTCACCCGACTCTTTATTATATCTGCCTCGCCGGCCTGTACACCGCCTCTGTTCTGAGTACACTTCCTCCATCAATCTCTTCCACTTAGCCGTCTCGGTCAATCAGGACGTCACTGACCTATCCCCCCGCATTTAGAGCCTATACGTCCACAGCGTTGGTCACTCAAGCACAAGCACCTGATAATGAAGTGTAAACGTGGAGCCGCGCTGCCTCACCAGCCAAATGATCAAAGGCAGGCGGGCACAAAAGAGCTCTCTCTATAATTAGCACAGGGGCGTGTAGCTCACGGCTGATTTTTAACGAAGCTAGTGCGGCAGCGGCCGACTTAGCCACTACCTGCGGCTTGTCCGAAGCCCAGAAATGCGTCAGAATAGTGATTAGCAGTGATTAGCTCGCTGCCTCTCAAATGCCACACGCTAATAACCGCTAAGGCGAGCTCCCGCCGTTTGGAACACGCATTGATCTGGAGGACGTCGGTGGCGCGTGTGGGAAGGGATTACAACCACCCGGTGGCATTATCAAGAAGTGAGCTTCTGTTAATGACGCAAAGGCCGAGTCGGAACCGAGGCGGCGGAGGCAGTCGGACTTGCGGTGATATTTCCAGGAAGATTTGCCAATTGATTTGTTTTTCTTCTGTCTTTCCCTCCCCGGCCGCTCATTTAACCAATAGTCCACAGCTAGTGTTTAAGGTTCAAACTTCTCGGACTATGCCATCGATCAATGGGGTCTTGGGCACCTTTTCACAATCACTTTCTCACAAGACATCCTCGCAAGGACAATCAGTCTCAAACCATTCGCGTTACAGTCTTGAGTCTGAGTCTAAGATTCAGGTTGAATGTGCCTAAATGCTCAAGACACATCAATTAATCCTTTGACGCGCAAGCTAAGCAACAAGATCCCAGTTCAATAAACCAGAGACAGACCGATCAGCGATTTGAGTCTGATTCTGATCGCCGATCACCAGAACACAATCTTACATGCAGTAATGCCTGTACATGTGAAGATGGGTGTGTTATCCTTCTAAGGGCGTACTCACACTAGGCTCTGTGATTCGGGCCCAGGCACAGTTACCTGCCAGGGATTCGCTTGGACTCGGGCTCGGTTCGCTTCTAGTGTGAGCGCGATCTGTGCCCGGGCCGGCTAGGAGCCTCATGTGATTGGTTCATTTTGCTGGAACTCAAATATGACGTCAGTGATGCGACACTCATGTTAAACAATCATGAACTCCATCGTGCTCAGGCGTGGATTGATAAAGGCAGTGTGAGTGCAGGCCAGCGGGGGAGTGGAGCCCCAGCACGGAACGAGCAAACCGTGCCTAGTGTGAGTACGCTACAAGTTGAAGATCCAAAAACTTGGTGCTTGAGCTGGAATGCTGGCTCGTGCAAACCATTCATTTACAGCCAAGTCGGCCGCATCCCGAGAACGTTGGAGTAGAGATTGATCAATATGGGTTTTTCTATAACCGATGACGATGCCGATATTTAGAGGTCAGTATCGGCCAATGGCTGATGCGTGCTGATGATTTGTTTGCATGCTAAAATGTCCTCAAGTAACCGACTGCGAATAAATTCTTTTGGTGCACTTCACTTCAGCAGCGTAAAAAATTTCTTTTAGCAGCAAACCCCAAATTATGTGAAAATTACAGACGAATATGAAAAGGAATGTGCTTTCATTTCAACTCAATTGCAGTTACTGAGTCTTCCTCAGTAAGTTCCCAGTACTCCCAGTTTAAGAACCCAGTTTGGCTTGAATGCTTGAAGCTGAGTAATATCTGGGAGACTCCGGAGAGACTCGCTGTGTAACAGTAACATGTTAATGTGTGTATTACACTAGAGCAGTTAGCTTTAGCCCCGGAGCTAAGGAGCAAAACACCCACTCTGGTTCACGTCTAAGGCCGGAACTAGAAACACGAAACCGGCTCATTAAAAACATCATTGAGCGGTATAAGTTATTCGCTATAGTCACTTATTTGGCCAAATAATTTTGGTTGCCGAATATTCAGTGCCTCCTTAACATATAACATTGGGGCTAATGTGTTAAGCAAGCAAGCAAGCTGCTGATAGTTAGTGAACCTTCACCCAGCTGTAGCGTTTACACTAGTTCCTGATGACTCTATGCTGTAGAGCCATAGGCCATAGAACTTTAAATATCAGAACGTAAGCCGTACCTTTATGTACCAGGACTGTCGTTGTCCTTCAAAAGTTTTGGATTGAGGTCATTCACACGTTCCATCGCACCAGTAACAACAGGACGTACCTGACTTTAAATCAGCGCTACCAAACAAGGATATCGGCCGATGCTGATATATTAAAAAATGGCAAATATCGGCCCGATATATCGGCCCACCTCTACATTGGAGCATCGCGGACAAACCACTGCAAGAGCATCTACAACAAACAAAATGATATACTATCAGAACCAGACCGAGTCACACGCAACCTTTCATTTCGAGAGACTCCGAGCTTTAGTGACAGGTCGCCGGACGAAAGGCAGCCGCACCTCGGAGAGGACGAAACCCTTCAAGCAGAGAGAGAGAGACAGCCTGCGGTGCAATCTGGGTAGAGAGCGGCACCTAAAATGAACACCCCCTGCCTGCCAGATCACAGGGTAGAGTGAGGGAAACCGTCACGGCTGGTTCCTTTCCTTTACTTTAGAATCAAATGGCTAAAAAGCCAGATGCTGCGAAGACCTCAAATCAGGCCTGGAGCTTGATTGACGCGCTCAGGGAAAAGAGCTGCAATCATATAGCGAGTGTGATACAGTTTGAAATATATAAAAAATGCAGCAGTCGATCAATAACGTGACATCAATATGATTTGTTGGGACTACACGAGCACCACCGGAAACACTCCCCCGGAGAGCCGCACCACGCAGTTCAGGACACTGAGCTGGGTCAGAGGATATTCTGCTATATCACTACATTACACAGCAACAATAATAATATTAATATTTATTAACAACATCTGAGGCCTTTCATTTCTAAGCTTCTCTGAAAAACTTTCTCCAGAATACGTACAAGTTATTATTATTAGTAGTAATAGTAGCAGTAATAGTATTAATAACTAGATCTGTCTGATATGACTCTTGCCTTATACTGACTGGAACAACTGAGACCCAACAACAACAACAACAACAACAACAACAACAACAACAACAACAACAACAACAAGCCTCTGCTTCAGTTATATAGCTGGCTGTTTTATTCTTTACGACTATTGAAATATATATATAGAGCTGCTACAATTATTAGATAGAGAGAGGGAGAGCAAGCAAAAGACATACAGAGAAGAAGAGAGAGGGAGATAGAGAAAGGTAGAGAGAGAAAGAAATAGAAGGAAAAGAGAGAATGAGAGGTAAAGAAAGTCAGACAGAAAAAGAGAGATCAGGCAAAAGACATATACACATACAGAGAGAGGGAGAAAGAACAAGGTACAGAGAAATAGAAAGAGAGATAGAAGGACAGAGAAAGGACAAGAAGAAAAGTGGACAAGGACACAGGGAGGCAAAGAGAGAAAGAGAAAAAAACAAGGGGGAAAGAAAAAGAAAGATCAGGAAAAAGAGAAAAAAGGACAGGCACGAGAGAACAAGAGAGGGAAGGACAGAGAGAGAGAGAAAAAGGGGCAGATATATAAAAAAGGAGAGCTATGTAAAGAGAGAGAAAGATGATCTGGAGAAGGAGAGAAAAAGAGGGGCAGAGAGAGAACGAGAGAGGAAAGGAGCGAGAAAGAGAGAACGAGTGAGAAAAATAAAGGGGACGGAAAGAAGAGAGAGAGGAAAGAAGACAGTTGACAGGAAGAGACAAAGCAAGGGGAAAAGAGAGAGAGGAAAGGAGAAAAAGAGAGGAAAGGAGAGAGAGTTGAGAGAAAGAGAGAGAGAGCGAAGGAGAGAGAGGGGAAAGTGGAGAGAGTGTTTAGAGGGAGAGAGAGAGATAGAAGAAAGGAGAGAGAGTTAAGAGAAAAGGGGAAGAGAGAGAGGGAGATACAGAGGAAAAGAGAGAGAGAGGAAAGGAAAGAGAGAGAGAGAGAGACAGTAGTAAAGGAAAGAGAGAGAGAAACAGTAGTAAAGGAAAGAGAGAGAGAGAGAGAGAGAGAGAGACAGTTGAGAGGAAGAGAGAGAAAGAGAGGAAAGGAAAGAGAGAGAGAGAGAGAGAGAGAGAGAGAGACAGTTGAGAGGAAGAGAGAGAGAAAGAGAGGAAAGGAAAGAGAGAGAGAGAGAGAGAGAGAGAGAGAGAGAGAGAGAGAGAGAGAGAGAGAGAGAGGTACCAGTGTGCTGTCTTGGTAAGGCTATGTGGGAACAGTGATGATGACTGGGTTTGGTGGTGTAATGAGGGTAAAGCTGTTCGAGCAGCCGTGGAAACCTGATCATCTGATCATCCAGAGCTCGGCTGCTGGGACGGCTGCAGCTCCGGGGCTGCTGGTGTGGAACGTTTCTGATTTCTGGGGCATCCAGTCCAAACACAGCAGCTCCTAAAAGTGCAGAACAGCTGTCCCTCACGTCTCTGCTAGAGTGTCAGTCTGAATCAGAGTCTGTTTAAAAACGACTTCATGTAAATATCATGTACATCATGTAAATGTATTATTTTTTATTTTATCAGCAGCATTTGGACAGGACAGGTTCCGCTTACACTGTGTGATGAATGGAACAATAGAACGCTCCAAAACAGCTTGGAGAAAATTCTGGTTCCATTGACTTGCATTGAAAGTAGAGACAGTTTTCGTCCTCTTGTTTTTTTTTTTTGGACAGTGACTATGAGTGTGTACCACCTGCTTTTCTTTGCTAAGCTACTGTCATTCCAGTATTAGGGTCAACATGGACACATGTGTGCACATCTGGACCCCCACATCAGTGCTTCAGTGCATCTTAGGCCCGGTTCAAATTCTCTATAGCACAATATACTGTATGATATCATCCCTGTCCAAAGAAAAACATGTGTCTCTATTTTTGTTGATATTTGTTTTTCCGCAGCTATTGTTTACATTATATAAAGATTTCATGATGAATGGACCAATAGAAATGCTCCAAAACATCTCTGAAAACATTCTGGTTCCATTGACTTACATTGAAAGTAGAGACAGTTTTTGTCCTCTCCTGTAAAGTTACTATTTAGGACATGCTTGTTTTTCTTTGGACAGTGATGACATACTGTAGCCAATCAGAATGCAGCTATATAAACACTATACTGTCCATGTATCATATCATAACCTGCCCTCTGTACACTCCCAACCTTCCTGCCTTTCATTTCCCCCTCTCCGCTCCTCTCATCATCACTTTGTTC
Organism: Megaleporinus macrocephalus; assembly: GCA_021613375.1. Classification (NCBI taxonomy): domain Eukaryota; kingdom Metazoa; phylum Chordata; class Actinopteri; order Characiformes; family Anostomidae; genus Megaleporinus; species Megaleporinus macrocephalus. Next base: position 45,539,590 of record CM038708.1, read on the forward strand.
ACTCCGTTTCAATTCCGGACCACTAAACAGTGTACTTCCTGCACTCGTCCTTCTTCATCTCCCTCGTTTCTTCCCTCTCCACCTCTTCAGTCCAGTAAGCGAGCATTAAATCACATCATTATTTAACTGGGCGAGAAACGCAAAGCGCCGCGCGGACGGCCTCGCCGCCTTCCGACGCGTCTAATTAAAGTAAAATATGTACTAAACCCCGCACAGCTCTCCGCCCGCTCGCCCCGCCCCTTCTCTCCAGCCTCCCCCACGTCCGCGGGGAACAGGGGGTCTATATTTGGCTGGGAGGTGTTTCAACAGAACATCCATTTACTTCTCTGCCCTTGTTTTCTTTTTTTTTCTGGGGATAGTTGGGAGTAAAATCCATCCATTTTGCGTACGAGGGAGAAAAAGAAAGAGAGAGAGAGAGAAAAAGAAAGAGAGAGAGAGAGGGATGAGCGAGTGATGGAGGTAGAGGGGAAGCGGAAAGGAGAAAGTGGAGAAGGGGGATGCGGGCTGAAATGAGGAACAGCTGGGGGGCTGCAGGGATGGGAAAAGTGGGGCTGTGTGAGGGGACTGCGGGGCTGTGTGAGGGGGTGACAGGGCTGTGTGAGGGGGCGGCGGGGACGGCGAGGCGGGTCTAAGGTGCAAGATTAACATTCAGAGAGTTTGTTCACGTTCCTCCGTCAAGGACTCGGATGGAAACATCTGCTGCTGGACACACACGCCCTGCTGCTCCGGAAC
>CM038708.1:45542821-45724723 GCA_021613375.1 Megaleporinus macrocephalus
GAGAGATAGAGAGAGATAGATAGAGTGGAAGAGATAAAGAGAGAGGGAGAGAGATAGAGATAGATAGATAGAGTGGAAGAGATAAAGAGATAGAAAGAGAGAGAGAGAGATAGAGTGGAAGAGATAAAGAGAGAGGGAGAGAGAGACATAGAGATAGATAGAGTGGAAGAGAGAAAGAGAGAGATAGAGTGGAAGAGATAAAGAGAGAGACAGAGAGATAGAGAGAGATATAGATAGAGTGGGAGATAGAAAGAGATAGAAAGAGAGACAGAGAGAGAGAGATAGATAGAGTGGAAGAGATAAAGAGAGAGGGAGAGAGATAGAGAGAGAGAGATACAGTGGAAGAGATAAAGAGAGAGGAAGAGAGAAAGAGAGAGATAGAGTGGAAGAGATAAAGAGAGAGACAGAGAGATAGAGAGAGATATAGATAGAGTGGGAGAGATAAAGAGATAGAAAGAGAGAGAGAGAGAGAGAGAGAGAGATAGAGTGGAAGAGAGAAAGAGAGAGATAGCGTGGAAGATATAAAGAGAGAGACAGAGAGATAGAGAGAGATTTAGATAGAGTGGGAGAGATAAAGAGATAGAAAGAGAGACAGAGAGAGATAGATAGATTGGAAGAGATAAAGAGAGAGGGAGAGAGATAGAGAGAGAGAGATAGAGTGGAAAAGATAAAGAGAGAGGAAGAGAGAAAGAGAGAGATAGAGTGGAAGAGATAAAGAGAGAGATAGATAGAGTGGAAGAGATAAAGAGAGAGGGAGAGAGATAGAGATAGATAGATAGAGTGGAAGAGATAAAGAGATAGAAAGAGAGAGAGAGAGATAGAGTGGAAGAGATAAAGAGAGAGGGAGAGAGAGACATAGAGATAGATAGAGTGGAAGAGAGAAAGAGAGAGATAGAGTGGAAGAGATAAAGAGAGAGACAGAGAGATAGAGAGAGATATAGATAGAGTGGGAGAGATAAAGAGATAGAAAGAGAGAGAGAGAGAGATAGAGTGGAAGAGATAAAGAGAGAGGGAGAGAGATAGAGAGAGAGAGATAGAGTGGAAAAGATAAAGAGAGAGGAAGAGAGAGGAAGAGAGATAGAGATAGATAGAGTGGAAGAGATAAAGAGAGAGGGAGAGAGATAGAGAGGGATAGATAGAGTTGAAGAGATAAAGAGAGAGGGAGAGAGAAAGAGAGAGACAGAGTAGAAGAGATAAAGAGAGAGGGAGAGAGATAGAGAGAGAGATAGATAGAGTGGAAGAGATAAAGAGATAGAAAGAGAGACAGAGAGAGAGATAGATAGAGTGGAAGAGATAAAGAGAGAGGAAGAGAGATAAAGAGAGATAGATAGAGTGGAAGAGATAAAGAGAGAGAGAGAGAGATAGAGAGAGAGATAGATAGAGTGGAAGAGATAAAGAGAGAGGAAGAGAGAGGGAAAGAGACAGAGAGAGATAGAGTGGAAGAGATAAAGAGAGAGGGAGAGAGATAGAGAGGGATAGATAGAGTGGAAGAGATAAAGAGAGAGGGAGAGAGATAGAGATAGATAGATAGAGTGGAAGAGATAAAGAGAGAGGGAGAGAGATAGAGAGAGAGATAGATAGAGTGGAAGAGATAAAGAGATAGAAAGAGAGACAGAGAGAGAGATAGATAGAGTGGAAGAGATAAAGAGAGAGGAAGAGAGATAGAGAGAGATAGATAGAGTGGAAGAGATAAAGAGAGAGGGAGAGAGATAGAGAGAGAGATAGATAGAGTGGAAGAGATAAAGAGAGAGGAAGAGAGATAGAGAGAGATAGATAGAGTGGAAGAGATAAAGAGAGAGGGAGAGAGATAGAGAGAGATAGATAGAGTGGAAGAGATAAAGAGAGAGACAGAGAGATAGAGAGAGATATAGATAGAGTGGGAGAGATAAAGAGATAGAAAGAGAGAGAGAGAGAGATAGATAGAGTGGAAGAGATAAAGAGAGAGGGAGAGAGATAGATAGAGTGGAAGAGATAAAGAGAGAGGAAGAGAGAAAGAGAGAGATAGAGTGGAAGAGATAAAGAGAGAGACAGAGAGATAGAGAGAGATATAGATGGAGTGGGAGAGATAAAGAGATAGAAAGAGAGACAGAGAGAGATAGAGAAGAAGAGATAAAGAGAGAGGGAGAGAGATAGATAGAGAGATAGATAGAGTGGAAGAGATAAAGAGAGAGGAAGACAGAAAGAGATAGATAGAGTGGAAGAGATAAAGAGAGAGGGAGAGAGATAGATAGAGTGGAAGAGATAAAGAGATAGAAAGAGAGAGAGAGAGATAGAGTGGAAGAGATAAAGAGAGAGGGAGAGAGAGACATAGAGATAGATAGAGTGGAAGAGAGAAAGAGAGAGATAGAGTGGAAGAGATAAAGAGAGAGACAGAGAGATAGAGAGAGATATAGATAGAGTGGGAGAGATAAAGAGATAGAAAGAGAGAGAGAGAGAGATAGAGTGGAAGAGATAAGAAGAGAGGGAGAGAGATAGAGAGAGAGAGATAGAGTGGAAAAGATAAGAGAGAGGAAGAGAGAGGAAGAGAGAAAGAGATAGATAGAGTGGAAGAGATAAAGAGAGAGGGAGAGAGATAGAGAGGGATAGATAGAGTGGAAGAGATAAAGAGAGAGGGAGAGAGAAAGAGAGAGACAGAGTAGAAGAGATAAAGAGAGAGGGAGAGAGATAGAGAGAGAGATAGATAGAGTGGAAGAGATAAGAGATTAGAAAGAGAGACAGAGAGAGAGATAGGATAGAGTTGTAAGAGATAAAGAGAGAGAAAAGGAGAGATAAAGAGAGTTAGTTAGAGTGGAAGAGATAAAGACCGGAGAGAGAGAGAGATAGAGAGAGGAGTTATGATAGAGTGGATGGAAGAGATAAAGATGAGAGGGCAAGAGAGGAGGCGAAAGAGACAGAGAGAGATCAGAGGTGGAAGTGATAAAGAGAGAGGGAGACGAGATGCGAGGGATAGATAGAGTGGAAGATGATAAAGAGAGAGGGACGAGAGATCGAGATAGAGATAGTAGAATTTTTGAGTTTGGAAGAGATATAATGAGAGTGGGAGAGAGATATAGGTTAGAGAGTGAGTTAGATAAGAGTGGAAGGGATGAGATAAAGAGGTTAGAGAAAGAGAGACAGAGAGAGAGATAGAATAGAGTGGAAGAGATAAAGAGAGAGGAATAGAGAGATAGAGAGAGTAGACTAGAGTGGAAGAGATAAAGAGAGAGGGAGAGAGATAGAGAGAGAGATGATAGAGTGGAAGAGATAAAGAGAGGGAAGAGAGATAGAGAGAGATAGATAGAGTGGAAGAGATAAAGAGAGAGAGGGAGAGATAGAGAGAGATAGATAGGTGAAGGAGTAAGAGAGAGGACAGAGAGTAGAGAGAGATATAGATAGTGTGGGGAGATTAAAAGAGAGTAGAAGAGAGAGAGAGAGAGATAGATAGTGTGGAAGAGATATAGAGAGAGGGAGAGAGATGATAGAGTGGAGAGATGATAAGAGAGAGAAGAGAGAAGAGAGGAGATAGAGTGGAAGAGATAAAGAGAGAGACAGAGAGATAGAGGCGAGATAGAGATGGAGTGGGAGAGATAAGAGATAGAGAAAGAGTGACAGAGAGAGATAGTGAGAAGAGATTTAGAGAGAGGGGAGAGAGATAGATAGCTCCTCAGATAGCGGAGATTGATAGAGTGGAAGAGATAAAGAGAGAGGAAGACAGAAAGAGATAGATAGAGTGGAAGATATAAGAGTGAGGGAGAGAGATAGATAGAGTGGAAGAGATAATAGAGAGTGGGAGAGAGAAAAGGATAGATAGATAGAGGTGGAGAGATAAAGAGAGAGGGAGATAGATAGATAGAGTGGAAGAGATTCAAAGAGATAGAAAGAGAGACAGAGAGTGGAGAGTGGAAGAGATAAAGAGAGCGGAGAGAGATAGAGTGAGAAATAGTTAGAGTTGACAGAGATAGAAGAGAGGGAGAGAGATAGGAGAGAGAAATAGATAGGTTGAGAGATTAAAGAGAGAGGATAAGTGAAGAGGAAGAGACAGAGTGAGATAGAGTGGAAGAGATATGAGAGAGGGAGAGATATATATGGAGGGATAGGATAGAGTGGAAGAGAAAAGACGAGAGTGAGAGAGTAGATATAGTTAGATAGAGTCGGAAGAGATAAAGAGATAGAAGAGAGACAGAGAGAGAGAGTGGAAAGGAGATAAAGATGAGGAGGGAGAGAGATAGAGAGATAAATAGATAGAGTGAATAGATAGAGAGAGCGGAGAGATGATAGAGAGAGAATAGATAGAGTTGACAGAGAGTATAAGAGGAGAGGAAGAGAGAGGGAAAGAGACAGAGGAGAGATAGAGTGGAAGAGGATATGAGAAGAGGGAGAGAGATAGAGATGGATAGATAGAGTGGAAGAGATTAAAGAGAGAGGGAGAGAGATAGAGATAGTTAGATAGAGTGGAACGAGATAAAAGAGATAGAAAGAGAGACAGAGAGAGAGAGTGGAAGAGATAAAGAGAGAGGGAGAGGGATAGAGAGGAGTAATAGATAGAGATGAAGAGATAAAGGAGAGAGGAAGGACGAGAGGGGAGAGAGACAGAGAGAGATATAGTGGAGGAGATAAAGAGAAGAGGGAGAGAGATAGAGATAGTTAGAGTGGAAAGAGATAAAGAGAGAGGGAGACGAGATAGAGATAGATAGATTTTAAAGTGGGGGGGGAAAGTTGAGAGATTAAAGAACGAGAGGAAGACGAGAGGGAGAAAGACAAGAGAAGATAGAGTGGAAGAGAATAAGCAGATAGAGAGAGAATTAGATAGAGTTGAAGAGATAACGAGAGAGAAGAGCGGAGAGGGAGATGGAGAAGCAGAGAGAGTAGTAGTGGAAGAGATAAGAAGAGAGGGAGGAGAGATAGAGGGGACTAGAGTGGAAGAGATAAAGAGAGAGGGAGAGAGATAGAGAGAGACGAGTGGAAGAGATAAGGAGGCGAAGAGTGGAAGAGATAAAGAGAGCAGGGAGAGAGATAGAGATGAGAGTAGTGGAAGAGATAAAGAGAGATAGGAGGGGATAGAGTGAAGAGATAAGACGAGAGGGAGAGAGATTGGAGAGGATAGAGTTGAAGAGGATAAAGAGAGAGGGAAGAGAGATACGAGATAGATAGACGTGGAAGTTATAAAGAGGAGAGGGACGAGGAGAGATAGAGAGTAGATAGTTAGTGTTGAAGAGATAAGAGAGAGGATGAGAGAGGGAGGAGAGACAGAGGAGAGATTAGAGTTGAAGAGATAATGAGATAGAGAGGAGAAACTAGAGTTGAGGAGAGCTAAGAGAGAGGAAGGAGAGAGGGAGAGAGGACAGAGAGTGATAGAGTGGAAGAGACTTAGATGAGAGGGGAGGAAGATAGAGAGAGAAGAGTGTGCGAAGAGATAAAGTGTGAATAGAGGAGGGATTGAGGGGACGAGATAAAGAGAGAGGGGGAGAGATTAGAGGATAGAGAGGGATAGAGTGGAAGAGATAAGAGAGAGAGGGGTAGAGAGATAGAGAGGGATAGAGTGGAGAGATAAGTGAGATGGGAGAGAGAGAGAGATAGGAGTGATAGAGTGGAAGAGATAAAGAGAGAGGGAGGGAGAGATAGAGAGAGATCAGAGTGCAGAGATAAGACTGAGAGGGGAGAGAGAAAGAGTGGGAAAGCAGATAAAGAGAGTTAGAGTGGGATAGAGTGGAAGACGATATAGAGAGAGGGTGAGTGATAGAGAGGGATAGAGTGGAAGAGATAAGAGAGGAGGGAGAGAGATAGAGAGAGCTAGTGTGGAACAGATAAGAGAGAGGGAGAGAGATAGAGTGGGAAGAGATTAAGAGAGATAGAGAGGGGATAGAGTGGAAGAGTTATAGAGAGTGGGAGAGAGATAGTGAGGGATAGAGTGGAAAGATAAAGAGTGAGTGGGAGAGAGATAGAGAGAGATAGAGTGGAGAGATAAAGAGAGAAGGGAGTGAGATAGAGGAAGAGAGGAAGAGAGATTTAGTGAGGGATAGAGTGGAAGAGATACTAGTGAGAGGGACGAGAGATAGAGAGTGAGAGTGAAGAGTAAAGAGATAGAGAGAGAAATAAGATAGAGTTGAAGAGATAAAGAGAGAGGGAGACTCGGAGAGAGATAGATTGAGTGGATGAGATTAAAGAAGAGAGGGAGAGAGAGAGAGAGGGATAGAGTTGAAGACGATAAAGAGAGAGGGAGAGAGATAGAGAGGGGATAGAGCTTGAAGAGATAAAGAGAGTGGGAGAGAGAATGATAGAGTGGAAGAGATATAAGAGAGAGGGAGAGTGATAGAGAGGGACTAGGTTGAAGAGATAAAGAGAGAGGGAGAGAGGATAGAGAGGGATCAGAGTTGAGAGATAAAGAGGAGAGGGGAGAGAGATAGAGTGGGATTAGAGTTTGAGTGGATAAAGAGAGAGGGAGAGAGATAGAGAGGGATAGAGTTGAAGAGATATAGAGAGGGAGAGAGATAGAGAGGGATAGAGGGAAGATGATTAAGAGAGACGGGAAGTAGAGATAGAGAGGGATAGATGTTGATGAGTTATAGAGAGGGAGAGAGATAGAGAGGGTAGAGTTGAAGGACTTATAGTGAGGGATGAGAGGATCAGAGTGGGATAGAGTTGAAGGAGGAAAAGTTAGAGAGGGAGAGAGATTGAGTGGGAAGAGATAAAGCAGAGATAGAGAGAGATAGAGTGGAAGAGATAAGAGAGAGGCGCAGAGAGATAGATTAGGGGGGTATAGATAGAGTTGAAGAGATAAAGAGACAGATGTACTGTAGTGATGTACTTTGGGAGGATGTGACCTTTAAAAGATCCTCCTGCTTTTTTTGTTTTTTTTTTCCAGATGAACTTAAAACTGACTGACTGACTGACGCTGACTGACGTACCGTCACAGCCCCCCTCTGCTGAACCGTGGTGTGTGAGATGAGCGCAGGAGAAGGAGGGAGATCTGATCCGCTGGAAAACAGACAGACTGTCCCTGCAGAGACTTTAAAGAGCTCTAATTGAGGAAATTGTCTTCTGTAGGTTTGATGAGTTAACCTTCTCACAACATCTGTTTATATAGTCTCTATCCCTTCATACATCAACCCAGGTTACACGCTCTGAGCTCTCGGCCCCCTACCACGACACTTCTGTCCTCTGTACACACGAACAGCTCTCCATCTGAGGACTTTCATTCGCCTGTAGGTCAGAAAGATGTCCTGTAAACACCGCCATTCAATCAGCCTCACTCAGAGTGCGCCAATTAGGGTATCGCCATATCATTTATATATATATATATATATATATTACTTCTACATATCTGTAACAGCTTTAGGATACTGGATGTTAATAAGCGTCAGAATCTCGCGCTGCACTATATACAAATAATATGTTTTTGTATGTATGCATGCTTTCTTTTTATATTCTCAATCAATCAATCAGCAATTAATCTTTATATCAGTCGATCTGTTAATCAATCAATCTCTATCTATATATTACTATGTATAGTATGTATACTATGTATATTATGTATGTTTGTACATATAAATCAATCAGTCAATTAATTAATCTATTAATCAGTCTGTTAGTTAATCAATCCAGCAATGTATTATATCTATAGATAACTTATGTATGTATCTGTTTGCCAATCAGTCATCCAATCCACTGAACAGATAACCTATCAATCAGCCAATCAAGATCTTATCTATCTTATCTATCTATCTATCTATCTATCTTCTTATCTATCTTTCTTTCCCTTATTGCATGTAAGCATCACGGTGGGACCCTGTCCCAGTACAACTGTAGTGCCAAGCAATCCTATACAATAGATCCTGTCAATCTAATACAATCTCTGCAATGTATGATATTTATAATAAAACATATTGCATGTATGTATCTGTTTGCCGAGTCATCAATCAATCTTACTGTACTGATAAGATATCAATCAACATTCAAGATCCATTACCATCCAATCCATCTATCCATCATCTTATGTTGTATGTTAAGCATTGGGTCAGTCGTATTATTGGAGTCAAGCAATCTCTGAATAGATCTGTCAATTAATCAATCCAGCAATGTATTATATCTATCGAACAAATAATCGATCAAACAATCAATCAATCGATCAAGATGCTCATATTCTCAACTCCACTCGTTTTTATGAGTTATAATCTCAATCTGCTTTAATTTAAAATAATAAGTCAACATTTCAGGAAAGTCAGTCCTTATTCTGAGTCAGATACGAAGTCAGATTTGATATAGGGCTGCCGGAAACGGAGCAGCAACACGTGTGTCTGCCTGCCTGAGCCGGACCAGGACAGCGGTACCGCTCTGCATACGCGCTTACAGCTCCGTTACACTAACGGGGGTCCGCGGACGTGCACAGACTGAAACTATTTCTGAGACTCAGAATCTGTTTGCGAGTGTTTGTTTAAGCTAAACTGCGGCTCTGCCGGAACGCGAGCCGGCGAGCAGGGACGGCCGAGCGTACGAGGAAGAGAAAAATGCGAACAGCTGCGGCTCGCTGCCAGAAACGTAACGGAAAAGCATGCGGCCTTTTTTTTTAATACGGCTGCTGGTCAAAGCGACAGGCGAGTTGAGCTTTGGGAGAGCGTGAGGCAGGCCGGGAGAACAGAGCCGGCCGCTGCGCTGCCTGTTACACTCCTATTCAACACGACACGCGCAGCGTTCAGCTTCAGCAGCCCATTAGAGTCCCTGTTAAAGTGATCCGTATGAGCTCTAATCTGATAAGTGGGTTTCAGCGCCGGCCGCATTTAGCCCAGCGGGCCGCCTCGCGGACCTGCAGCGGAGATGACGGGCCGCTAAAGGCTTGGCGCGGGCTGCGGGCTGCTGATAGCCGTGACCCACTTCTTCTTCCTGCGAAATCTAATCAGCCTGCTCTCCGGCACCGCTGAGCGGGACCCGCCGGCCCGGTGAGCGGCCGCACACGCAGGGCAACAGGACAGTCCGGCCTGGCCTGCACCGATTAGGCCTGCAAACCATGAATAGTGGAATACTCTATTACATGAAGTCTGTATAGCTCATCACTGACGTAATGGTTACTGAAAGCGAACACCACACACTGAGCTTCCTAGGAGATAACACTTACCAGACTGTAGTTTCAGCTGATTCTCTGTTTACTGTTTTACTATGGTTCTTTAATGTTCAGGACCCCACAGGACCACCACAGTGACAGCTTTCTATTGAGATGGGTGGGTCATTTCCTGCACTGCAGTGACTACTGACCATACTCGGTGGGTGCTGTGTGTTAGTGTTGCATGGTGTGGTGTGAGTGGAATCAGACACAGGCAGTGCTTATGCTGCTGGACGTATTTTTAACACCCTCCTTAGTGTCACTGTGGATGAGATAGCGTTCCACCAAGCAAAGTTATTCAGACAGCAGTGTCCTGTGGGCGGCGTATCCTGTGTCCACTGCTGAAGGAACTAGTAGGACCACAACTGATGCCGAGCAGATGAGCGACTGTCTCGGACTCTACATCTACAGGTGGAACAGCAAGTAGTACGGAGTGTCGTATTTGAGTGGGACAGAGAGTGGACACGTGTTTAAAACACTCCTGCAGCAGCAACTGCTGGGTTGATTCACTCACACACAGCACATCCACACACGAAACACACCACCAGTCAGTGTTACTGCCATTGTTGAGAATGGCCCACACTCTAAACAGTAGCTGCTCTGTGGTCGGTCCTAGTGGGGGATTCATGATCATTTAGGAAACCGTGTAATAAGTAAATAAGAGTATCGATGAACTCTGTCTGTAAGTGTAGTTAGTGTTATGGACTAGCTGTCTTTGATGCTCGGCGATGATGCTTTAGGGAGTTGCTGATCATGTGATCATGACACTGGCAACATGGAAGAGAAGGTGAGGAGCCTGGAGGGCTCAATGGAAAGTCCAGTACTGGCCGGTGGAGTATCAGACATGCAGGGCAACAGGACGGTCCGGCGTTATGATCTCCGGTCTATTGAAGCAGGGAGCTAAACTGCAGTGCCAACACTCTGTCTATGTGGTGTGACCCTAAGATGTGATGGTGGGGGAAGAGTGACAGAGGAGCGTGAGTTGCTGAGAAAGAAGAAGGAGTACGAGAAGAAAGGCTGAGGATGAAGAGAACGGGGAACACAGGAGGAGAGTGGGAGTCAACATGAGAGAGGGAGGGAGGGAGGAGGATTGGGTTTCAGGGCAGATGAGTATGACAGGTGTCTGCGCTGGGGCTGTAATTGGTCGTGGCAGACGTAGACAGCATGACTGGCCTGTTTCAGCCTCTTGGGGGGTGGGGGGTGCTGGGGAGCGGGGGCTGGAGAAAGAAGACAACAGCACAAACTCAGAACTGAGACAGAGAAAGAAAGAAGAAACGAGAGACAGAGAGAGAGAGAGAGATAGTGACACCTGATCCAGAGGAGTGTTGAGAGTGCATGCGGATGAGAAGACGGTGGGACGGAGTGTGTGTGTGTGTGTGTGTGTGTGTGTGTGTGTGTGTGTGTGTGTGTTATGACAGCGCGCCGACGGTTTAATGCGTACTGATTCCTCGGAAGGGGCCGGTGGTGGTCGACGGTTGGGATATTTGTCAGGGTCGCCAGCGTCGAGCTGGCTGAGTGATTCAATGCTCGTCTCTCCATCTATCACTTATCCTCACGCTCTACACCAGACAGCCTTTCTGGGGGACTGTGGTGGGACAGCACTTGTTTAATACCTGTTTATCAGCTTTACTGTATCAGCATCCGCACACAATCCATCCATCATCTTCCGCTTTGAGCTGCTAGTCAAGGGTCACAGGAGCCAATGCCAGCGTCATTGGGTGAAGGTGGGGTACAACTTGGAAAGGTCGCATAGTCCATCTCAATGGCCAAACACACTCTTCACTATTCACAACACACAGGGGTGATTTTGAGTGAGGGTTCCTTTATTGCATGTGTTTTGTGACTGGGGGTGGATTCTGGAAGCGATAAACCTCTCATGCACAGAGTGAACATTACACTCGCCACAACCATGAATTCACCCGGACAGGGGAATCAACCCACGTGCAGCGTACTGGGAGGTAGACTGTGTGACACGACTCTACCATACTGTCCAAGTCACATCCCACATTATCGACCATTCTCACCTTTTCTAACCATACTTCTACTACCCGGACTTTACTCAGTATCATCACACCGGGTGTAACTCATCTTCTAATAAAGTGGTAGCTACACCATCGTCAACAACACACACTGTCTTTAACTAGATATCACACCTTGACGGTACACACTACTTCTACACCATTCGGAACAATCCTATCTCCTCCGTTACGGACCTACGACACCTAACGTTACTTATACACTTCACCACCAATTCACTTACCACAATTCTCTCCATACGGACTGATTCCTCTCAGTCTGACCTCGCACTACTCACTTGACTCTTAACATCTACTCACCTTTACTGACCTATGTCACCACCGGAATATACTCGTATCCCCTTATCGTTCCTATCTAACCACTCCATGTCACATTACACCATAGTCATCGCACACTCCATTATACTGAACACTCGACTTACATCAAACTGTGTACGGTTCTATCGACTCCAATTACTGACCAATACACCTACCTATACTTTCTCCATACTTCCACCACCATACGGACCACACTTCTCACATTTTTAACATCTTCTCATCACTGTAGTTCATAGTATTAACCGGTCGTTTCCACATGACCTCCACTAGGTACTAACATCTTACATCATCAAGACGATCCTCAGTTAACACCAGACGTAACTCTCACCACGCTTACTATACCAAGTCATACCTCACTTTCGTCCACACCTTTACCGACGTACGAACAGTCGACCACCTCCAGGACGAACATGTCTCCGCACGGCTACGTACTAGTTCTCATTACGCATATATTTCCCATCTATACTTACACCGAAGAACCTCTTGTACACACCATGAATAACACTACACATCCGGTAGCCTCGTTCACTATGTAACACCTAAAGTAGTTCCTCCTTATACACACGGTGATCGTTCCTCGTCTCCACAGGCTCTTTCCAATCACCTACTCATCCGGCTAAGTTCAAAAGTCTACACCGTTCATATCCTCCGTTCTCCCACACCTGTAGTTTCCATCTAGACCAACCATAACTAACCACGTCTCACACCGTACTAACACTTACTCCTCAGGTACGAACCCTACGACTCCTCGTACTGACCACATTCACCTACCGTACGAACCATACGCTCACCGTACTGACATCAACGTCTCAGAACAGTATATTAACATCTTCTACCATCACTTCATGTCATCTATACTCCAAACACGGTGATTTCCATACTCCATACCCAGTTATGTACCACACTAATCCACCAGTAACGTTCCTCTACACCTACCATGTCATGACCTCTACTCCTACGTACGTTCACTAGGTCAACCACCTAGCTCGTATCCTACGTAATACATACGGTAGTCTACGCTTCAACATCGTAAGTATCCATAAGTCATCAACGTTGTATTAACATTCATATCTCACTACCACAGTCTGAAACACTGATCACTCCATAAGAACCACTCTACCCACCTTTATCGTTCAATCAGTATCTAACTACAGTAACAGATTCTTCGAAATCCTAACGGTACTATACTCTCGTCTCCTCGCCATACTAACCACTTTTAGCCACGCAGACGACACTAGACAACATCCATTCGATTCACAATTTCTCACCACTCAAAGTCATATAACACAATTCTAAGAACGGGAAATCCGAGGTCTTCATCATCAGTGATGTATCACTAACTTCTACTCAGCTGTATTTCACTAGACAAACCTAAGTTACGTTAATCAGTCACCTACCTTTCTATTTAACCATTTTGTCCAAACTCACACATAACTTACGTTTAACCTAGTTATAAGACATGTCTATCCAACGTCACCACCATGACTTACACCACTATCTCCACGTACTTACTATGACAACCATACGTACTATTCATCTTCTCCACATACGCTATCCCTAGTAATACACTCGTAACTAACACTTCACCACGTACTATCCATATTCACACTCCCGGAACTGTTTCCATCTTCAACCTCCGTTCTATCCTCTACAACCTCGTTCTATCCTACTAACACAACCGGTACGCTTCCACTTCTACACACCGTTACTATACTCACTAAATCACAATCCATGACACTTATACCTCTTACACCACCAGGAATTTCCTCGACTCCACCGTTACTGTTCCACGTCTCACAACATTCGAACCTCTACACCACCATACTATATCCACGACTCACAATTCTAAACCACTACACCACCTTACTAACCACCGTCACCATCATAACCTAATCCTCTACCTAACATACAGTACATAACCCTCTACTCCACTGTACTAACCCACTAACCTCATTCTATCCACCTACACCAGCATACTAACCTACTACACCACCATACTATCCACTTACACACGTACTGTTCCAATTCACCACCGTACTAAAACCTTACACATTCATACTAAACTAACTTAACACACCACATTCTGACCACTACCAATCAGTAGCTAACCACTACATCCACCTCATACTAACAATCTACACCACCATACTAACCACTTTCACCACATTACTAACTCATAACACCTACGTACATAAACCACTTCACCACCGTTACTACACCACTACTACACCATATAACTCTTCACCACCGTAATTACTAAAACTCCATCTTACAACACCATACTAACCACTACACACCAGTATGACCAATACTCCACCGTACTACCTTCTTCACCATCTTAATAACACGACCACCACCCGTTACTATCACTACCCAACCGTAATCATACATTTTTGGCCTCTCCTGTAAAGTTGCCCTTTTAGGAGACACTTGTTTTTCTTTGGACAGCAATGATATGTTTTAATTTAAAAAAATAATAACTGCTTGCTTTGAGACCCCTGGCATGCTGTCATGCTGTCCACCCAAAATGAACATTTAGCAGCACTCAGAGAGAGTGGCCACAGAGAGAGATAGAGATAGAGAGAGAGAGAGAGATAGAGAGAGAGAGAGAGAGAGAGAGACGGGAGATGAGAGATAGAGATTGAGATAGAGATCAGAGATAGGAGATAGAGATTAGAGATAGAGATGACGAGAGTGAGGGTACGGGGTGCGAGGAGAGAGAGTGAGAGAGCACCTACTAGAGAGAGAGAGAGAGAGAGATAGAAGATAGAGATTAGAGATAGAGATAGAGGATAGAGAGAGAGAGAGAGAGAGAGATGAGAGAGAGAGAGTGAGAGATAGAGACGCAGTTAGAGATAGAGATAGAGATAGATGAGAGGAAGAGAGAGAGAGATAGAGATAGAGAGAGAGAGAGAGAGAGAGAGAGCAGCTTGCTTTCTTCTGCGCGATCACTGACCTGCGGACAGCAGCTTCTTATCAGATGGTGCCACACAGCCCGGCTGAAAAGGGCCTGCGTTAATGAGCGCTCCCCCGGGACCGCCAGACAGCTGGAGCATGCTAATCTACTCGCCCGGGTTTGAAGTTCCCACTGATCTGGCCCGAGGTCGCGTTTTGGAGAAGGTAATTATAATCCTGAGAGGGGGCGAGGAAGCAGAGCGGTCCGGGAAGAGCAGTCACGGGCCACGTCCGGCACCATCGCGCTCGGAAAGATCCAGCAGCACGGAGTCCAGAGAACGTCAGAGGTTATACGCCGCCATATGGTGGACACGCCTGAGACGGTTTCTGATGGTCCAGATTGTGCATAAAGTGATAAATAATGAAAACAGCAGATACGCATCGCTAGTGTGTGTATAAGTGGATGTTCACTGTTCACTGTTCCACTGCCCCCTAGTGTGTATGTTCACTAGTGTGTGTATAAGTGGATGTTCACTGTTCAACTGCCCCCTAGTGTGTATGTTCACTAGTGTGTGTATATGTACAGGGAGGAGGTACAGCAGCTGACAGACTGGTGTACAGTCAACAACCTTCTCTGGAATGTAGAGAAGACCAGAAATGACTTGTTGACTTCAGGAAATCTCGACCGGGTCCACTCTTTCGCTTAACTTCATCGGCCTCTCTTGTGGTATAATAGTTAGGCAACCAAGTTCTGGTGTCCACCTTAGCGGAGAGTAAACTCACCTGGTCCCTGAAACACCAGCTTACAGCCAGGAACCCAGCAGGTCTCTACTCTTCCTCGTGGAAGCTGAGAAAGGACCCGACTACCTCCACCATCCTACACCCTCTTCTATGTGGGGGAACCATAGAGTGCACAGTCCTAAGCTGCTGCATCCCTGCTGGTTTTGGGACTGCACAGCCTCTGACTGCAAGTCCCTCCAACGCATTGTGAGGACCAGCTGAGCGATTCATCCGGAGGTCTCTCTCCCCTCCGTCTTGGACTTTTAACACCCGCTGCATCCCGCAAAGCAACCAGCATTGTGGAAGACCCCACCCACCACCTTCTCACAGACTGTTCTCCCATCCTGCCATCAGGAAGAAGGTAACCGATAGCGGGTCCGGTCCACTACAGACCAGACTTTGCGAACTGATTCTCCTCACCCAAGTACTTCAGACTTCTCATCTAACTCATACGTCTGAACCGGATATATTCTGGTACATGTACACTCTCATCTCTCTCTCTCTCTCTCAACATTCTACAACCAGATACTTATAAAAAAAGGGAAGCTTTTTGCCAAAGCATTGCACTAATAACTCTACTACCTCACTGGATTACACATTGCACAAATTTGCACACTGACCAGCCAATTATTTATTATTCTCTGTCTGTTCTGTGTTGTGTGGTCCTGTAATGTGTTGTGGTGTGTTGTCGGTACTGTGTTGTGTGTGTGTCGTTACTGTGTTGTGTTGTGTCTGTCTCGTACTGTGTTGTGTTGTCCATGTACTGTGTTGTGTTGTGTGTCTCGTCCGTCTTGTTTGCTTCGTGTTGCAACTTGTGTCTTGTTTGCTCTGTTCTATGTTGCACACATCGGTCCTTGAGGAACGTGCTGTTTCGTTTCACTCCGTGTACTTTGTATGTAGTTGAATGACAATAAAACCACACTTGAATTGACTTGACTTGAGTGGGTGTTCACTGTTTCCTGCCCCCTAGTGCTGTATGTTCTCTAGTGTGTGTTTGTGGTGTGGTACTGTTTCCCTGCCCCTAGTGTGTATGTTCTCTAGTGGTGTGTTTGAGGGTGTTTAACTGTTCCACGGCCCACTAGTGTGTATGTTCACTAGGGTGTATTGATGTGCGGTGGTCACGGTTTCACTGGCCCGCTAGTGTGTATGTTAACTTAATGTCTCCTGTATATCGTGCGCGTCGTTCACCTGTTCACTTTTTTCTGCCCTGTGTGGTTTGTTTTATCTGAATTGGTACTGTATATGTGGGTGTTCACTAAGGTGTGTGTGTGGTGTGTATATGTAGGAGTTTCACTGCCCCCTAGGGTCTATGTTCACAAGTGTGTGTGTATATGTGGATGTTTCTCTGCCCCCCTAGTGCCCCCCATCTATTTATACACACCACTTTAAATTAAAAAGTTTATGGTGGTCGCTCTAAGTTAATACGCACTACTAACAAGCTCCTCACACTTACTTTACACTTTCTGCTGTGTTTAGAATTACATTAAACAGCTATATCGCAGCACACACACACACACACACACACACACACACACACACACACACACACACACACAGCTTACTCAACGTCATGTTTTAAAAGCTCTGTAAAGCTGCTTTGTGGCAACATCATTGTAAAAACGCTACACAAATAAACTTGACTTAAACACATTCATGCACACCTGTCTGAATACACACACACACCTTACATTTATGCAAACCTACACACAGTGCTCAGCATCCTAATGCAGAGCCTCGCTGCCTCGCTGATGAGCGGCGGGGACGTGCGGCGAGTGGCCAGGCCTAATTGAATTTCATCATTTTCCATTATTTGTTTGCCTTTTTTAATGAAAGCACTTAGACTTTTTTAGTCAGACAGGAGATCCATGAGGCCTCATGAATATTTAAACAACAGCCCGGCCGGCTCGTCTCCTGAGCCGTCCCGGAGAGCGCGGACAGGCCCCGCCGGAGAACGAAGGGTGGCCATTACCGAAAGCCAGCCACGGAGAGGAGGAGGAGGAGGAGGAGGAGAGCAAAAAAAGAAATTACATCGGTTACGTTTAAAAAAACATACTCACAGACTCGGGTTGGATAATTGTTCACCAATTAAGTGCGGACAGACGCCTCCATGCCTGACGAATGAGTCCCTTGAGCAGCTGCGCTGCTATAAGGAAACGCTAGCGTAGCGATGCTATTATATACATTAGTGCACCTACCCACCCCCAACACCAACGCTCGCATGCCGGAGGCCGCGGGGTGGTGCGACTCTCACCTTGTGTTTTTCCGTTCGACTGCAGAGGCCGGGCGGGGTACTTCACAGATTTCTGCTAAAAAGGCTGATCTGATCTTCTGAGTGACCCGCGCTGTCTGTGAAGGTCAAGACTCGGGATGTGCGCATGTTTACACTTGCCTCTTCATCAAACAACAGCTCACGGTCCATCGATCTAATTTACTGAGACCTAATGTAATCTATCACACTCTTCTCATACTGTCTGAACATACACACACATACATGAACAACACACAAAATACACTTGCACACACTTTCCTCACCATACTCGCGCAGCATCATAATACATCCGCACTCCTATACACACACAAACACAATGGCACTCATCTACCATACACAATAACACACACATATTACACATAATTAAATCACTAGACATTTTCCAAACTATCACACACACATCTGCACATATACACACACACACACATACACAACACACACATCCATACACACAAACATACACACACACACACATACACACACAGACATACACACACAAACATACACATACATAAAGAAACACACACCCATACACACATACACAAATACACACACACACAAACTCATGTACATATACACACAAACATACGCACACATACACAGACATATATACACACACACAAATCCGCACATATACACACTCTCTCACACACACACACACACACACACACACACAAACCTACACATACATACATACATACATACATACATACACACACACACACACACACACAAACATACACAAACATACACACACATACACACACATACATACACATACACAAGCATACATCCACACATATATACACACACAAACACATGCATGCACACACACACACACACACACATGTATACACACACACACCCTTAGGGGGCAATTCAGCATCTCCAATTCACCTGACTGCATGTCTACAGGCTGCTTGAGGAAACCGGACCACCCTGAGGGAACCCATGCTGACAAGGGAAGACCATCCAAACACAGAAAGGATCCTGTTCACCCAGCCAAGGAATCGAACCTACGGCCTTCTTGCCATAAGGCAGCAGCGCTACCTACTGACACTGAAAATCCAATCATAATCAGAACTCCTCGATTCCAACCCGCCTTGTCTTAGTCAGCTACAACACAGTCAAGCTCAGCAGAGAACCCACCTTGAAGTACCCAAGAACGATAACATCCATATCCTGCACAGGGGAAGCTGGAGCCAATCCCAGCACCCAATATCAAAATATTGAATATAGGGATATTATGTTTGGTGATACTGTATCAATTCAGAAAAACACAGTAACGATACACAGATTCCTGGCAGACAATAAATCGTGTGTTGTGTTTAAACCTCTGACCACTAGATGGCAGTGTTGTAATCCATTTCAGCTCCACTCATTATCATTATTACAGCTCCAACATTAACAAGCAGCACAAGGGCGCAGTGCTACTGATAAACCTGTTCAAATAGTGGTGTGTTTTAATAGTAGAATTTGAAAAATCACAATATATTACTTACAGTATCACAGTATATCACAATATATTGAATCGTGACCGCTGTATCATGATACGTATTGTATCGGCAGGTTCTTGCCAATACACAGTCCTACTGCACACCAGGTTTACTATTTCTCCCCAACACTTCTATGAGGAGGATTCGCGACTCCAGCGATTAAGATCTAGTAATCGTGCTCCAGCTTCGCAAGGCCTTGAGCACCTGTAATGTCTCTATGTCCAGGTGGACACACGAAGAGGAACGCAGTGTAAGGACGCAGGTTATTCCGCTCTAAGAACCGCTGTCTCGAGTGTGTGGTGGCTCAGTAGAGCGGCGGGAATGGATTGAGGGGATTGTTCACACACGGCTTTATATGTGAGAAGCTTACGACATCATTCATTCAGCGCACATCTGAAGCCGGGTGAATGAGCGACGGCAGGCGTGAATGATAGAAAACGACCAAAAAGCAAAATGTGGACCCCAGGCCAGAAAGGGTCCGGCAGCTTGAGAGCTGATCAGTGTGTCCCCCAAAAACCACTGACTGATACATCTCTATCCACGCAGACTGAAAGCAACCATGACCTTAGCATGAGGCCTGAAGCATGGACATGAACACAGAGAAAGATACGTTGCAACACAAGCGTGAGCTGCAAGGGGGCGCTATAATAACAGCTTAGCCTGGCCAAACTCAATTGTCAATTGTCTCTCTTCTGACTGGTCCAGTTTCACCCCCTAGAGTACAAAGTGTTTTAACAGTAATGCAGAAGAGCTACACGACTGCAATGCATTAGCCGCCGGTTGCCATTTGTGTTTGCATACATGTGTTGAGTATGTTTACGTTTCTGGGTTGCCAAATCATACAAGAGAAAGACAAACAATAAGAGCAATCTGTGCTCTACAAGCTCTGATATTATCCACAACATGCTCAGTAAATCTAATTATTACGGTCATATCTTAATTTGATTTTTATTTTAAAATCATCACCGTTCCAACTCCAGACTGTCTGGTCTGATTGTGTGAATGAGATCGGATTTATTCCCATAGAGAATGAATGGGATGGAAAAGTGAACGCCAATCTATTGACCTTCTGCTCCACCGACAGACACCGTTTCACATACACTCATTCAGAGCAGACCCCGGACCACGACAGTAGTGTTGGTTCGACCTGCACTCGTCTGTTTGTCGTTTTTTTCCAATCCCTTTTTACTCTTATACAGTCCCATTCATTTTCACTCACACCCAAACCTCATGGTTTTGTACTCAGGCAGATCCCCAAACTCTAATCCACACACATACTGACCACACGCCTCTATTTGTTAATGTTCTATACTGGACAGTCTATATAGTGTTCTACACAGTACAGCCTATGGAGTAATCTACACAGAACAGTCTATATAGTGGTCTACACAGAATAGTCTATACAATGATCTACACAACAGTCTATATAGTGTTCTACACAGATCAGTCTATATAGTGATCTACACAGAACAGTCTATATAGTGATATACACAGAATAGTCTATATAGTGATCTACACAACAGTCTATATAGTATTATACACAGAACAGCCTATATAGTGATTTACACAACAGTCTATATAGTATTATACACAGAACAGCCTATATAGTGATTTACACAGAACAGTCTATATAGTGTTCTACACAGAACAGTCTATATAGTGATTTACACAACAGTCTACATAGTGTTCTACACAGAACAGTCTATATAGTGATTTACACAACAGTCAATAGTGTTCTACACAGAGCAGTCTATATAGTGATATACACAGAAGAGTCTATAAAGTGTTCTATACAGAACAGTCTACATAGTGTTCTACGCAGAGCAGTATATATGTAGTGTTCTATATATGTAGTCCATATATTGTGTTCTATTTATATATATATATATATATATATATATATGTGTGTGTTTTGTCTGCTTAATTTCACGCCTATAACCACATCTGAACCTCCTGAATGTGAGCCTTGTGACTTTATCACCCCAAATCTTCTGAGCTTATAAAGTTTCGGATAATGTCATTCAGATTTGTAGCAATTGTTCAGACAAAAAAAAATCCATGACACACACACACACACACACACACACACACACACACACAGGAAAAAAAAGAAGAGTCTACTGTTGAAAATGTCACCAGCCCAGCGTGAGGCCAGCTAGCATCTCGTCACAGAGCTGCTGTCATTAGCTCCTCGGTGGGGCCCTCTGTGTGTCTCCACCCGGGCCATTATCAAACAACATGAAGCCACTCAGCAGCCATTAGAGAACCGGCATCCAAATGCACAAAGAGAAAGAACACTTCACGCAGCCAGCACGCCATTATACCATCTCTGCCCACTCTTTCCACGTCTCACCACTCGGCCGGAGAGGTAGAACCTGCGGTTACGCCGTGGTGGAACAAGGCAGAGAGTGTGTCTGAAATAGTCCATTCATTTACTCGCTCGCTCGCTGGTCAATATATAAACTGTTCTGTGTAGATCACTATATAACCTGTTTTGTGTAGATCTCTATATAAACTGTTCTGTGTAGATCACTATAAAAACTGTTCCGTGTAGATCACTATATAGACTGTTCCGTGTAGATCACTATATAGACTGTACTGTGTAGATCACTATATAGACTGTTCTGTGTAGATCACTATATAAACTGTTCTGTGTAGATCACTGTATAAACTGTTTTGTGTAGATCGCTATATAGATTGCTCTGTGTTGATCACTACATAGACTCCTCTGTGTAGATCACTATATAGACTGCTCTGTGTAGATCACTATAGACTGCTCTGTGATCACTATATAGAATGTGAACTATATAGGGAATCTAATTGGACGACACTACAAACCGGGTGCGATCTCAGACACGCAGAAGGAGATGCGAGCAGGTTGGGGGATTCCTCGCTCAAGCTGATTTAGCTGTGGTTCCCGGCTATGTGGGTGAGATAATTAAGGCGGTCTGAGGGTTTTCAGCTTTGGCTCTTAACAAAACACTATCAAAGAGCTGCTCGCTGCAGTAATGATACCCATGAGTGGGGCACAGCGAGACAAAGGAAAGACGCAACTGCAGCCCAAGAACATCTGGATAAGCTCCCAACAGCTGCATGCAGGCTAAAAATCTCAGACAATCACTCTGAAGGAAGTTACATCTCAATAACTTGCATCCTGAAGCACAGACACCACAACTCCCAGCAGGATAGACACACAGAATATGCTCAGAATGCGTCCCTGCAAGTGCGCGCTCGGCTAAAAAAAACCAAAAAAACTTACGAGCAATTTCACAGAAATCCTCCGCTCGCTTGAGCATCACGCCGGGTCACAGCACGTTATAGATCTTTACAAGCCACACAGATGGAAAGCAACACAGCGCTGCGACCGTGGTCCTCCTTCCAGCCTCAGAGCTCGACACCAAAACGTGCTGTGAGGCTCGATAAGTTGTCTAGATGTTAGAAAATCTAGGATGCTCTATAGTCCAAGACTAGATGGTAAAACTACAGCAATACTCATTTTTTAATTCATTTTAAATACTTTATTTCCTACGAACCCACATCTTTGTGGTGGTTGTGTCTCTTTTTTGTGCTGCTCCACTACAGCTAAACTGTCAGCCCTTGTCTGACTGAAAAGCCTGAATGACTTTGGAAACACCCTATAATAGAGCTGGGTGGTAAATCGATTTTATCGATTCATTCGAATTTACAGTTAAGGATGATGTGTTTTTATGAAAATCGTTTTCTCTCAGTTTTAACTTGCACCACCGATGCCCCTTTGGGCTTCAGAGTGATTACCCCCCCACCGACCCCACACGCGCTTGCCATAGACACACACAAACAACATGTTAGCGAATGGGGGAAAGTTTCTGCTTTCAAACAGCAAAAAAATGATTTAAATGTAAAATTTAAAAAAATATTAAAGTTTTTTTTAAAGGCCATATCACCCCGCTCTACCCTATATAGCCCAAAAACTGGAGTTCACAAAATGATTAGAAAACAACAGAGAAAATCTGTGCCCTAACAACCACCTGGAAGACCATGTAGACTTACCAACACTGCCTCCATCAGATAAACAGCACATAAAGCTTTAAGCAGTAAGAAGAATATTAAACTCTAAGAAAACGATGCTTCCACTGTGAGAAGACACCCCAGTGCTATGGAGCCTGAAGCTGTTCACATTTTGAGTTGCTAGTAAAGTAAATTAACGTTGGTCTCTGATTTCGCACATCGCTGATGAGGACACTGGAAACACTGCACTAGTTTTAACTCAGATTTAAATATAACACCAACCTTAACCAAACACCCCAGTCTTATCCACCAACCAACGTCTGATGTAACAGTCATCTCTGGATCCAAACATTCCTTCAGATCTCAAAACCAAACAACAATGAAGAAACTTCTCCCAATCACTTGCTTCTTAAGTGACTCTCCAGCGAGGTCCAACCTCAATCCACTCTGGGTTCGACCCTCTACAGCGCTGTCGGAGGCTCTCGTCTTCTTAACAGACTACAGTTCTGTGTTCCTTGCTGTATAAACAGATCTGAGTCCAATGAAATGACTCATTTATCGTTCTAGCCCTTTCCTTTTGATGAGAAAGGTGAGTTATAATTCTTAGACGAATGAAGAAAAACTAATGTTGGTGCCTGTAGCCTCTAACATTATCAAAGATCAACATCTATTAGTTTTATTAGTCAGTCTGTGGAAAATGAAAGGTTGTGTATTTCCACCTAGTGGTTCAGATAGGAATTGCAGGGAGCTGGACGGAGGGCTTCTCTTCCTGGATGAAACACTAGCTGGAAATACAGAAATTAGGCTCATTTGTTTAACGTCATCGATCAACTCTCAGGATCTGCTAAATTGGAGAAATATCGGCCGATCACCGATCACATATTTTGATTAAAAATCATCCGATACCGATACATAGCCGATCGATCCTTCCATCTTTACTGTCAGCCCTTGTCTGACCGAAAAACCTGATAACTAAAGCACAACGATTGTGAAAACATCATATATAAGCCAAAACCTGTATCAAGGGTATCTGCAAAGGGCCAGACTGTTAACTATGTGTTTTTTATCTTTATTGGTTTAAGAATTGTACCCCACCTTATCAACTACAGCGCAATTGAGTTGTTGAATTGTTCTGGAGCCTCACAAGAGCCCCAGCCAACACGGTAGAGGCCTGGACCAGGACACGTAGATCAACAGTTCAACAGAACACCCTTCAACACATCAGACACATGAGACATGAACACAGCCCTGATCTGGACTTCACTGTACTGTGTAAGCCCACTGAACACTCACGTTGGCAGTAGTCCTTGTTCTCCTCAAATCCTGGCATGCAGACGCAGCGCCCGATGGGCACCAGCCACCCTCCGTCAGCGCTGCAGTACATCCTGGGTGCCTCAAACTCCTCCGAGTCGTTGACGCAGGAGCCCCGCACCTCCACCAGTGCGGAGTCGCCCCCGGTCACAGTGTCGGGGAACTGTGCCAGGTTGAGCACAGCCGCGGGGCACTTCTTGTAGAAGACCCGTAGGGACACCAGGGCGATGCATGCTCCCACGTCCTGGAAGGCCAGGTAGAAGCCCTTCTTGCTGAGGTTGCTGATGTCGCGCACCTCCGTGTTGAGCTTCATGACGCGGTCGCCGACGTCGGTCTGCGTGAAGCTCTCATCGGCCGCTATGGTGTCGATCTTCACGTACTGGCTCTCCTTGATGAACCACAGGTTGGGGTTGTTGGACTCGTAGTAGTACATGTTGAAGGTTTCCTTACATGTGCCGGGGACCCCGGGCAGGCTGTTGCAGTCGCGTAGCGTGAACTTGATCTCGATGTAGACGCGCTGGGCGCCGTCGCGCGGGATGTGCCGTGTCCGCAGCCAGTTGTTCTGGTTGGCCTCCATCACGTTGCACACTTGGTAGGAGCGCATGGGCGTGTTGCGTTCGTCCATCACGCTGATCTCCTCCCACTACAAAGAGACGAGAGTTAGGTTCACACATTCACAAAGACTGGACACGCTAAAACAACTGTCCAAAGTTTACACACTGCTCCTTTAAAGCTATTCACAGTCATAGCTTATAAACAGCTTTTATAAAAAGGTAAATTAATGTATCCCGCCGCCGGAGGCAATGCATCATATATGCATTTACAGCATAGTTTTGTATATTATATGTAATTTCTGATAATAGATCCCCTCTAAATGTAACACACTGCTCCTTTAAAGCTATTTACAGTCATGACTTATAAACAGGCAAATGAATGCATTCCGGCCATCGCACGGAATGGTCCGTGTCCACATTTACAGCATAGTTTTGTATATTATATGACATTTCTATTAATAGATCCCCTATAGACTACACACTGCTCCTTTAAAGCTATTCACTGTCACAGCTTAGACATAAACAGCTTTTATAAACAGGCAAAAGAATGTATCCTGCCATCATGCGGGATGTGCTAAGTTCACAATTACAGCATAGTTTTGTATGTCAATTCAACTAATAGATCCCCTCTAAATGTTACATAATGCTCCTTTAAAGCTATTCAGTGTCATAGCTTATAAACAGCTTTTAAAAACATGCAAAAGAATGTATCCTGGCATCACGTGGAATGTGCTGAATTCGCAATTACAGCATAGTTTTGTATATTATATGTCAATTCTACTAATAGATCATATCTAAATCTTACACACTGTTACTTTAAAGCTATTCCTTCTCATGGTTTAAAAACAGCTTTTATAAACACGCAAATTAATGCATTCCGGCCATAGCGTGTGATACGTCATTTCCACATTTCCAGCATAGATTTGTATATTATACATAATTTCTACTGATAGATCCCTTCTACATGTTACACACTGCTCCTTTAAAGCTATTCACTGTCATGGCTTATAAACAGCTTTTAAAAACAGGCAAAAGAATGTATCCCACCGCCACACAGGATGTACTGTGTTCACATTTACAGCATAGTTTTGTATATTATATGCCATTTCTAATAATAGATACCTTCTACATTTTAAACACTGCTCCTTTAAAGCTATTCACTGTCATAGCTTATAAACAGCTTTTAAAAACAGGCAAAAAGAATGTATTCTGCCATCATGAGGGATGTGCTGAGTTCGCAATTACAGAATAGTTTTGTATATTATATGTCAATTCTACTAATAGATCCCCTCTAAATCTTACACACTGCTCCTTTAAAGCTATTCACTGTCATGACTTATAAATGGCTTTTATAAACGAATGTAGGGCATGAGTGGTGAGACTTTAAGCATGACCCACGACCTAAATAGGGGTTTTCCATAGACTCATGTATCGCTGTAGCCAAATGCTATTACGCCTAAACTACAACCCAATGTTAGCACTGGCAACATAAAAGAAAACACTGCACAAAAGAGAGCAGCATGTTTCTAAATGTCCCCAAAACATCAGAATATTTATGTTTGGCTAAAATGAAGGAGAAGAAAGTAAATGTGTGTGTCAGTCTGTGGAAGTCTATTAGGATCTAATTATGCATGCATATATGTGTGTGTGTGTGTGTGTTCGTGTGTGTGCATGCCGATATTAGGCAAGACAAAGTGACTTTGTCTTCCACAGTCGTGAACCATCTGCTTCCACTTGTGCGAGGTTCTGTAATTGAGGACACTTCTTGCATGAGTAAGAAAACATTTCTATTCCTTAAAGAGAAAGAAAATAAACCAGGCGGCCAGTCAAACGGCTTGATTCCGGGAGAGATTCCGAATTGGCCAAATATAACCCAGGTCTCCGAGCGTATGGATCTAATTTGCAGTGGAGATAGGCTTGCGGACCACCGTCTCGGCTTAGAGCGCGAGTGATTTGAGGCTCCCTTTGAGCTACTGAGAAATGAGCAAACGTCTGCTTGGATGCAGAGCTCCTGCCAAAATGCTCCTCAAATGCTGTGGCGACTCGAGTCGCCTCTTGAAGGCCTTCCCCTCAATTTCCCTCAGTCCAGATGCAAAGGGCTCAATGAGGGGGTGATTTCAAAAGTAGGGGGCTTTACAGGCTCAAACCCAAATCAAGTCCCAGTCTTTGATACGGCAAAGCGGGCTGTCGATTGACAATAACACAACAAGATGCATACACAGAATGGGTTATAGTGTCCAAAAGTATTTGAGAGAGAAGTATACAAGTCTGCTGTTGGGGCTGTTGTTCTTACAGTACTGTCTGTGAACTTGTGTTAATTACTAAGCTCATCAGCTCAGAGGTGTACAAAAACATAGTGGACGCAACTAAGTACCTGGCGATACAACACCTATCAGGAAACAGACGTTATGATATATTTGATTTGGAGTCATATATAGATTTATAGTCATAGTATAAAAAAACACACCACCAAATGCAGAAGTTGGTCTGTCACTTCAATCAGATTCCAATTTATTATATATATAGATGGAAGATTTTATCGGACGATTTTTAATAAAAATATGTGATCAGTGACCGGCCGATATTTCTCCAATTTAGCCGATCCTGAGAGTCGATCGATGGCGTTAAACAAATGAGCCTAATTTCTGTATTTCCAGCTAGCGTTTCATCTAGGAAGAGGAGCCCTCCGTCCAGCTCCCTGAAATTCCTATCTGAACCACTAGGTGGAAACACATATCCTTTCATTTTACACAGACTGACTAAAGCAGCGGCCTCGCGAGAAAAGCAGTCTGGCAGTGCCTTTTGTCTACCCTTCTCTCCTGTTTTGTGGTAGGGAGTAAGGGGTAGTTAGGGGAGTTAGGGGTAGTTTTGTGTATTTTTGTTTGCTGTGTTTTCAGGTGTAGTTAGTTGTCTTTCTTTAGCTGTTTAGTTTGTTATACTGGCGTTTGCCCGTCTCCGAAGCCAGTGTCCTGTCTTCTTACTCATTTGTTGAAAATAAACTTTTCTGTTTTCTGGTTTTGAAAAGTGTCCGGTGTTTGGTCTGGCAGAGGTCAGGGGAGAGGACCCACTCCCAATTTCTGTTACGGCCTGACCCTATATATACAATTATATACATAATACATCCTGTTATTATAATACCAGCTGACTGCTCGACTGGAAGAATCTCTGACTGTTGATTTTTGGGGAGCGGCCCTATTTAATAAATTATTTTTTCAATCCAGTCACAGCAGAAATAATAGAAAACATAAGCCGACTTCATTTTTCAGATTCACCACTTATATATTTATAAAACTCAGATGTGCATGTACACGATAGCAAATAGCACAACCCCTGATTCCTGTAACCACCACTTACTTACAAACACATCTAAAAAACGGATCTACAGCAACAGGGCTGGAACAGATTAGCGTTCCTCGCCCGGGCCACATCGCTGCCACTCGGGCGGGACGAGTGTAGAGCCTGGTAAGGCTGTTACTGCAACCTGCCATGACGTCACAAGCTATAACAGCACTGTTTTCTCAAGACCGGCTGCCAACGGCGCACGGCTTCAGCTCGGGCACAAGGGTCAATTACAACTACGGGCTGGCTTTAAATGGATCCACATGTGGACGCTCCGCCGAGTGGACGGCCGTGGGCGAACGTCGCAGATCAAAGTGGCGTATCTGCGGGTGGAGGTTGTGAAAAAAGCAGCGCTCCTTCCCGGGAGCCGGCCGTTACAAGATTCGGGTGGGGGACTCGGGATATTTAGGCAGCGATGGAAAGACAGGTTTATGAGCTGCTGTTTATTTGTTTAGCAGCGACAGAACCCTGTCCACAGGGGAGCCGTTATCTGGAGCCCCAAAGTGTTCCACCGTCCGGCGAGGAAGGAGTGGTCGCGCAGAAGAACCTCCACGGCTGTGATCGCTCTACCATACGGTCCGCTGACTTCGGGCAATTTCCATGAACCGTCCACAATTTCCCACATGTGGAAAAGGGCATGTTCACACACGCGTGCTATTTGGACAGGAGGTTGAGCTTAGCTGCTCTCAATCAACACCGCGGCCGTATGGAATAACGTTGGCGTCTGGTTCGCTGGCCTTTCCAACGAGGCCTGGTTTCTTGGCGATTTGTCGGGAAAACCTTAAGCTCCGCTCAACGGTCGCCTCCGCAGAGCCAGCCGGCTTTGAAGCGGCCCGAACCTGTCCGATCAGGGCTTCTGCAGAGTCTGTCGTTGGCTTAACTTAATTCCCAGCCCGCAATCATCTGGCAGTTTGAGATACTTATGGTGTAATTGGCTTTAAACCCCCAAAAGGACGTCTGGATTCGGAGGGGTCTCTTTATTTAAGGTACCTCAGCAGGTTTACCTGTTTTCCATCACCCCACATGAACTGTTCTTAGACGGTTGCGCCGCGTACGTACATGCCGAGGGCCAACACCAAAGCAAAGCCTTGACATCTGGCCCGGGGCTGGTGGGGGGGTAGGTATTAGCCATGGCCCAGCAGGGTCAAGTGGCAGACGATTGAGTCACCAAGGTAAATATCCAGCAGAGCAAAGCAGGGGATCATGGGAACGAGCCGTCTTTCCTCCGAGCCCTCGGAATGGAGCGCCGGCTGTAACTTCCCCTGGGGGGTAAAGGTCAGCACGCTAATCTCCACAACTGCAACCCAATAGTCCCAAACCTCAGCACCTTTAAATAATCAGCGTGATGGGGTAACTAGCTCTATCAGGACGATCGGGGCGAGGCATTCCGGCCAGCTGGAAACACTGAGCAGAGTTCATTGGGTTGCCGTCTCAGCACTGATCGCTTTCAACGGGGGGCGGGGGAGGACAACGAGAAGCGCAATGCTCTAGAACCCAAACAATCCAAACAATAGCAATCTGAATTTAGAACATCTGCTTTGGAGAACCTTTAAAAAGTCGAATGTCTTTAAGATTGTACAACAGCATGATGCTACTGTCAGAACAAAACCTACTGCTGTCCGTGTGAACAGTTCATAATGAGTAGATGTTTTTCTTTTATTAACTACAATTCTAAGATAGGAGTAATTATTTGGTTTTATTTATTATGAAAAGTTAAGTTTGATCCAACTTAACCGATTTCTAAAACACATACGGTGTTCAGTCTGGACATCTACCCAGGTTGTTCTTATTTGTACTAGTTTAATAGTTATATTAAAACTCCTGAGGACGCTCTCTGCTGTAGCATGTTGGGGAAGCAGCATTAGGAAGAGGGACGCCGGTCGACTAGACGGGCTGGTGAGGAAAGCTGGTTCTGTGCTGGGAACAGAGCTGGAGTGTTTTACATCAGTGGCAGAAAGAAGGTCCCTCAGTAAACTGCTAACCATCATAGACAAGGTCAACCACCCTCAGCACAGCACCATCATCAGGCAGAGGAGCTCATTCAGTGGAAGACCCAGAACAGTAAAAAAATAATAATCCTGTAACGCTGTTACACTCCAGCTATCAGCTATCAGACACTGTTATACTCCGGACCTCTATATCAGCTATCAGACACTGTTATACTCCGGACCTCTATATCAGCTATCAGACACTGTTATACTCCGGACCTCTATATCAGCTATCAGACACTGTTATACTCCAGACCTCTATATCAGCTATCAGACACTGTTATACTCCAGACCTCTATATCAGCTATCAGACACTGTTATACTCCGGACCTCTATATCAGCTATCAGACACTGTTATACTCCGGACCTCTATATCAGCTATCAGACACTGTTATACTCCGGACCTCTACATCAGCTATCAGACACTGTTATACTCCGGACCTCTATATCAGCTATCAGACACTGTTATACTCCGGACCTCTATATCAGTTATCAGACACTGTTATACTCCGGACCTCTATATCAGCTATCAGACACTGTTATACTCCGGACCTCTATATCAGCTATCAGACACTGTTATACTCCGGACCTCTATATCAGCTATCAGACACTGTTATACTCCGGACCTCTATATCAGCTATCAGACACTGTTATACTCCAGACCTCTATATCAGCTATCAGACACTGTTATACTCCGGACCTCTATATCAGCTATCAGACACTGTTATACTCCGGACCTCTATATCAGCTATCAGACACTGTTATACTCCGGACCTCTATATCAGCTATCAGACACTGTTATACTCCGGACCTCTATATCAGCTATCAGACACTGTTATACTCCGGACCTCTACATCAGCTATCAGACACTGTTATACTCCGGACCTCTATATCAGCTATCAGACACTGTTATACTCCGGACCTCTATATCAGTTATCAGACACTGTTATACTCCGGACCTCTACATCAGCTATCAGACACTGTTATACTCCAGACCTCTATATCAGCTATCAGACAATGTTATACTCCAGACCTCTATATCAGCTATCAGACACTGTTATACTCCAGACCTCTATATCAGCTATCAGACACTGTTATACTCCAGACCTCTATATCAGCTATCAGACACTGTTATACTCCGGACCTCTATATCAGCTATCAGACACTGTTATACTCCAGACCTCTATATCAGCTATCAGACCACTGTTATACTCCAGACCTCTATATCAGCTATCAGACACTGTTATACTCCAGACCTCTATATCAGCTATCAGACACTGTTATACTCCGGACCTCTATATCAGCTATCAGACACTGTTATACTCCGGACCTCTATATCAGCTATCAGACACTGTTATACTCCAGACCTCTATATCAGCTATCAGACACTGTTATATTCTGGACCTCTATATCAGCTATCAGACACTGTTATACTCCAGACCTCTACATCAGCTTATACGTCGTGTTATACGTCGGACCTCTGTATCAGGTATCAGACACTGTTATACTCCGGACCTCTATATCAGCTATCAGACACTGTTATACACCGGACCTCTACATCAGCCATCAGACACTGTTATACTCCAGACCTCTATATCAGCTATCAGACACTGTTATACTCCGGACCTCTATATCAGCTATCAGACACTGTTATACTCCAGACCTCTATATCAGCTATCAGACACTATTATACTCCGGACCTCTACATCAGCCATCAGACACTGTTATACTCCAGACCTCTATATCAGCTATCAGACACTGTTATACTCCAGACCTCTATATCAGCTATCAGACACTGTTATACTCCGGACCTCTACATCAGCTATCAGACACTGTTATACTCCAGACCTCTATATCAGCTATCAGACACTGTTATACTCCGGACCTCTATATCAGCTATCAGACACTGTTATACTCCAGACCTCTATATCAGCTATCAGACACTGTTATACTCCAGACCTCTATATCAGCTATCAGACACTGTTATACTCCGGACCTCTATATCAGCTATCAGACACTGTTATACTCCAGACCTCTATATCAGCTATCAGACACTGTTATACTCTGGACCTCTACATCAGCTATCAGACACTGTTATACTCCGGACCTCTATATCAGCTATCAGACACTGTTATACTCCGGACCTCTGTATCAGCTATCAGACACTGTTATACTCAGGACCTCTATACCAGATATCAGACACTGTTATACGCCGGACCTCTATACCAGCTATCAGACACTGTTATACTCCAGACCTCTATATCAGCTATCAGACACTGTTATACTCAGGACCTCTATACCAGCTATCAGACACTGTTATACGCCGGACCTCTGTATCAGGTATCAGACTGTATCGTATTATATATTTAGTTCACAGGTGTATCTGTATAAGTATATGTTATATATAACCATACTGTTAAATATATATAATGACTATGCTGTTATTATTATAATATTATTATTATTATAATAAAATCTATCTATCTAATGTTAGTGAATAATTGTGAAAAGACCTATAAAAAAGAACTAAAAAATAACACACATGAAATTATTCCCAGCTCCCGCTCACCGACAGTCACGCCTTTAAGACAAAGAACACGAGACCTGTGGCCTCATCTCAGCTCTGGGTAGACCAGGCCTGACCTACTCCTGCATTGAGCCCCTGCATCATGTGCCCCGAGCAGACCTCCGCAGAGTAATCTCCACTCTCCCGGACTATCATTCTCTCTAATCTCATTAATGTACGTGGAGGGAGCTTACTAGGGGCGATGTAAACACTAAAACCCACTTATCAGTCCTCACATCTTCTGCCTCGCCTCTCCTGAAAGCGGCCAGGCTGACTCAAACATGCTGTGTGCTAAATGTCACCGTGCAGCTCCCGGCCTCTTTTGAGGAGAGGTGGCGGAAGCGCATTCGCACCTGAATAATGGCCGGTTGCGTAACGCCACGCGGCGTTATGTAAGCCCAACACTTCTCCGTTGGAGAGGAAATGGGTTGGGCTGCCCGCCGCTCCAAATTTCAGGGCCGCTGGACGAAAAGAGCCTCGTCTCTGTATTCAGTCACCACAAAAGCAGAGGGCTCAGGGGGGGGCCTGGGTTTGCGAGTGACCGTGAGCAAGTCTGAGTATTTGAGTGGCACGGAAACGAGCTTCACGTCAGGCCGAGCACTGTGGCGGTTAACCGACGGGTAATGCGGTAGCAGACCCCAGTGGTGGTTACTGGGAGCTGCTGCATTACAGGTATCTGGAGCCATGCTGATTGCAGTGCACCCCACAGCTGCTGGAGGCAGCATGGCGGAGGGACCATAGAGCCAACACCACCATCCAAGATGGTCTCATGGATGCTCAATTGGGCTCAAGTCCTAGGAATTAAGGTCCAGGGTAACCAATGTGTTGTCGTATTTTCTTGAGGGAAGATCCCAAGCACCCCAGAGAAGACAATTAGCATATATGGTGTACGTGATCTGCAAGGATGGATTCGGACTGAAATGGGATGACAGTGTCTTCCACATGGATGAGTAGGTCCCGAGAATGCCAGGAATACATTCCCCACACCATACTGCTCTGAGAAATCCCAAAGACTGACGCATACAGCTCTACAGTTTCATGATCTTGTAATCTATGGAGAAGCTATTGCTCAGTACTGTACTTGGGGTGTCTGGTTCTCGCTGAGGTTGCTATGCTTGCTATGCTCAAGCTTTGGAGAAGCACTGCAGCAGATCTTCTAAGTCTGAAACAGCCCTGTGGTCTATAGCTTAAGTCAGAGGGGGCAGTAATAACCCCACTGCCTCCAGTGTTAAACCCCTAATAATTAAAAACATCCTGCACACCTATGAACGGCTTCGGATTCGAATTTCCCATTCCACCTCAAATTTAAGGTGAAACAGGAATTCGAACAACAAGCCAACTCCAGCTTCAGAGCGTCCACATGGACAAGCGGGTTCAGAGAGTGCCATGTAAACATTCCCCAAATCAGAGTGCTCTGCAGCCGCCAAACTTAGAAGACGGTCATAATAATGTGACTCGACTGATCTGGGAGGTTGATAACCCACATTTCTGTGACGCAAAGAACTCAGAAAACATCTTTATCGTAGAGCAGGGCGATAAAACGATAATTATCGCAAAATAACGTTTCCTTAATAGAACTATAAGACACAATTGATAGAAAGACAATAGAATTAAGTTCTGCCCATGTTTTGAGAAACAACACGAACAGCCAATGAGAATGAAAATAGCGCCAGGCCAAACCAATCAGGTGGCTGAACTAGAGTTCCAGCCATTTCATGTTTGGTAGAAGCACACAGCACAGAGTGTAGGCGTAGCGGCAGCTTAACCCACGTGCTAGTAATCTGGTTACTGCAGGCGTCACAGTCGAGCAGAGAGAATAAAATAAGAGACAGAACATGTTAACTACAACTGAAAGAAACATGATACACGTGTAAATAATCTTAAAATAATCTGCTAAAATGAGATAAACAGGTAAACAGGTGCTGTCCTGCTGCTGTGTGGACAAAGCATTACGGGATATTAGAGCTTCAAGTGCTTGTACTGTTGTGTATAATTTATTTGAAATACAGTTGTGTAACATTCTATAATACATTTGTCTATCTTTTGATAGAAAATAAATCAGAAGATAAAAAACAATTTAACTATATTTTCAAATTTTGAACTCTACTTCTCACTTACAGTTAAAAAACAATAGTAGGTTCATTATCGTGATATACACTACCGCTCAAAAGTTTAGGATGACCTTAGAATTTAATTTCTTGCAATTGTCATGCAATTCGTGCAATTTTCATGCAATTTAAAAATAATATTGTCCATTTTACAATTAATTGAAGTGTATCAGATGATTTTTAAAGAATAAAAATGTTTGTATTGAAGCCTATTTTTGTATAGAGCCTTATTTTACATATAGTCCTATTATCAGTAATTCTCAGTCCTCTGTCTAAATCTCCTGGTACGACCACCAATCCAAGTTAAGGATGTTAACTTAATGTTAATGTTGGACTAATTGGTTGTTAGGACACTCTTGCTCAATTGTGAGACAGCTGAAAAACATTCTACTAATAAGTGAGTATAAAAGGGAGAACAACATTCTAGGTTAGTTTAGTATCTGAAGCATCAGCAGTTGATGGCTTGCTGACCGACTCAAAATGACCAGAAACAACTTTCTTTAGAGACCCGTCAGTCCATTGTTGTGTTAAGGAAGAAGATACTCCATTGAAACAAGAACATTTCACTGTGATCCCAAATGTGGTAGTGGCAGTGTATATCGATATCGACTGAAATGAAAAAAATTATCATGATACAATGTTTTTCCCATATTGCCCATCCCCACTTTATCGTTACCTGGATTTAAATCATTAATAAGGCAGCTGAAAAATCCCAAAAATTGATGTTATTTAAGGATCCTATTGTCCGAGAACTTGATTATTTTTAGGCTGCAATGGATGCATCTCTCTCTCTCTCTCTCTCTGAGAAAGGTCCTCTCTGCCGTGAAGGATTGTGTTCGTGCTCTGAGGGATCTTAATCTTTGCTTCCTCCTCAAATAAGCAGGAAAACGTGTCTAGGCTTTGGCTGTTCCACTAAACCTGCGCTGCTCTTTGCTGGAAACACAACTAAGCTCTTTAAACTCAGCCGCCTGTGGAAACCTCAGGGATGACCTTGACTCTGCTTGGCAAACACCAGTGTGCACACGCACACACGCACACACACACACACACACACACACACACACACGCACACACACACAGTGGACATATCTGAGCGAAGAACACACAGTTTCTGTGCAGTGCACGGTCCTACCCACGTTCATAAATATTCATGAGCAGGTGGAGTTGAGGGGCCCCGCTGCTATTCTAAGGCAGGAACGCATTTTCCAGCGCAATTACTGGCGAAACGTGCCCGTCTTGGACTGAGGTTCAAAACGATGTCTGGGTCCAGAGGAAGTGAGTCGTTTAGATATAATGAAGCACAATTGTTTTTCCGGCCAGCTTGCACGAGCTGAAGTGCGACAGACACGTCGATACTAAACTCTACCTAGCGCCGACAGAACCCGGGCCCACTGCCTCACACAGTAGGAGCCCACTGATGTACTGGTTTGTCTGGAAAGCTGTGCTGCTGGAGTGTTTAAACACTGTGTGCACTCACTGTCCACTCTATTAGACACTCCTACTACTTGCTGGTCCACCTTGTAGAAGTAAAGTCAGAGACAGTAGCTCATCTGCTGCTGCACAGTTTGTGTTCTCTAGTGCTTCATCAGTGGACACAGGACGCCGCCCACAGGACACTGCTGTCTGGATAGTTTTGGTTGGTGGACGATTCTCAGTCCAGCAGTGACACTGAGGAGGTGTTTAAACACTCCAGCAGCAGCTGTGGTGGCCCTGTGTTCATATGTGGTAAGTGGAGCTGATGTAATGGACAATGTCTATAGATATAAGAATATATATATATATATACACACACACACACACACACACGTGTGTGTTACATATTAATAGTCATGATTTGTTGCTACTCACCCCTTCTGCTGGATAGGCCTCCCAGCCAAGGTCCCCCAGCGCGGACATAGAGTCCAGCAGCGTAACTAGAGAAGACAGAAAGAGAGAGTGTAAGACTGAGGGTTACTTAGCCAACACTGCGACGCTTGGTTAGGAACACTGGGCAGTTTTAGCCGTATGAATTTACGACTGCTTCTGGCTGGCGGTAAATTACAGCTGCGAGATAATCAGGACAGCAGCCTCCAGGGCCCTAGTCTTGCTTCACAGTCTTAATCATTCCCAGAAGCCCCCAAACTCATCACCCTGGGGAGAAGCACGTTGCTAGTGACCCTCACTGCTGGTTTGTGAGTAAGAGCCATCAATAACAGGCCAGTGACACGCAGCATGCGTAAACAAACCATGCCTTAACAGCAACAGCGTTATGGTAACTCTCATTAGTACAACAGCTCACGAGTGTGAGTGTGTGTGTGTGTGTGTCTGTGTGTATGTATGTGTAATATATATATATATAAATAATCGCAATTGTTTAATTGCAAGAACCTGGCGATACAATAAGTATCGTGATACATTGTATCACAATATTGTAATACTGTAAGTAAAGTGATATACTGCGATTTTTAAAATCCTACTATTGAAACACACCACTATATGAACAGGTTTGACAATGTTTACCATAGCATTGTGCCCTTGTGCTGCTTGTTAATGTTGGAGTGGAGCTGAAAATGGATTACAAAGCTGCCATCTAGTGGTCAGAGGTTTAAACACAACACACAATGATTCACTGCCTGCCAGGAATCTGTATATCGATACTGTGTTTTTTAGAACTGATACAGTATCACCAAACATAATATCCCGATATTCAATATTTCAATATTTTCTTACACCCCTACTAGATACGTACTTGATTTGTGGGCAGGTGACATGTAAACTCTTGGAATTATTTGAGGCTTGTAATGCGTTTAAGGAGACTTTATTGTCATTCGTAACACATGTGGTACATGAGGTGGAACGAAATTGAGTACCCAAGGCCCCAGTTTAACCCCAAATACAAATATCCAGTATAAAATAAAACACAAGAAATAAAATAGCAGCAACATGGATCAGTTTCCTCGCACCATTTACACGCCAATAAGGCCTCAAACGTCTCGACAGGCCTTCGGGAATACGGACAGAGGACGCACCAGATTAAAGGCTGGTTTTGGAGAACGTTCTTGCTCTTCCCTTCCCTGTCCTGAGCCTCGGAACTGTGTTTTCCCAGTCTGCGCTCCATTCCAGGGTAATTAAGGTCTTGGCGTTGCGAGACATTAATGTTTAATTAGGGCCCATCTGCAGATGTTGCCTTTTCGCCCAGCAGCGCAGACTCAAGCTGCAGACGCTCGCTGACATACCACGCAGGAAGAGACAGAAATAAAATCCTGATCGGCTTTTGGAGAAGCAGCCGCGCTTTGTGGGAATGTGAGGGAGGAAAAGCATTCCGGACTGGAACACGTGGACGTGTGTTATACTGCGTGAATGTCAGAGGTATGGAGTGAAATCAGGTTCACCAGAACTTTAACCTGAAATCATGTTTTTGAAAAAAAAGGTGTGTGAAATTTGGTGTTATTAAAAGTTTGACCACCAAAATTTTTGGTATTTCATATTCAGGTCTTGGAATTTAAGGTAAAAAATAATTCAGTTACAAAAATTTCAGGTTGTGAAATTCAGGTAATGAAAATTCAAGTCAGGAAAATTCATCGTCTTTATATATTTACATCGTGTTTATATATATAAACTCTCTGATATGAAGTTTTCTAAGCAGTACTCTGTGATAAAAAAGCTCACGATGAACTTAGAGGTGTTTTGTTATTGGCCAGATGTAAGTTCCATTACATCTGCGCTTGTTTGCTCTTCCAGAGTACCCCGGATGTTTCCCTGGATATTCCCGACCTGAATTTTCACAACCTGAATATCACAACCTGAATTTTCACAACCTGAATATCACAACCTGAATTTCATGACCTGAATTTTCACAACCTGAATTTCATGACCTGAATTTTCATGACCTGAATTTTAACAACCTGAATTTCACAACCTAAATTTTCACAAACTCAAATTTCACGACCTGAATTTTCACCACCTGAATTTTCACCACCTAAATATCACAACCTGAAATTTCACCACCTGAAATTTCACCACCTGAAATTTCACCACCTGAATTTTCACGACCTGAATTTTCATGACCTGAATTTTCATGACCTGAATTTTCATGACCTGAATATCACAACCTGAATTTTCAACCTGAATATCACAACCTGAATTTCCATGACCTAAATTTCCATGACCTAAATTTTACAACCTGAATTTCACTACCTGAATTTCCACTACCTGAATTTTCACTACCTACATTTTCACAACCTGAATTTTCACAACCTGAATTTTCATGACCCGAATTTTTTTATGACCTGAATTTCACAACCTGAAATTTTTGTAATTGAATTATTTTTTACCTGAAATTCCAAGACCTAAGTTTGAAATACCAAAAAAAAATTTGCAGGTCAAATTTTCAATAACACCAAATTGCCACAATTTTTTTTTTTCAAAAACATGATTTCAAGTTCAAGTTCTGGTGACACTGATTTCACTCCATACAGAGGCCACTCTTCGTTTTCTTGACTTCCACTCAAAACGGTCATTAAGCGGTCTTGTTAGTGTGTTACACTGTCCTCTTCTCACGATTCCTTGATATTGAGGTTCTAGACTCTGGGTTGGTCTGTCCATTATTCTGAGTAC
Organism: Megaleporinus macrocephalus; assembly: GCA_021613375.1. NCBI lineage: Eukaryota > Metazoa > Chordata > Actinopteri > Characiformes > Anostomidae > Megaleporinus > Megaleporinus macrocephalus. The sequence goes on from CM038708.1 coordinate 45,582,138, forward strand.
ACCTGCAGCTTCTTTGTATTTCTTTGAGTGCTGTTTACCTGCCTAGGACAGGGTCTCCCAGGTGGTCTTCCAGATGGTTTTTAGGAGTCCCAATTTTTTTCTGTAGTTTTTAATATTTACTCCAGTTCAGATTCACACATATCTCCTTTGACTTCACCCTTGCTTATGCAAATAAATGTAATCTCCTGAGAAACATCTGCTGAACATGAATAACGTGTACTCAAAGGCTCAGCAAACGATATTAATCCGGTGCACATTTATGGGCACGCTGGAAAAAAAAAGTGGTGTTTGGTAAACAACCCTGAATCTGTAAATGGAAAACAAACAAAGACGGCTCAGGTCGAGCTTCACAACACTCTTCCAGCCAATCACTAACAGGAGCGTTCATGCTTATGCACTGGGCGGACACACACTGTAAAGAAGGAGAGATGACTGAGAAACAGCCAAAGACCAGAAGATCTGAAGATCAAATGCTGAGAGCACAGTTCTGTGACGACCATCTATGTCTCACTTTAACAGGGTGATCACAGCATGTAAGAAATATTGACAACACCATGAAGATCTAAAAAAGCTTGTTTGAGCAAGACACCAAACCCCCAACTGCTATCTGGACACTGTGGTAAGGGGTCCCCACCACTGTAGGCAAGTGTGCGTACTGCCCCCTAGTGTGTGTGGGGGGGGGATTGTGGTGTTTTACTGCATGGAGGGGTTAAACGTGGAGGTCAAATCTGAAGATCAAATACTGAGAGCACGGTTCTTAGATCAGGAAAGAGCGAAGACCCATGTTAACACCAGTGACAAGTTTCAACAGTGGAGAGACCTCAGAGTGTTGACGGGACTGGATCTTAAATGATGTAGGAGTCCCTCTCTGGAATCTGAGGCTCCAAAAAGAAGCTGGTGAAAAAGGAGAGTACATGAAGAGTTGAAGGGCACGAAGATGAATGAGAATTTTATGAAATGTCATGAAACTGCAGTTACAAAACAATGGATGCAGGAAGAGGAGATGTGTGATGATGCACACTACAGTCGTCCTCTCACTACGCAGAGAAGTAAGAAAGACAGGGAGCAAAGAGGAAAAGGTAGAATAAACCAGTTAACGTTAAGTTGAAGAGAACATTGGATTGTATTGTAAAACCCATCACGCACCATGTCGCTGCCATTGGTTATAATAGAAGCACGCACATCATTGCGGGATATTATCTAACTTTGGGGGGCGGGGCCTGCCACCACTGCCTTGAGAAAACACTGAGGAGGTTGCTCTGTTTTCGCTGAACAGGTGGGGAACAGTACCTAATGTTTGTTGTCAGTATTGTTTGGTCATGTAGGCTAATGTTTGCTACAGTCCTACAGTCCAGCTTGCTGTGTCATTGTTCACTCTTAACTTTATATCATTGTATCAGCGTATGTAAAGGGCTTTAATGGTCACTGTTGTGAAAATGCAGACCAGTTCATGCTTTATTCCTGAAGATACCACTGTACAGACATGCTCTAAGAAAGGTCTGACTTCGACTGACAACCGCACAGTCTTATAGGCCGGCCTCCATGCTTCATGTGGCCCATGTGACCAGTCTGACCAAGTCATTATCTCCTGAATTTGGGGCAAATTGGGAGGTTCCTGGCGTAAAATGATTTGCTGAACCATAAACTTCTCGTAACCTCTGTAGCATTTTGCGTGACAGCCATCTATGTAAGAATTGTTAACACCTAAGGCTGGGCAATAAAATGATAACGATAATTATCAGGAAATAACATTTCCTTGATAAACTATAAGATGTAGTTGATAGAAAGTCAATAGAATTGAGTTCCGTTCATGTTTTGAGAGACAACACGAACAGCCGATGAGAATGAGAAGAGCGCCAGCCCAAACCAATCAAGTGGATCAACAAGAGTTCCAGACACTTCTTGTTTGGTTGAGGCACACAGCAGAATTTAGATATAGCGGCAGCTTAACCCACGTGCTAGTAATTTGGTAACTGCAGGCGTCACAGTCGAGCAGTGAGAACAAAATAAGAGACAGAAAACGTTAACTACTACTGAAAGAAACATGATACACGTGCTAATAATCTTAAAATAATCTGCTAAAATAAGATAAACAGGTAAACAGGTGCTGTCCTGCTGCTGTGTTGATGAAGCTCTACAGGATGTTTGAGCTTCAAGTGCTCGTGATCATCAGATCAGAGCTGACAGAGCACCATTCCCATAACTTTAGATGCACGCAAGTGACTGCTTTTAGCTGCAGCTTGCACTCCAGATTAATCCATGCTTTTTTAGTAGGTGCGTATGCTAACTGACGTAATGGATAAAGATAAATCTATATGTATATTGTAGGAGTTTAGGTGAGAACGCTGAGGCAAAGTTGACTTTATCAACGAAAATCCCGCAAAGAGAAACTTTATTTTCTACCGAAAACATAATCACTAAACCAACTCCCCATTCCATTAGAGCAGACACAGAGTCGACTCACCGCTATGAGTGAACATAGAGTGTGAATATTGTTCATACTAATATTATATATATGTGTGTGTGTGTGTTTAATTTATTTGAAATATAGTTGTGTAATATTCTATAGTACATTTGTCTATCTTCTATCCTCAGAGGATAAAACCAATATTTTTTTTTTAATTTTGATATCTTCACTTCTCACTTAAAGTAAAAAGGCAATAGTGATTTGATTTATATCGTGATATATATCGATATCGACTGATATAGAAACATTTTATCATGGTAAATTTTTTATATCACCCCAGCCCTAACACCATGAAGATCTAAAGAAACTAGTTTGCTAGCCCAGTGTCGTTCACCTTGGAAAGGCATGTCCATGAATTTTGGAGGCTGAGCTTCTGAAGGAGCACTGAAGAAAGGGCAGAAGGTCGCTGGTTCTTCCTATGAACTGACAGGACAGGACTGAAGTGCCCTTGAGCGAGTCACCAAACCCCCAAGTGCTCTCTGGACACTGTGGGTAGGGGTCCCCACCACCACCACCACTCTGGGCAAGTGTGCTCACTGCCCCCTAGAGTGTGTATGTGGGTGTTTCACTGCATGGATGGGTTAAATGTGGAGGTCAAACACAAATAGCAGACAGTTCCCCACTGGCACTTGCACTTAAAGGAACTTGAGACATGCATTAACGAAGGCAAGTTGCATACGTACTGTAGACGCACCCACCAAAACACCTACACAGTCAATATTGTAGGGAATCAACACAGAGATCCTGCTGAGCTCAGATACTGCCAGCCTCACTTAAATCACTTCATCATGCAGGTCGCATTACTGGCTTCTAATGCTTAATTGATTTTGTTGCATTGTCTAGCGTTTGACTGCAACGTCAGGACCGGTCAATACAGGAAACACACACTGAACACTCTTCGGAACGAGGGAAGAAATGGGCCGAGAGAGAAAGGAGAAAAGAAGAGAGTACAGACAGCAGAGAGTTGGCTGATGACAGGCTGAGATTTACTCTGCAGTATACTGCGCGACTGCAGCCTGTACGTATGCGTGCCGGGTGCACTGCTTTGATTTGTACAGGCAGTGGAGTGTTTGTAAAAGATTAATGAACGGTGATTCATGTTTCATAAATAGTTTCCTACATGCCGACTGCAATTCTTCACCCTGCGCGAGCTGCATTCATCCCGCCTCGCTGCTGAGTGCACTGTGAAAAAAAGCCAGGACCAGCCACGGAGGGAGAATTCCGCTCCACGTAAGGGTCTTCGACTGAGCTGGCACACAGCCAAGTTTCATAATGAGGGGTCAAGAATAGTGGACAACATGGTCATCGCCATGACGGCTCGTAGTTGACGTCCATCAATGTGAAGGAGAAGTCCAGGTGCTCAGAAATCATTAGTTAGTTGGTGGTTTATTAATGTTCTTAATAGCTCCCGGTTCATCTGCATCAAAGGAAATTCTATAGCATTTCAAACAAACCTACTTCAATTCTATGTGGTTTTTTGTTTTAACTTTCTCTCTTTACTCTTCCTGAACGCTGTTGGAGGACTGACCATCAGGGCCTCCTCCCCACCCATCACCAGCCAGCTCACCTGTCCATTTGTGTCTACTGCTACACCCTCAGTTGCATCACTGTACCATCCAGATGCACCAGCATTGAGATAGGATGGGACGCCCACTTTACATACAGACTCAGTCAGAGACTGCCTCAGTCAGAGACTGCCTCTACCTGTGCACCTTCTTAAGCTTTGCTATCCAGATTTCAACCAGAGCCTCTTTTCTTTGGTATGTAGTTTATTAAACTGTAAATACTGTTTGACCAGAGGAGGATGGGTCTCCCCTTGTGAGTCTTGGCTCCTCCGAAGGTTTCTTCCTCCAGTCTGAGGGAGGTGTTCTTGCTCACTGGGAGATATATGTTGTAACTGTCTGTTTTCAAACTTCTGTAAAGCTGCTTTGAGACAACATCGTAAAAAGCGCTACACAAATAAACTGGAATTGAAGTGAATTTAGTCTGACAGGCCAACATGAGTGTAAACGCTATATAGAGAACTGGATAGAGAATTCCACCAATTTTTTCAAAATTTCTGTGCAATTCATTCCTCGAGACGCGTCATTCAGATTGGGTTATGTGTGAAATGGTTCAGATGTGGGCAGCACAGTGGCGTAGTGGTTACATCAAGACGATCCTTGGGGTACTCCGGTTTCCTCCCACAGTCCAAACACATGCATGTTAGGTTGATCGAGTGTGTATTGGCCATGCGATGGACTGGCGACCTGTCCATGGTGTACCCTACTTTCGCCCAATGATGCTGGGATTGACCCTCACTGGCAGGATAAAGCGGAAGATAATGAATGAATACATGGATAGGTTCTGATGTTGTTTATAGTGGTGGTGATGGGAACCAGGGGTCAGCATGTCTACAACACAGATATACACATCATATTTACAACCCAAACCAACAGTGAACCTGTACGTGTCTACGGAGTTTATATGGAACAGTAATTTTTCTTTAGGAACTGTTTTTCCTGTGCAGGTACCCTCCACCAAGAACTGATTACAATAAATGGATTAAAATGTATTTTAGATCACAAATCTATCGTACAATAATGTCTCAGGCATTAGACAGTGCATTGGTAACTAGTTTAGGTAAGGAGCTTTTAGGAGTGGACGCCTGGTTCCATTCACCACCACGGTGAATGATTCTGAAGAGGTTTCACACCAAACCCACTCTGAATGACCTTGAAACAAACAACGAAGACTGTAAAATATTTGGTGGCGTACTCTCTAAACTTAACTGCTACACTACTTTCTACACAGATCAGCATTGTGATTATTAATTAAAGAGAAATTCAGTGTTTTTTTTTCAAATTTTCTGCATGATTAAACAGTTAAGACTGAGCAATTCAGAGTAAACAAAGTCGTTCATTCGTAAAAAAGTCATTCAGAGTGGTTTGGTGTGAAACACTCTGTTCTAGAGAAACATACCGAGTCAGAATTGTTCACAGTGGTGATAAATGGAATCAGAACCACTATATTCCACCACTATTCAACTATTTACCATTAAACGTTCCATATAAACACTTGTTGTATACATGGCAACCTCTGGTTCCTACCACCACCGCCATCGTTCAAGATGAAAGACAAGTGTCAAGACTTTACTCTGTCCTGGAGCCCAGATGGTGGAATAAACTTCCACTGGCTGTCCTAATCTACTGTATTACTGAAATTAATCATATTGCACTTGCTGGATGGGTATTACTATGTATTGCACTTGCACTGTATCTAACCTTGTATTCTGTTGTCTTCTCTCCAGGTATCAGCGCTGGCACTTGTTTCTGGCAATGTTTGAGCTTAAGAGTAGTTTGTACTAGTAAGAGATACATACTCTGACCGAACACAAAGCACTTTTGTAAGTCGCTCTTGATTTACTATTAATGTTTTCACTGACAGCCGGATGTTGTGGACATAATGGTGTAACGTGAAGCAGGAGATGCTATAAAGGCCAAACGAAACTCTTTTTTTTGATAAATACACAATGCGCAGACTACAATGAATGTAAACATTTGAAACTACTCTTCTGAGGGCTGCCGTGGCCTGAATCCTCTGCTCTTCATAGGCCCAGCAGCAGTGGAAGACCTTCATGAAGACTTGGATGTGGATTAAGTGGGTTGACAAATGTATATAGTGGCCTATTTGGGTGACTACTGCGATCGAATTATGGTGTTTGTTAGCAAGTTTAGCCTCCTAGCTCCACGTCTAAACTAAAGAAGCAACATCTGGACTTCAAACTGACTAGTCTTGGCTGATTGGTCTTGACTTCATCTAGGGTGGGTGGAAAATTGGAAAAATGTCATGTTTCCCTCAACTACTATTTTTATTAAGTTCTTATACGGAAGAAATCGTTTTTGAGTCAAAACCAAAAATAACGAACTGTAAGTCAAATCCACTCACTGTCAGCTCCAAGATCCACATCCCAACTCCATACACTTGCAGAATGTCTGCATATTCAAGACGAAAATAGTCCACAGGTCCTGTATGTGTGTTAGGAAGTCAGTTATTCACTATTACAAACACTACATCACTTACAAACAATAAAAATACCCAATGCTGTTAAATATTTGTATTTATTTGTTGTTTGTTTTGTCTATTATTCAAAAATACATGACCTACACAGACTTCATGTGACTTACAATCGCCAAGTTCATTACTGGCTCCAGATATTCGATATGAGGACTTGTTTGTCTTATAATTGAAGGGAATGTGGACCACACATAGGCAGGGCTTTGTCCTAATACACTCCCATTATGTGAACAGCCTGTGACACATGACACAGGGTTCCAGGAACATTCCTACACTGGGCTACTGATTAGACTTATAATAAACAGACGTGAGAAAGGACAGTTCTGCAAGAATGGCATGAGGGCCATAATTAAGGGTGTAATGATTTCAGCACTGTGGAATAGTACACTGAAATTTCAAAGGGTGCCCCCCCCCACACCCTCCCTCCAACACCCCAGCCCCTTCCATCTGTAACCTTGCCTGTTTAAAATTCATGGTTTGCTACAATTGCCTCACTGTTGCTGATCTGATCATATTTCTAAGGCCACTCATGCAGAAACTTATTCTCCCATCCATATGCATAACAAAGACGGGTATTTTGACTAATTTCATTGTCAAGATTATAAAATGTATTAAAATAAATTAATTCATGTAATGTCTGGGACATCCAAGAGAAATCTGGAAACTGGGTGGGCGTGGTCAATGCTCAGCTTGATCAACAGCTCCCCTGTCCTAGCTCTGCGCTGTCCCTTATACAGAACTAACACCATTATCCAGCTTCTATGTGACTCTAACTATGTGACAAACAGACACACAGAAGGATGAACTAATGAACAAACAGAAAGACAAATGAAAAGATGTGCAGATGGATAAACAGACAGATGAGGCAATATGTGAATGAAGGAACAGTGTGGGTGATGATAAAGGATGGAAGGGATGTTTTGGTGATGCTGGTTAGTTTTAGGAGTTTCTCTGAACTGGTCTGAGTGGGCTGGTTATAAGCTTGTTGCCCACATCTAGCATGCACAACCTTTATGTACAGTCTTAAAGAAACTCTCTCTCTCTCTCTCTCTCTCTCTCTCTCTCTCTCTCTCTCTCTCTCTCTCCTACTCCTACTCATTCTCTCCGGCCTGTGGATGGATGAGGAACATTTTCCCAAGGAGTGCGATTCTTGATGTGAGACATTACGTTCCTGCCTGCGTGTCATTTCTAAATGACTGAAATAAGGAGGGACGGGCGGTCCTGGATTTGCAGAGAAAAGTATCTTTATGCTACACACGCTCCACTGTAGAGATGTGCTCTGTGCACTGAGAGCCTGCGTGAATGGGGGTCTGTTAGGCAGACAAATAGCGATGGACTGGCAACCTGTCCATGGTGTACCCCGCCTACGGCCAATGATGCTGAGATCAACATTCAACAGTCACCAAGTCCTCAAAAACACCCCCCCTCGTGACCCTGACTAGCGGTATAACGCAGAGGATAATGGATGGCTGGATATTACAACACTGAGTTGAGTTGTACTGAGTGTTGAAATGTTCTGAAATCTGAAATCATTTTCGATTGAAGGCAGATCATTTTGAGGGTCTTTCTCGTGCTCTCGTTCAAAAACACCTTGTTTTAGTGAAATGTTTCACCAGCCCATGTGAGCTTTCGGTACAGGTCAACATGCGTTAGCCTCCTTAGCTGAAACTGGTTCTTCATGTGTTTGCCCCTTTATATGTAGCCCCCTTAGTTGAAACTGGTCCTCCATGTACTAGAACCCTTCATGTGTTTGCCCCCTTTGTTAAAACTGGTTCTTAATGTGTTTGCCCCCTTCATGGAACTGGTTCTTCGTGTTAGAAGCCTTAGTTGAAACTGGTTCTTCATGTGTTTGCCCCCTTAGTTGAAACTGGTTCTTCATGTGTTTGCCCCCTTAGTTGAAACTGGTTCTTCATGTGTTTCCCCCCTTTATGGGTTTGCCCCCTTTGTTAAAACTGGTTCTTCATGGGCTTGCCCCCTTTGTGGAACTGGTTCTTCATGTGTTAGCCCCTTTAGTTGGAACTGTTCTGAAGGACTGCTTAACTTCCTCGGGTCTTCAGAGTATACCCACAAGCTGTCCAACCCTGAGTTTCCCACAGGTTCCCAGGTTCCTCAGTCACAGACTGCCTCTACCTGTGCAGTTTCTAAAGCTTGTACCATCTAGACTACAGAGACTCTCTCAGCTTTTATTCTAAACTGGTCTTGAGAACCTGTAAATACTGTTTGACCAGAGGAGGACGGCTCTCCCCTTGTGGCTCTTGGTTCTCCCAAGGTTTCTTCCTCCAGTCTCGAGGGAGTTTTTCCTCGCCACCATCGCCTCTGGCTTGCTCACACAGGCATACGTGCTGTGACTGCATGTTTTCAAACTTCTGTAAAGCTGCTTTCATTGTAAAAAGTGCTATATAAATAAACTTAACTTGACTAAAGTGGCAACCAATAAATAAATAAATGGTTAAACTTCTTGATTTCAACATTAAATAAAATAATAACGACGCGCATCTAAATAACAATTAAACAGGTCACATTATGTTATGTCATAACTAAATGAATTTGAATTTATTTCATTCTTTATTTATAAAATAACATCACGAAGTCTTCTACTGCATGAACATAGAGCTCCAATCACATCACTAATTCACCAGTGCATTATATCACAAGCATATGACACTGTAATCACAACAGCAGCCCGTTCACCGTACACGGCCTTCCTAGTGGACGGCATGTACAAGCGTAACTACTCCACTTTTTAGTCTCACGCTGACTGAAAAGACTGAATCGATGGTGAATCCATTTCCTCTGTCTTGCCAAGTGTCAGTTCTCTTCATCCTCTCATCACAAATCCTCTCTTCTCTTCCCTCCTTTTATTCCTCAGTGTTGTGCCTGAAGCATGTGTGGGAACTGCTCCCGGGGGAAGGAATGAAGAAATGTCCAATCATCTTCTCTCTCTCTTTCTCTCTCTCCTGTTTCACTCTCGCCCCATGTGTTGCTCCATTCTCTTTCTCCTTCCATCTCGCTCTCCCCCTCTTCCTCTTTCCTCATTCCCTTCTCTTTCTGTTTCTCTCCCTCCCTCGCCCATCCCTCACTCCCTGAGGAGCATGCTGAAGCCTGGGCCAGTGTAACTCTAACTGGCGCTGCACTGCACTCCATATCTCTGTGCTAAAAGACCTGTCCCCATTACTCCCTCATCACTCGGCTCCTGTTCTACATGATCTAATAAAGGCCTCGGCAAACCCCATCAGCAGCTCGGAACTCAATGCAAAGCCAATCAGAGCCAGCCAACACTTTACAACGACTGTCTAGACTCAGGCTGCCCCCATTAACGGTCCAGCATCGGGTCGTGTAAAAATAAATAAATGCTGATGCGCTCTTGTCTGATCTGCCAGGGTCAAACAGTTGATATCTCCTGATATCAATGACACGTGTCTGTCCCCATTCAGTTCAACAGGGCTCATTAAGACATATTTTAACCCTCAGCATCTCAGATTTAGTGTTTCTGCGATGATACAACAGTCCAAACCTGCTCCTTCCATTCCAGCCAATCACAAGACCACACATTACTCGAAACCAGAATTATGAGCCTATAAAGAGGGGTTTGTGATTGGTGGACTTGTGTGACTGTTTATAGTTTTGTAGCTGGTCAATGGACACTCAGGAAAGCCCAAAACACATACCTACCCATCACGTCAGAAACCTTATATATATATATATATATATATATATATATATATATATATATATATATATATATATATATATATATATATACACACACACACACACACACACACGTTTATAAACCCAAGAATGTGGTAAACCCATTCCAAGCACCATTACAATATGTTCAATTGAGTAAAGTTGCACCCACCAGCCACTTTATTAGGTACAACCTCTTGTATCTATACCCACTGTCCATACAGGAGCTACACTTACAGACTGTAGTTCATCTGATTCTCTGTATAGGACCACCACAGAGCAGGTACTATTAGAGAGGTGGACCATTCTCAGCACTGCAGTGACACTGACATGTTGGTGTGAGTGGATCAGAGAACACCTGAGTGTCACTGCTAGATTGAGAATCGTACACCAACCAAAACTACCAGAGCTATCGTCTCTGAGTTTACATCTACAAGCTGGACTAACAAGGTAGGAGTGTCTAATACAGTGAGTTTAAAGCAGCAGCATTGCCGTGTCTGATCCACTCACACCAGCACAACACACAGTGTTGGGTTTGCTGGTAGACCTCCAGGACGAGTACTGGGCTGAGACTGTAAACTAGAATATAGAGCTTCAACAAATATTTATCATTATTCTATAAATCAGTAAGTAAAATATTTGAAAGCTGAAACATTTCAAATAAACAACATTTCTGGAGAAAGGCTAATGCAGGCTTGTCACCAGTAGCTGTCAGCTCTGTACACCAGACTCACAGGAGACTGCAATTTGGCACGGCTTGTGAGGCACTTGCAACTTGACATGGCGGTACAGTTTTAACTGCAGGTGCAAAACATAAAAAAAGTTACTTTAGCATTATAGCCACTGTGAGAGTTCTGGTATAAAGTGGCTCTACGCAGCTTAAAATACCTTCAATATTTCTTAGTGGACCCAAAAAGTTGTAGTTAAAGTCTTTTCCTGCTCACTAGCGTCCTAGTCAAGGTTGCCAAAACGTTTCCAGTTTCATCAGCGATTTTTAAAATTATATTATAATTTCAATCAGGCAATAAAAATAAATAAATATGTAAGTAACATATAGTGGCTAAATATACTGAGATGATTTATTTAAACTAGAGATGGACGAATCAGCGTTTTTGAGGCCGACAGCTGATACCGATCGAGGGCGGGGCTATATGCCACAGTAGGGCTACATGTAGTTATTAGCGCAAGCAAGTCATGAAACATGGTCTAAACTGATTTTTTACCATTTTTAATGAGCTCATGTGAAACAGCATAATATTTTTTAACAAAATTATCAGTAAATAAACAAAGTAAATCAAACAAATATCCCCAATACTGTAATCATTACATTTAGACCCTTAATTTAAAACAAAAAAAGCCAATTAAATAAATGTAGTCAGAACTGCAGTCATTAAACGCAGACTCTGTTATTTTAAAGTAAAACTGTAATCATTAAATGTAGATCTTGAATTGTTGCTGCTGTACTGTTCATACCGGTTCTGTACTATTAAGTGTCGTATCAGATTAGTAGTGTTAAATGTCTTTGGTTCCCCCACGTGACACATTGATTTTACAAATTTTACAAAACGCCCTGGATGCGTCTGCATCATATACGGTAACAAACTGCCAGATGGACGACATGTTTTCCCATCAGCACATGCCATGAATGCCATAAACTGTTTAACGAAAATGAAAGGGTATGTACTTCCACCTAGTGGTTCAGACAGGAATTGCAGGGAGCTGGTCGGAGTGGGTTTCAAGGAGGACTCCTCTTCTTGGATGAAATGCTAGCTGGAAATACAGAAATTAGGCTCATTTGTTTAACGCCATTGATGGGCTCTCAGGATCAGCTAAATTGAAGAAATATCAGCCAATCACCGATCACATATTTTGATTAAAAATCGGCCGATACCAATACATAGCCGATTGATCTTTCCATCTCTAATTTATACTAGCTACTCAAGTTATTCACCTCAACCTTTGACTGGCACTTGTCAAACAGGCCATTCAAGACTTTATTATCTTCATTCAGCTTATGGGTTTATAATGATCTACAGCTCTGCCCATCACTCTGGACACATCTGAACCTTTTAATATCATGTGATCATGTCCTATTAGAATCATTTCATTCATGAATCTGCAACCAGCATTACTGAAAACAGTGCCAAGGAACCCGTTTGACCAAAACCTTTGGGCTACATGGTACAGCAGCAAGGCTTTGTCAGCGTGTGGATAGGGGCCGTCTGCAGATTTCGGAGTAGCCCTGCTGATAACCCCCGCTTTTAGAGAGCACAGTCTCTAGTTTCAAACATGCTTGGATATCGATTGGTCTCGGCAGGCAGTGCTGTACATGGGGACCAAAGACTGCGAGGGAGGCGGAGGGGGGAAATATCTTCCTGGAACAAGACCCCCCCAAACCCCCCCACCCGGAGCAAATCAGAACCCACTCAACATGTAGGGCTGGAGTTTTTAGTGTGATAAATCAATAGCTCTGACGCTTTTAACATAATGTATTGACCGCTCCTCCATTTAGCTTTGCATACGGCGGATCTGAAACAGCGCTCGGCTGAACCGGTTGGGTGAAGGACCCCCACTCGCCAAATAACAGTTTTTTGGCAGGCACTGAAAACACTACAGCCCTCACAGATCAACGTGCTGCTGATGAATGCTTATGACTAATACAGTACTGCCTAGTAGGGCAGCTTCTTTGCAGCGTTGGTGTTTGCAGGCGTGAGTATTCGAATGAGCCTTCTGTCAAAGCATTCTGATCAATCACTGTTCCTGCTAATCGTTTCCGAGGATGTTCTGATGAATCAAGGCACATAATAAATGACTGCGGTTAAAATAATGCAGTGTGTTTTTCAACCTAGGTCATGTCCAGGGTTAACAAGTGTGTTTTTATAAGAATATTCCAGCATTTTTCAACCTGCTGCGTCTGTAGTGTATGATTTGATTACCACAAACCATAATTTAAAAGCTTTGTCCGGTGGAGTACAGAAAACCTGCAGCCTCGAAACACACCGGTGCACTGGTATGCTTTGAGTAGGGCTTAATCGATTAATCTACTGATTCGTTTTTCGATTTATCTCACAACTAAATTTTACATTACTCTAAAGTGAGTGTTTTAGGAATTAAAATTTGTATTATTTTGTTATGGATTTGTAACCAGTGGATGATTTTGTGCGTAGAAGCACGAGGAAAACGCATGGTCAATCTAGACTTATTGTATTAAAGGGTACCCTAAACAAACGTGATCTATAAATGGAGAGTCTTTAAACGTGATCTATTAGAGTCTTTAACCAGAGGCACTAATGACACATTGCCTACACGCCTCACGCACAAGAACGCAGACAGTTTGTGGACTGTATATATATATTTTATCAGAGAGCTGTTTGAGAACAAGCTGCGTGTGTTTTAAAGCTCCCACGGTAACAAGAACAGTCTTAGGTCTCTATACTGGACGATTAACTTTTAATCAACAGTTGAAACCGCTTAATGCCACTTCAACATTAACACCGCTTGGGCAAAACGGGGAAAAAATAAAAAACAAAAAAGACACGGCGATCAGTCCAAGGCAAGAGTTGAAATATACCAAGGTCAAACGAGAGAACAATGCAATAAAACAACTAGGTGTGTAAAAAAATATTAAATATCAGTGATACTGTATTTTGTGATACTGTATTGATTCTCAAAAACTTTTGACCACTAGATGGCAGTGTTTTAATCCATTTTCAGCTCCACTCCAACATTAACAAGCAGCACAAGGGCGCAATGCTATTGTAAGCATTAGCAAACCTGTTCATATAGAGGTGTGTTTTAATAGTAGGATCTGAAAAATCACAATATATCACTTTGCTTGCAGTATCGCAGTGTATCGCGCTATATTGAATTGTGACTGCTGTATCACAATAGGTATTGTATCGCCAGGTTCTTGCCAATGCACAGCTCTACAAACAATGCAAAGTAGGCACAGAAAAACTGAAACTGACAGGTTATATTGGGACAGACACAGGCAGGAGTAATCAGAACTCTGGAGACGCTGATCTGGTATAGTCAGCTGACGGAAAATCTGGAGTCCTGTGAACGGCTAGTGCCTGCTGGAAGTTCAGAGAGGCGGACAAGTGTATTGACATAGGAGGAGGCGGCGGGAGACATGACGGTATCAGTAGCCTCCTGCCAACACACAGACCCACTGCTGATAAGTTATTAGGTACAGGTAAAATGATCATCATCTCCGGTAATCAACCATATGATGTAGATACAGCAGAAAAAAAGATTCTGAAGTCCTTTTGAAGTGAAATGAAAAACATTCTGCCAAGTCCAGGCACAGAGATGTTAAAGTCATTCAGAGCGGTTTGATGAGAAATGGTCGATGAGTGTCTACAAATACAGGCATTTTATTTTATATACAAACTCGAAATTCTCTTATTTAAAGAGCACTTCTCATTGCAGTGTCAGCTCAGAGTGATGAAGCTAAAATAAATGAGTGAAATAAATGAGATACAGTTCTTCTTGAGCAAAAAACCATGCATGTGGTTCTTGTAAACAGTCGACTGTAAACAATCTATTATATATGTTTACTATCGGGCACTACACCACCGTGCTAACCACTACACCACCGTACTAACCACTACACCACCGTACTAACCACTATACCACCGTACTAACCACTGCACCACCGTGCTAACCACTACACCACCATACTGACCACTACACCACCATACTAACCACAACACCACCGTACTAACCACTGCACCACCGTGCTAACCACTACACCACCATACTGACCACTACACCACCATACTAACCACTACACCACCGTACTAACCACTACACCACCATACTAACCACTACACCACCGTACTAACCACTGCACCACCGTGCTAACCACTACACCACCGTACTAACCACTACACCACCGTACTAACCACTACACCACCGTGCTAACCACTGCACCACCGTACTAACCACTACACCACTGTACTAACCACTGCACCACCGTGCTAACCACTACACCACCGTACTAACCACTACACCACCGTACTAACCACTACACCACCGTACTAACCACTACACCACCATACTAACCACTACACCACCGTACTAACCACTACACCACCGTACTAACCACTGCACCACCGTGCTAACCACTACACCACCGTACTAACCACTACACCACCGTACTAACCACTGCACCACCGTGCTAACCACTACACCACCGTACTAACCACTACACCACCGTACTAACCACTACACCACCATACTAACCACTACACCACCATACTAACCACTACACCACCATACTAACCACAACACCACCGTGCTAACCACTACCTTATGTACTTTATTTTAATTTAATTGTTTTCTGGATAAAATGGTGGACGGGTGCTTAATGTGTGCCTGATTAGGACCCTGATGGAGGAGGGGGGTACTTCGAGAGGCTCGACGGGTGTTTGTGTGTTTTTCTGTGGCTGTGATCTACTGCTTCATGCTCTCTGATCTGAGAGGATGGAGTCCCTTTAATGCACCTGCCAACAATCAAACACCCTGCCAGCCCTGCCAGCAGCACAGACGGAGCCAGACCACTCACGACAGGCAATGCACACACATACACACACATATAAGCTGAAAGTAGAGCTGAAAGATGTCCTGTGTTCGAATCTCAAGAGCAGCAATTCTAATAGAGGCCAACATTACTGACAGCACTGGTTTTATCCTCCATCTCAACGTAGCTGCCTATGTAAGAGTAAGCTGCTATATAAGCTGCCTACATCTGTCGCGCTGTGGTGATGTTATATGGCTGCAGTCGTGAGTCTTACGGAAAATAAGAAAGTGGTTCTCTTAAGTGACGTCACGTTCTAGCTAAAGCTTGTCGTTTCCTTGTTCAGTGGGCAAAAGAGAGAGAGAGAGAGAGAGAGAGAGAGGGAGAGAAAGAGAGAGGGAGAGAGAGAGAGAGAGAGAGAGAGAGAGAGAGAGAGAGAGAGAGAGAGAGAGAGAGAGAGCGCCAGGGAGGGAAGAGGGTGAGAGCGAGAGATAGAGAGTGAGAAAAAGAAAGAGTGATACAGAGAAAGAGAGAGAAAGTGCAAGAGAGTGAGAGTAAGAGAGAGAGAGAAACCATTTAATGCACCAACAAAAATGCCAGCCAACTAGTAAAAGGATGTTGCCTGTTTTTAAGAACTATTAATTAAACATTGATTAATTTAATAAGGACTCATTTTAATAACTGAATTTGGTTTATATAACATATCAGGTGTGTCTCAAAACGTGAGCTCCTACATAGGCAGCATTTTACGTCATAGTATGCGCTCCCAACATGTAGGCTGTCCTAATTCTTACATACCTTAAACATGCTGTCTACTGAGGAACCTTATTTAGACCTGATTTTAAAGAAGCATCGAACGCTTCCTCAGCCGCTAAGACAATCCCATGATGCAACACAGGCCAATCTAGGAGCAGTGAAGTGGTTTTAAAATGTGAGTTATTTTGATTCTCTCTGGAGTTTTAATGTGTTTCTGGTCATATAATCACACAAAACAGTATTTTATTATCAACTCTGTAACGAGTCCTTCACCATTTAGCAGTTTTATACTCGAGACATTAGCATTTATGCTAGCAGATTTTTAAGCCTTGGGCTGTTGTTTTGGATGCCAGTCGATAGCTAAGCAACCAGCTAAACCACCGGTGGCGTGCTGCAGTGGGCGGGAACAAGCCGTGATGCAGTCTCTCTCTAACTAGAGCGTCTCAGGAATCTGTTTTATGAGGAGAGATGAGGAGAGAACGCTGATACTTATACAGCTGCTACCTAGACAGCCTACTTACACACTCACTAGGGTTTGAGACACACCCATCGTTTCTTTGGACAGAGACAATATACATCATATTGAGCCCTGTAGGTCCTGACAGTCAGGCTTTCCACTAAAGTCAATAGGAGTGGATTGGTACGACTGGTACGATATTTTTTTAATACTGGTGGTGATGGGAACCTGGGGTCACCATGCCTACAATACAAATATAGACATTTTATATTCTAATCCAATCCACCAGTGAGCTAACGTGTCTAAGAGGGTTCTACATGACTTGTTGACGATGGTAAAACAGTGTAACGCCCCCTTTATTATAAACTAATGCAAACAAATTGATTACAATTACACTTTAGGCCAAAACATTACTACAACGCTATCGTACAACAAACATCTCAGACATCAGGGAGCAACTTCATAACCATTTCATGTAAGGAGGGAGTTACTAGTGGTGGAAATCTGGTTCCATTCACCACTACTGTAAAAAAATCTGACTTGGTAAGTTTCTGCTATATATAGACAGTTCCGTGCAAAAGATTATAGAATTGAAGACCTTATTATACTTAAACAGATATTTCTTTCCAGACAGAAAGTTTTTATTTACTCAGTAAAACATTATTATTATTTAAATATTTAAACAGTATTAATACGGTAAGAAGTTCTTTTACATACGTCAATGTGTTTATTTAACCCTTTTCAAGCTACTCACTACCCACTTTCTCTGTCTTTATCTCTCATCTCCTTCTCATCGCTCTCTCCTATCTTCTGCCTCTCACTCTGTCTCTCTCTCATCTCACTGTCTGTCTCTCTCTCTCAACTCACTCTCCCATCCCACTCCCATCTCACTCTCCCATCCCACTCCTCCCACTTTTTGTATTTCTCTCAGTCTTTTACCTCATTCTGTCTGTCTCTCTCTCTCTCTCTCTCTCTCATCTCACGCTCTGTCTCATATTCTCATTTTAATGTCTGTCTCTTTCTAATCTCTCTCTTCCATCTCACTCTGTCTGTCTGTCTCTCTTCTCACTCTCTGTCTTTCTCTCATCTCTCTCTTTTATCTCACTCACATCTCACTCTCTGATCTCACTCATCTCATTCTGTCTGTCTCTCTCTCTCATCTCACATTCCGCTCTCACTCTCATTTCAATGTCTCTCTTTCTTATCTCTCTCCAATCTCACTCTGTCTCTCTCATCTCATGCTCTCTCTCTCAGCTCCCTCTCCCATCCCACTTTTTGTCTTTCTCTCTCATCTCTCTGTCCTATCTTACTCTCATCTCTCTCTCTGTCTCCCTCTCATCTCACTGTCTGTCTCTCTCCCATCTCATTCTCTCTTCCTCTCTCATCTCACTTCCTCCCTCTCTCCCATCTCATTCTCTCTTCCTCTCTCATCTCACTTCCTCCCTCTCTCCCATCTCACTCTTTCTCCCATCTCTCTCTCTCTCTCTCTCACACACACACCCGAGCCCCTGATCTGAATAAGGGCTCTGAGTTTTTGTTCCGCTTTCCTCCCTGTGCCACGGGTGAGAGCGTTGTCGTGGTAACAGCAGAGCAGGGAGCTTGGGTTCTGCGCGGGGAACTAGAGCCGTGTATGGCACCACCGCACACACATTAAACAGAGACGGAGCCCACAGGGGCCGCTCAGACTGCGTCCACGCCGGGTCACCCAGCAGCCAATGGCACATTAGCCAGCACTGGAGGAAAGCAGGAGCGCCGACTGCGGTACCTGTGAGGACGTGTGCAGAATAGCTAACGAGTCAAAGACCAGGAAAAACACACATACAGCAGGTTTCCTTCTCACAGCGGCGCACTCATTAACACCTACTGTACATCAACACTGAGGAGGTACTGAACACAACTCCTCCGCTTTCTTCACTCTTTCTGCACTTTCAGTGCTTTTTATTTCACAAACTCACATCTGTGTGAACGTCTGCAGGTACTACTGTACAGGTAGGTATATCGTCGCTGTCCAAAGCAAAACTTGTATCCATTTTCATCCATTTTTATTTTTTTGCATCATTTAAACACAACAGGTAGTGAGTCTAAAACGTTTGGCTGGCAGTGAGTCTAAAACGTTTGGCTGGCAGTGAGTCTAAAACGTTTGGCTGGCAGTGAGTCTAAAACGTTTGGCTGGCAGTGAGTCTAAAACGTTTGGCTGGTAGTGTACTAAAACGTTTGGCTGGTAGTGAGTCTAAAACGTTTGGCTGGTAGTGAGTCTAAAACGTTTGGCTGGTAGTGAGTCTAAAACGTTTGGCTGGTAGTGTACTAAAACGTTTGGCTGGTAGTGTATCTAAAACGTTTGGCTGGTAGTGTACTAAAACGTTTGGCTGGTAGTGTACTAAAACGTTTGACTGGTAGTGTATCTAAAACGTTTGGCTGGTAGTGAGTCTAAAACGTTTGGCTGGTAGTGTATCTAAAACGTTTGGCTGGTAGTGTACTAAAACGTTTGGCTGGTAGTGTATCTAAAACGTTTGACTGGTAGTGTATCTAAAACGTTTGGCTGGTAGTGTACTAAAACGTTTGGCTGGTAGTGTACTAAAACGTTTGACTGGTAGTGTACTAAAACGTTTGACTGGTAGTGTATCTAAAACGTTTGACTGGTAGTGTATCTAAAACGTTTGGCTGGTAGTGTACTAAAACGTTTGACTGGTAGTGTACTAAAACGTTTGACTGGTAGTGTACTAAAACGTTTGGCTGGTAGTGTATCTAAAACGTTTGACTGGTAGTGTATCTAAAACGTTTGGCTGGTAGTGTACTAAAACGTTTGGCTGGTAGTGTACTAAAACGTTTGACTGGTAGTGTATCTAAAACGTTTGACTGGTAGTGTACTAAAACGTTTGACTGGTAGTGTATCTAAAACGTTTGACTGGTAGTGTACTAAAACGTTTGACTGGTAGTGTACTAAAACGTTTGGCTGGTAGTGTACTAAAACGTTTGACTGGTAGTGTACTAAAACGTTTGACTGGTAGTGTATCTAAAACGTTTGGCTGGTAGTGTATCTAAAACGTTTGGCTGGTAGTGTACTAAAACGTTTGTCTGGTAGTGTATCTAAAACGTTTGTCTGGTAGTGTATCTAAAACGTTTGGCTGGTAGTGTACTAAAACGTTTGACTGGTAGTGTATCTAAAACGTTTGGCTGGTAGTGTACTAAAACGTTTGGTTGGTAGTGTATCTAAAACGTTTCTCTGGTAGTGTACTAAAACGTTTGTCTGGTAGTGTACTAAAACGTTTGTCTGGTAGTGTATCTAAAACGTTTGACTGGTAGTGTACTAAAACGTTTGTCTGGTAGTGTATCTAAAACGTTTGTCTGGTAGTGTATCTAAAACGTTTGACTGGTAGTGTATCTAAAACGTTTGACTGGTAGTGTATCTAAAACGTTTGTCTGGTAGTGTATCTAAAACGTTTGTCTGGTAGTGTATCTAAAACGTTTGACTGGTAGTGTACTAAAACGTTTGGCTGGTAGTGTACTAAAACGTTTGGCTGGTAGTGTATCTAAAACGTTTGTCTGGTAGTGTACTAAAACGTTTGGCTGGTAGTGTATTAAAACGTTTGGCTGGTAGTGTACTAAAACGTTTGGCTGGTAGTGTACTAAAACGTTTGGCTGGTAGTGTATCTAAAACGTTTGGCTGGTAGTGTACTAAAACGTTTGACTGGTAGTGTATCTAAAACGTTTGTCTGGTAGTGTATCTAACACGTTTGACTGGTAGTGTATCTAAAACGTTTGTCTGGTAGTGTATCTAAAACGTTTGGCTGGTAGTGTACGAAAACGTTTGTCTGGTAGTGTACTAAAACGTTTGGCTGGTAGTGTACTAAAACGATTTACTGGTAGTGTAGTAAAACAATTGACTGGTAGTGTATGAAAACGTTTGACTGGTAGTGTACTAAAACAATTAACTGGTAGTGTACTAAAACGTTTGGCTGGTAGTGTACTAAAACGATTTACTGGTAGTGTAGTAAAACAATTGACTGGTAGTGTATGAAAACGTTTGACTGGTAGTGTACTAAAGCAATTAACTGGTAGTGTAGTAAAACAATTGTCTGGTAGTGTAGTAAAAAGCGACTGCAACATAAAGAGAAATGACAACTACGAGCGTCTCTGCTGCCTCCTTCTTGCTTCCAGGGAAGCAGAGGTCGTGCTACACTCAGTTAGAAGTCAAAACATTGTACATGAATCGCGTTATAACAGCAACACAGACAAAACAAAACAAACAAAATTGCCAGATTGTGTATTTGGAGGCATTCTTTGTCTGGATTGTGCGTCCTTATTTAAAAAACGTCCATGTGATTAACAAGACTGCCATTGTGATGTCTTGACTACAACAACCCAAAATCTTGACTAACTATATCATATTTGCACAGAGACGGTGATAAGTATTGTCTCATAATACTAGGGTGATGCAATACGTATATACAGCAGTCACAATTCAATATATCACATTACATTGCTATATTGTAAGCAAAGTGATATATTGTGATTTTTTAATTCCTACTATTAAACACACCACTATATGAACAGGCTTGCTTACAATAGCATTGCACCCTTGTGCTGCTTGTTAATATTGGAGTGGAGCTGAAAATGGATAACAACACTGGCATCTAGTGGTCAGAGGTTTAAACACAACACACAATGATTTACTGTCTGCCAGGAATCTGTGTAACGATATTGTGTTTTTCAGAATTGATACAGTATCACTAAACGTAATATCCCGATATTCGATATTTCGATATTTTCTTACACCCCTATCATATACAGACAGTAATTACTGCAAACACAAGTTTTGAAGTCTAAACGAGATTCAGTGCAAAGCAAACATATTTTTTTTCTTTAAACCCATGTGGCCAAATGATGATAGAAGGAATATTAAAGCAGCAAAAACTCTGTACATACACACATTGATTTATTCCTTCACTCATCTGGAGAGCAGCTATTCAGTAATATGAACTGAAGACGGCACAAAGACGACACTGAAAGAAATGTACTAAAGGCAGGATTCTCGAGGCCTCGGCCAACTAATAGAGATTGAACCACTGCATTGTAAAAAAAAGAAAAAGAAAAAAAGAAAGTGGTTTTAACTTTAAAAATGGTTTTAGCTTAAAGAAGTTGGCATCCCACGCAGCCATAAAATTTTGAGTGCGCTGAATTTCCAATTTCCAAGTTAACAGTACAAGAATTGTCTTTAATACTTATTATAAGTTCAAGACGCCATGGACATTAACTTTATAAACATAGATGATTCTCCATCTTTATAAATACTGATACTAATATTATTGTTCTTTAAAAACTGCTGAGGTTTAAAATTAGCTATTTCTTCATATCATTGTGCTTTAATTCGATTAGGAGAAGCTCACAGGAGTACGTGATCATGCTAAATCTACTCGAACGCCCTACAGAGCCAGAATACAGAGCCAACATCATCAAATCACTTTAAGCAGGCAGTATTTCAGGATGGCTTCATTACGGGATTAGATCAGGATCTTATAAAACAGTTCTGTTTAAGGCCGGAGCTGAGAATCACGACCAGCCTCTCGCGAGTCCCTGAGGAAAAGCATTGATCATTCGCATCATCCATGGAGTGTTTGTGCTGAGATGATAAGCCAGGCTTTCTAGCGCAGGTGGTTATGAAAGACTTGGTTTCACAGTGTCTGTTGCTGGGCGTCTGGCCACGATGGAGATGAGGGAGGCAGAACGGGCGGACTTGGAGTTCTGGGCTCTGGACAAGGACGCGCTGGAGTGTGACGAGAGCTGAGGCACCCAGAACTCGGGAGAAGGAACAGGCGTAATTGAATGCTCTCTCTCTCTCTCTCTTTGTGTCACTCACTCACTCACTCACTCACTCACTCACTCACTCACTCACTCACTCACTCACTCACATTCATTCACTCACTCATTCTCGCTCTCACTCTCTCTCTCTCACAATCTCTTTCTCTCTCACTCACACACTCACTCACTCACTATCTCGCTCACACACTCACTCACACACTCACTCACACACTCACTCACACATTCACTCACTATCTCTCTCTCTCACTCAATTTCTCTCTCACTCACACTCACAATCTCTCTCTTTCACTCACAATTTCTCTCTCTTACTCTATCTCTTACACACTTACAAGCTCTCTCTCTTACTCACACACTCACTCAATCTTGCTCTCTCACTATCTCTCTCACACACTCACAATCTCTCTCTCTTACTCACACACTCACTCAATCTTGCTCTCTCACTATCTCTCTCACTCACTCACAATCTCTCTCTCACTCACAATCTCTTTCACTCACTCACACACAATCTCTCTCACTCACACACTCACAATCTCTCTCTCTCTCTCACACACACACACAATCTCTCTCACAATCTCTCTCTCTCACTCACACTCACTGTCTCTCACTCACACATTCACTTACAATCTCTCCCTCACTCACACACTCACAATCGCTCTTTCTCTCTCTCACTCACTCACTCTCTCCATGTCCCTCACTTGCTCTCTCTCTCTCTCACCATGGCTTGGCATCATAGGAAGGACACAGCTCGGTGCCATGGTAACACAAAGCTTTAAAAGCAGAGTTTGAGTGATGGCATTCTCGGTTCCCTGGACATCAGGGAGACCACATGGGAACAGAGAGAGAGAGAGAGAGAGAGAGAGAGAGAGAGAGAGAGAGAGAGAGAGAGAGAGAGAGAGAGAGAGAGAGAGAGAGAGAGAGAGAGAGAGAGAGAGAGAGAGAGAGAGAGAGAGAGAGAGAGAGAGAGAGAGAGAGAGAGAGAGAGAGAGAGAGAGAGAGAGAGAGACTGAAACTTCTTATCTCTCTCCAATCTCACTCTGTCTCTCTCATCTCATGCTCTCTCTCTCAGCTCCCTCTCCCATCCCACTTTTTGTCTTTCTCTCTCATCTCTCTGTCCTATCTTACTCTCATCTTACTCTCATCTCTCTCTCTGTCTCCCTCTCATCTCACTTCAGCCTGAAACCCCTTAAACTGGAGACTTGTTATTCCGTTATAAATGCATTGGTCAGTGACTGCAATGAAATGAATATATATAATTAACTAGGGTACATGTATCTGTATTATAATATATAGTATATATAGTACCTAAAGTTCCTAAAGGCTGTTACCTAATATGGCTTACTTGTGTAATTCACACAGATAATAACAAATAATTTTATAATAATAAACACGTATAGAACTGACAGTCTCTTACACACCCAACAATAGTTTGGCGGTACATATGCAACACAATAGCTGTGAAATTTCACAGGCGAGGAAAAAACTTGCTGAGGAATCACGGTCACGTCTGCCATTGGCAGCACAAACAGGAATAGCAGAGTGAAACGTGAAAGAACCCAGCGTCAGAATATAGTGATGAAGCTCTTCACGCTGTTCTCACTTTTCCTGAATGGACAGTAGTCCGGTGTCACTGTTTGTCACTTCTGCTGGAAGCAAAGAGCTTAAAAAAATTTGGTCAGACTGTTCTGTAGTCGACTGTGAGCGACTGCCTTTTGTTTTATTTTCTAATCAGCGCTACACAAAACTATGAACTACGTGAGAGTGTAGGGTTGAAAGATGAATTTTTTTATATTAAAATTAAAGCAAACATTGAGTGTAACCTAATAAACTGCCTGTAGATGAGTTTGACCAGTCAGAGGCAACTGAGCCTCTATTTATTGTAACAACCCAACCACAACTTACTGGCAGTCTAGCACACTTTATTCAGCGTCCAAGCTTCCGCATATTTCTGGTCTTCTAGAATTTATAGAAAATAATCACAGGCTGTAGCAGCTACATCAGGAAGGACGGAACGAAGTGTAACCTGCACTGCTGTCTGTTCAACTTTCACTGTTTTCAAATCACTGATCACTCATCGCCTGTGGGTGTTTCTGAACTCAAGCTGACCTTTGATTAACATGGTTTCACTGACGCCAAGCAAATGCTATGGCAGTGCAGCGTTCTTTACTGGTTAGTATATAAACAGTATATGGATAAACACACAATTTGGACTACAAATCAGACCTTCCCGCACAGTTTTTTACCACCAATCAAATGTGTGTTCTGCTAAAAACAAATATCCTGGAGAGAAATAGCTTGTCCCTCCGTAAAGTGTCAGTGTCTGTGCAGTCAGTATATCAAAAACTGCATTTATTCTTTGCAACAACGAGTTTCTCTTCCATCTCTAGTAGAAACAATTATCTAGTAACCATAAAAGGAGTGAAGCGTTTCACAGTGGCAGATAGGGGTGTAAGAAAATATTAAAATATCGAATATGGGGATATTACGTTTCATGATACTGTAGTGATTCTCAAAAACACAGTATCGATATACAGATTCTTGGCAGACAGTCAGTTGTGTTTAAAACTCTAACCACAAGACGGCAGTGTTGTAATCCAGCTCCAATCCAACATTAACAAGCAGCACAAGGGCGCAATGCTATTGTAAGCATTGACCTATTCATATAGTGGTGTGTTTTAATAGTAGGATTTTGAAAAATTGCAATATATTGTATCGTGATCGCTGTATCTTGATGCGCATGACCAGGTTCTTGCCAATACACAGCCCTAGTGGCAGAGCCACACTGCTGAATGCTCAATGCCTAGTGTTGATCGGCAAATCGCTTTGCTCCTAATTTGCATAAAGTTAAATTTCGATTGCCGGATCCGCCCACATCACATCCCCAGCTTTCATTGAAAATGAATCACATCCCATCGCTTTGCTGCGGCACGTCACTGTCGGTGTGAACGCAGGGTTACACATGTATGTGTATTTTTTGGACCTTTTCTACCAAACTAGTATCAAACCTGTAGTGTGAACCAAACCATGACTACTCGGTACCCTTACACGCCTATTACTAACAAGCCATTTCTCCATAATGCAGACATGAACCAAGTCATTCAGAGTAGTCTGGTGGGAAATGGTTACTTGTAAACACCCAGATTTCTTTACAGTGGAGGTGAACAGAACCAGAAGTCGCCATGTCTACAACACAAACGTGGCCAGTTTATTTACTATGAAACCCACCAGGGAACTTGCATGTGTCCTCTGAGTTTTATATGTAATACTCAAGATGATAGAACAGAGGTATCATAAAAAATCATGTTTTCTTTGCAAACTATTGTGCTCCACAAAGCCCTGCTTGGGCTTGACAGCCAAGAATGATGTATAAAAACCAATGTCTTAGGCCAAAAGAGCTCATGCACAACGCAGTGCATTCATAACCATTTCATGCAATAACATTCTGTGTGAGAGCTTTTAGAGGACATCAGATGCTTCAGATGCCTATCTCCACCGCAGCAAATACCACGTCTGACTCAGCAAGTTTCTCAAAAACCACTCTTAACGATTGCATCACGTGGAAATTTTTAAAAGCTGTGTAATTCCCCTCATGAATACAATAATACAGCATTAATAAATAGAGCGCAGGCTGAAAACCCAGCTATCCACCAGACTTAAACAGACCACATTCGGCCACTCACAGAGCTTCATGTTCAGCACTAAAAATCGTATTTTTAGCGTCACTTGCATCGACAAGATCAACTCAAACATGGCGACGGGAGAAACAAGCGCCCTGACGCCACACGGCTCATGCACATTACTGATTTAAGAGGCTTCTGTTTATAGAAATGTGTCCCTTTCAGCTTCCTCGCTTTTCAGTTCACCACCAAGGACACTACATTCTGTCACTCCCTGACAGAACAGCTCTAGCTGTGGCAGTGGGTGGTGCGATGCGAGTCCTTCGTTTCAGCAAACAGGAAAACTGAGAATGAGTGATCTCTCTCTCTCTCTCTCTCTCTCTCTCTCTCTCTACTATTCTTCCTCTCCCTCGCTCTTCCTGGGCTCACGTTGCAGCGAAGCATGAAATATTGGTGTGGAACCCTACAATAACATCTCCGTTTCAGGCAGTGCCCAGAAAACAATCGTGCTGAACCTGCTCTCGGGGCACTTAACAGCTAACCGCCACTTGTCCTGCGGTGCATTATGGTATCACTTGTACTTCTTTTTGCTGAAGAAAGTGACCGGGAGCGGATTTATGAACACATCTAAGTCTTTCTTATTTTCCTGTGGAGGGGTGCATTACTGCAGGATCCTTGAATTACATCTGGCCCCATCCGCTGCAGCGCGTGTGTTGAATTTCCGAAAGCCCCTTGCTTCGAAAAACCGCACAAGACTGGATCGAGTCTCCTGAAAGAGCATCGCGTTCTCCTGCTATCGTTATCAGACTGACCCAGAGAGCCGGCCTGGGATGTTGGCTTTGGCGCTTGAAAGAGACGCTCCCCAGGACGGCGGAGGAAGCCGCGGCCAAGGTCGTGGGCGCATCAGATTGGAAATCCGTCCGCCGTTTGACCCGCCTCGCAGGAAGTCCCTTCCTGGGCGGAATCATCAAACAGCCCGGAATTCGTTGCCCTGCGCAGAAAGATGTGAGGGTTGCGGGACCAAAGAATTAAGCAAAGCCTGTTACTAATATCTCGCTGAGCAGTCCAAAAACACTGAATTGGCTTTGCACTATATTATGCAGTGATAAACCACTCCCTATTTTCCGTACCTGATCTATAAATATTGATGGATATTGAGCAGCGACACTAACCTAACTGACCTACACATCCTTACACAATTTACACAATTACATTTTTTAAATATTTTATTTAGATTAAATCTGATATGTGCCATAAATAAAACATACTCAGCTTGACTGAATGCCGTGCACTTGTCAAATTATATATATAATAATAAAACCTACTTTTATTTATATACTATATATGCAGTGTGAATTAGTGTAACAGGACACTCTTTTATAACAGAAGCGAAATGAAAAATGACGTATCTGAATACCCCAGCAAGTAACGTGTGAGGGTCCGAGGGCAAGTTTTTCCCAACGGGAAGGTGGTCATGTAGCAGATCAAATAAGACCAGCATTGTCAAAATGATTTGATGCAATCAGATTTGCAATATCTTTTGTGATCAACAACAACCATCAACTTTCTGTGCTGATGACGTTTAAACCACAAGAGATATTGCAAACCTGATTGCGTCCAATCAACAAGTTAAGTGTGGAGTCCCTGGTGCTAAACACATATCTGAAGGTGCAGTTCAGCACCAGGGACAATTCTGGTTTTCTTTGATAACATATCACATACATGACCACCTTCCCATTGGAAAAACTTGCCCATGATCCAATATGGCGGCCATGGTTGGGACATAGCCTAAAAGATAGGCCCCCTCACCCATTACTTACTAGGGTTTATATATATAGCTTGGCTAAAGCAACTGGCCACAAGAACGATAGGGGAGGACACACTAGTCTGGCTAGCAGACTGCAATGCAAATTAAAAGCTAAATCGGAGTTAAAGGCTGCAATTACACCGACAATCCGGAATTTCTTTCCCTCAATAACAATCTGGACTAACATTAACTCCGACTGCAGGAGCTACACAGCAGGAGAGAAGTGATTACTGAAAGGTAAGCGACTCCCGTTAGCATGTTTTTTAAACCAAACTCTGCTGTTACGGATTTAAATAGCAATTGCATCAGATATTGCTTTGTGTTGTCAGTATCCACACTGCCAGTAAGAAGAGTGTACTACTTAAAGTGCAGTATTAGTGCAGCACTAGTGTTAATATGCCACTGCAGCTCGAGAGCAGCACTTTTGAATGCACTGAGCAAAAAAGAACTGGGGGGAATAAAATAAGTGAGAAGGCAGCAAGCGAGCCAACAATGAATTCAATTAAGACAAATAAAAGGTCAGGATTGGAGGCCTAGCAGAGGGCAGGGGAGCGGTGTGCGCTGTGTGACGTTCAGAGCCAGGATCTTTAGTCTGCTATTGTGTTGACCAGCCTGCTAATGAGCTCCCCGCTAGCGGAATGGTAGTGAACAGGAGTGTGTGAGAGGCTCTCATTTGTAAAAACAGAGAGCGAGCTAGAGAGAGAGAGAGCGGGAGAGTGTGAGAGTGAGGGAGCGAGCTAGCTGCTCATTAGGGCCGCTGGCTAACAGAGCGTTGCTGTTGGGGCTGCAGAGGGCATCCCTGTGAAAGTGGGTTACCAACCCAGCGTGTCAAAGGAAATGTTGCTTTACAAGAGCAATGGACGCAACCCAAACAAACAACCGAGCACGCTTCAAGTGATCTTTCTTTCCACACACAAAGACTTTTGTACAGCTAAACCACAGTTTTACAGGAGAATAAGACATACTGGTCAGAGCCAGCCAATCTGTGGTACCCAGTAAGCATCCCATCTCTTTAGACATTGTACCAATTTAGGAATCCTCCTTACATCTACAAATGCTGCCTCTTATAAGCTCCACATACAATATAAAAGCACTTTCTAGTTCTGCATTTACCGACTGTGGTTCGACTGATTCGCTACATACATTGCTTATTTCCTTTTACTCTGTTGTTTAATAGTCGGCCTGTAAGGGGGTTAACAAAGTATACAGAGAAACAGTCTGTAAGTGTAGAACTACAAAGTGCTACTATATAGTAGGTGGAGCTGATAAAATGGACAATGTGCGTAGATACAAGAATGTGGTTTTAATGTTATGGGTGATTGGGGTATATATATATATATATATATATATATATATATATATATATACACACACACACACACACACACACACACAAACACGCATAAATACACATTCGCAGTCAATAAGTCTCTTAAGATACCCCAGCTCACACATCAGGTTTTTCATTGGAACATCTTTAAAGATTTGACGTATGTAATAGGGCGACTAAAGAGACCAATCATTACGTCAGCCTTATGTTGGGTGGTTGCTGGGTCTGAGGTTCTGGCATATTTAGAGGGTTAGATGTGAAGATGTTTATATGTCAGGATAGCTAGTTAGAGACTTCAATACTGTTACTCCAATTTTCTTTAATCTCTGATTTTCCTCATACTATTTTGGCTTTTTCCCATCATTAATACTAGTCCACTTTTACAACATATAAAAAAGTGGGACACCATAAATATCAGGATTTATAGCCATATATGTAGCATTTAAGTCAGAGTTGGTATCGGTATCGGTACTCTGTATCGGTAGATACCTAAAAAGCTGGTATCGGTATTAGTATTGGTAAGGAAAAAGTGATAATGGTGCATCCCTAATTAATAATCAGTTATGTTACCATATTTTTATTATTTATCCATATAGCACACTCTTTTGCATGACATTTACTCTTTGGTGAAGCACTAAAAAGCCTCTCTTTAGCCTAATTATTTTAAAAAACCTGGCTCTAAAGCAACATATTTGGACTTGCTTTATAATTTAATTACATATGACATTGTCATCAATGACTCAACCGTGTCTTAAACAGATGAGCAATGAATGGTGAGGCACACGGTGAGGTAATGATGGCATAGTGGGGGTTTCTGCAATCTCATTGCAGCCCCTTTTTTATAACCACATAATTCCCAGCACGAACCAGCAGCAATCCCAGTAATAGAGGTGAACCCCAGTGGCGAGCGTGGTACAATCGATGCCCTAATCAGTTCAAGGTCACACACAAAAATTACAGCACAGATGAAATCTAGTTAATTACCTCTCCTTGACTGATCACTCCACGCATGATATATACATCCATCCATTCCTGCAGCTATTACGAATATGAGGCTATTAAAACAAGGCTGACCTTTCACCTGCCAGGAGAGGATATGAGAGTGCTGGTGGTCCAGCAAAGGAATGAAGTTGCGGGTCCTCGGCTGTTTTGCATGCACCGCAGCTCGCACGAAAGAGGGTGCTAACCCTGGGATTTTCACTCCCAACACAAGGGTGGGATATAAAGACTTGAGTGTGGCGACAGAGAGAGCCATCCAAGACCAGAACAGTGGCTTCTTTACTAACTTGCCCAGCAAATGACTGGCGGGCGTCTATCGCCGAGGCCAGCTAAATGAAAGCAGACGGAGGCAGGCGGTCACCCAAGCCCTGAGCACGGAGGGATATATGGATAGTGAAGAGGCTACTGAGAGCTTGGCAATAAAAGGATGAAAGGAAGATAAAGAGGGAGCGAACAAGAGCAAGGGAGAAAAGAGCCAGAGAGAGTACCGGAGAACTCCAGAACAGTGTTAAAGGAGTAGCCCAGCATTTTTCAACTTAATCTATGCTTCAGCAGCACCACAGCATTTACTGTTCGTCTGGTACATACAGGGAGATCCCTCCTTCTTACTGTCTGGGATAACTGACCATACGCTAGTGATGCTGGAAATAGGAGACCAGCTGAAAATGATTGACGACAGGAATACATCAGTTTAATTCAACTACATCTTATTGTGATTGACCAATTGAACAAAATACTTATTCTACTGTCAGTCTAAATGGTTTGGTTTCTACAGAAGCTTACAGAACAGTTCATAGTGGTGGTGAATGGAACCAGACATCCACACTGCCTAAACACAGTCAATACACTGCCTGAGGCAATATTATATAAGGGTTTTGATTAAAGTGTAGTCAGACATATATTTTAATCCACTTATTTTAATCCACTTATGGTGGAGGGATACATGCAGGTAGTTGTGAGGCAAAACGTCATCACCATACCATCATCAACAGTCCATAAAAAATTAAAAAAAAAAACTCATGTGTAGGTTAGCTGGTGGTCTTCATAGTAAATTAAATGTCTACATCTGTGTTGTAGACATGGAGATCCCTGTTCCCATAACCACCACTGTAAACGAAATCTGAACCAGTTCACACCAAAGCCTCTCAACTACTTAGTTACATAGAAATTTTGGCAAATCTGTGAAAATACTCTTTAAACTAGAGGTGGTCAATATGGCAAAACATAATATCCTGATACTATCATACATAATGTTTATTTGCTCAGACATCTGATCACTTGGAACAGAGAAACAAAAGTCTGTACTGATTTTTATTCAGTAATTGTACATATTGTGCTGTCAGTAAACAGTAAAAAGCTGCTGTACTGATATATATACACACACACACCACTATAAGAACAGGTTTGCATAGCATTGCGTCCTTATGCTGCTTGCTTTTGTTGGAGTGGAGCCATGTAGCCATGTGGTCAGAGGTTTAAGCACAACACACTATGATTTGCCGTTTGCCTGGAATCTGTGCATGTAAACTGTTTATTAATAATCTATATTGTGTTTTTGAGAACACCCCTAATGACAATACATATTACAATACATAACTTAAACACCAACTTAAGCACTTGGGCATTACAAAACATGCCCACAGTTCCTTTTACATGACCATTTTCCAGCCTTTCTTTATTCCTTAGAATCAAACAGATTGTTTGTTACTGTGCCTTTAAGACTGATCTAAGATAAATGAGCTCTGCTCTGATTGGCCCTGTATTGAGTCTCATTAGCAGTGGACAATATGAGGATATTTTATCGTTATTGTGATTAATTATGTCACAATAATGTTTTTCTGAGCACACAGCGCATAGTGCCAGTACCTGAAGGACGCTGACTAACGACATGTTTGATTATAAACGAGCATAATTAGACCTGTTAAATTGGAATTAGTGCAGTGCAGCTTATAAAAGACAAAACAAATCACTGCAGATTCCTTATTATCATTATTATGTATAGTTGTATATGCGGCAGTACAGGTTCTATTCAGTTCGTTCCGGTCTATTTAATC
The DNA here is from genome assembly GCA_021613375.1 of Megaleporinus macrocephalus. NCBI lineage: Eukaryota > Metazoa > Chordata > Actinopteri > Characiformes > Anostomidae > Megaleporinus > Megaleporinus macrocephalus. Next base: position 45,614,709 of record CM038708.1, read on the forward strand.
TTATTTAAAATAATATTGTGTTTCATGTTGTGTTTTATGAAAACGTCTTGAAGTATCTTAATACAATATTATTGCCGTCCTAACACAGGCGCTAAAATTAGATCCAAAACACGCTGGAGTATTTCGTTACAGCAAGAAGGTACACGTCTCTGGCCAATGGCATCTATTACGCGGGTTCCGAGTCAAGCAGCTTTCTGCTATTAAAGTATTTTTTGAGGGAAAGGCAATATGAGAAACCTTTAGTCCAGTTTCTGGAATAAAACTGTGCCTCTAGGGCTGACAGGCCAAGCAGAAGGGTTGTGCCATATTGACAAAAAATGATATCTTGATATTGTCTGTAATTAAAAATAACAATAATAAATAATATTTTGCATTATTTAAAAATGTTATATCATAAAGTATTTTACTAACTTGTACTTTGTAAAGGATATTAATATCCATCTAGCTATTACTTTCCACTTTATCCCACTAGTTGGGCCAAGGGGGGGCTGGAGCCAATCCCAGCATCATCAGGTGAAGGCCCTTCTTTAGTGAATGACTCCACTGAAGTTTGCTGAGTGAGTGTTTAGTCAGACTCCTTAGCTGGTTTAGGTCTGTCTTGCACAGCGCACTCCCAAAGCGGTTCATACTCGGTTCATACTCGGTTCATACTCGGTTCATACTCGGTTCATACTCGGTTCATACTCTCTTCATACTCGGTTCATACTCTCTTCATACTCTCTTCATACTCTCTTCATACTCTCTTCATACTCTGTGTGGTGGTTAGTCGGGCGATGATGGAACAGGTAAGGTGTGGTGCGATCTTTTACGGCTGCATTCTTACAAAGTCTGCAAATTGCTGTCTTTTAACTAACCGGCTCCACGCGAGTGAAGATGATCCTCGCCTCGGAGTTAGATCTAAAGCAGTAGACTGCGAGGCTGCCGGTGTCTGAGAGGATGGTGCAGTGTGTTCACTCATTTTCAGTTGTGTGTGGTTGTTTAGGTGTGTTGTTTAGGCAGCTATGTTAGCTTTAGCCTATGCTAGCACACAGTATGGACACTCTCAATGTGCACTCACAGCAGCCTGAGTGCACTAAAGTATGAAGTAGTGAGCACATGGCGTCGAGGTGTTCTCGATAAGGTCAGCTTGCACATCGTTAACACAGCAGTTAAGATATTATCGCAGACGATGTAGATCGCACACCCCTACTTAGCAGTATATACGGACCAGGAGTAACGCGAAGGAGACTTTGATAGAAAATGGTAAACAAAGAAACATAAGCCAGAAGAATGGACCTCAGCATAGTCCAACCGCACTTTTACAATTCAAGTTTATTTGTTAGAAAAAAAAAAAAAAAAAAAAAATATATATATATATATATATATATATATATATATATATATATATATATATATATATATATATATATATATATATATATATATCCCAGTGAGCAAGCCAGAGGCGACGGTGGCAATAAAAAAAAAACTCCCTCAGACTGGAGTTTTTAGAGGAAGAAACCTTGGGAGGAAATAAGCCTCTTAAAGAGAAACCCGTTCTCCTCTGGTCATTATTTATTACCTCATTCTTTATTTTTATGTTTAATTTTCTTCCTTTTAAATATCTTTGTATGTTTTATTTATTTTTGTCTGATGCATTTTAATGTTTTACTGATTGATAATGCTCATTTCTTTTTAACTGAACAACTTAATGCCTTTTAAATGCCTTTATTTACATAAAGGACTTGCCACTCTGCATGAATGGTGCTGTACAAATAACCCTAATCATAGATATAAGATAATCCTTTATTAGTCCCACAGTGGGGAAATTCACAGAGTTACAGCAGCAAATGATCACAAGGTACTCAGTACAAAAAAAAGATAACTAAAACAGTACAGTATATACAATATAAATAATAAAAAGTCAAGAACTCTTGAGATTGTATTTACAAATTATTGCACGTTGCTTCTTAATTGCACAGATATGCATCCGACTTATTGTGTGTGGTGACTGCCTGTACACTACGAAGGCAGCACACAGAGATTTCATTGAGAAATCCAGTCTAACCGCTGCTCCAGCATCTGTCTGTTTACGTTCAGCAGCTTTCCTGTTTACGTGTTAAAAATAGGGAAACAACTTACAGGACTGAAAGAAAAAAAACACTCATGAACAACAATTTAGGAATGTTTTTTTTTTTTTTTATCCTCCCAAAAGAAAACAAGACGAAGTTCTACCCGGAGGCTTTGCCCTCAACATTATAAGCCATTAAATTGAATTCAGCCCACCAACCAGGACAGGCCTGGATCTAATCTGCTTTAAAGCAGGAGGTCAGAACCCACCGCGATGGCGCGGCAAGAGATGAATGAAGACTGGCGTAATATGCTGATCACTCTTTCCTTCAGCAAACACTCCACACAGCAGCGCGGTGAGATTATGTGCGCAGCCCCTTCACTCGCAGGCTCAGCGAGATCGAGCAAGATAGAGGCGCACGAGACAGGGCGACGTACACGAGTGCTTTGATTTCCATCATGTTCGCGTCGGCTAGGAAATTGTGTCAAAAGCGCTTCAAGGATAGTAAATGAATAAAATATTCATAATATGAAAGTGTGGTTGGATGGGGGGGGGTCATATTTTGTATGCCAGATTTTCAGTAAACAACCATCTGGGAGCCAAGAGCTAAAAGAAAGCAGGAGCCTTTGGTGCCCTCTGCTGGCGAGAAGCGAGAGTGCACTGAACTCATAATTTCATAGTTTCCATAATTCATTTCCCTGTTCGAGGGTTTTAGAGGAACGCTCCAGAGCCACGGTAACAGCTATGTATAGCCTCCTACATCATCATCATCGTCTTATTCTTCTTATTATTAATGTGGCTTTTGAGCCCTGGAGCATCATCAAATAGAGTCAAGTCATTTTGTTAATTAAGTGCGGCTGTTAGTACACAGTAAAAAGCTGGGTTGTAATGATTATAGCACATCTTAAATGAAATACACTGTGTGCTATATATATATATATATATATATATATATATATATATATATATATACAGACTCCATAAAGTGAGATTTTCAGCTCTGTAGGGACGATAAAGCAAGAACAATTGAGAAAACAAGGCTAATCAGACCAGCCCTGCCTCATCTGCCCCAATCACTGGACCTTTCGGACAGCACACTGATGGATGGTCAACGCTGGGCACAAACTCATGTTCGTGCCATTAGAGAGAGGACCAAAAATAAAATAAAAAACATCCAGCATGCAGAGCCCCCGCAGAGGCTTAAAATAACAACCGCGGGGCTGATGTTTCAGCCCGGACGAGCGGGCCCAGCAGGCTGCCTCCCAGAGCCGCCTCTTTATTTACTGCCACACGGAGCACAGCGAGGCGAGGCGGCCGAGGCTGCGGCTGTCTCGGCACAGGGAGCCACTGGATTACTCGCATAAGCCTCACGCGTACTGTCAGGCGTGGGACAGGAACAAATACGCACTGCCATAAACGGGGCACTATGATTTGCCAATTAGGCCAGCAGCAGAGGGGACGGTCGAAGACGCGGCAGAGGGAAAAGAGAGAACGAAGGAAGGAGGGAAAGAGAGAGAGAAGGAAAGAAAGAAAGGAAGAGAGAGAGAGAGAGAGAGAGAATGATTGCTAACTCCTCAGTCCAAAGGAGAACAGCACTACCTTCCCTCATCCAGAACACCCAAGCAAAGCTATCTCAATAGAACAAGCTCTCATCCAAATTCTCAGTGCACCAGTTTTTAAAGCAGGTTGTTTTTGAGAGAAACGTCATGGCTTTATGGTTCTACGTGGAACGCAACACTCAAAGAACCTCCTCCACACTCAAACAGTTCTCTGCATGGTAAAACGGAACCTCAGATTGGAGATGGTCCTATAATAAACTTTTTTTTTTTCGTTTTCCTTTTTTTTAAAAAGGTTCTAGTGCTATTGTTACAAGCCTAACAAGCCTAACCTAATCTTAACAGCAGTGGAACCCTTTTTGGTACTTGAACCTTAATCTAATTAAAAGACAGTTCTTCAAGGGTTCCTTATTGGGCTTAAATAGCAATGGTTCTTTATTAGCAATGAAACAACCATCCACACACATACATATGAGTCTCGGCATGGACGAGCGTTCCCTCAGCACCCTTTTAGGTACTACACCCTTATAAAACAAAACAAAGACGGTTCTATAAGGGTTCTTTATTGGGCTTAAATGGCAGTGGTTCTTCATTTTCAATGAAAGAACCCTCCACACAAATATATATACGAGTCTCAGCACTGAAGAGTGTTCCTTCAGCACCTTTTTTGGTACTACACCCCTATAAAAACAAAAAAGACGGTTCTTTAAGGGTTCTATATTGGACTTAAATGGCAGTGGTTCTTCATTATCAATGAAAGAACCATCCGCACACATGTATATGAGTCTCGACACTGAAGAGTGTTCCGTCAGCACCTTTTTTGGTACTACACCACTATAAAAACAAATAAGATGGTTCTTTAGGGGTTCTATACTGGGCTTAAATGGCAGTGGTTCTTCATTATCAATGAAAGAACCATCCACACACATGTATATGAGCCTCTGCATGGAAGAGTGGTCCTTCGCAGTGACTAACAATTATTGTAAATGGCTGAAAACAAGGGTACCATGTATCTAGAACCACATACCAGTCTCCATCACCATTTCCAGCACAGTTTTAGAAGCATACGTGCAGATGTTTCCTCTCTTTTCCAGATCCTCCCTGTCCTCGAGCAGAGACAGTCGGGATTCGGATTCTTGGGATGACCACACATATTCCCTGCTCCTGGATCTGGAAGCTGCTGGACTGGATGGAATCACCCCTCACTTTCTCAGCTAGCTGGGACTGCAGCCCATACGGATCTCACACAGAACCAGGCTGTTTATTACATTTGCCCCCCAAACTAAGCCCCCAGGTTGGATTTAAGGGGGAGTAAAACATAGAAAACAAATGTTGGTCACCAGAGAGCACCAGGTTTTTAGGTTTAAGGCACTTTAGTGGGTTGTTTTGGGGTCTGCTTGCCTTCTGAAGTTGGCTTGTTATTTGAATTCTCCGTTCCACCTTAAATGGTGCAGCAGTTACGTTCTGGCGCCTCAACTGCTGCACCATTTAAGGTGGAACGGAGAATTCGAATAAGAAGCCAACTTCAGCCAATGTTTCTTCAATTTTCGCTCAATAACGAGTCCCGGTTACTGTGGGGGGGCTTTTATTCCACCAAACTATCCCACCCTGACAGAAAAAGTCACCTCACGGGACTCAAACCGCCGACTTTTACCTCAGAACTCTTCATTTACAGCCGTTACAAACCACAACTAGCGTCGCCACGAAACCAACAGTCGGCAACACGGTCGGAACTCATTTTTTCTGCCTCCTCGGCCACAATATTCGCGTTTAACAACACAAATAACAACATTTTCTCGCTTATTTACCAACATCCGAGCCCCCACTTTAGCTACTTCAGCTAACAAGCCCAGACCCCCGCGTCCTCTCTCTCCCTCCCTCCTCGCAGCCGTTAACTCGCCGCTGCCGTCCAGTCTTCCACCACCACAACCGCAACAACCACAACCGCCTTACCTTCGTTCTCCGGGTAACTCCGTAAGGCTCGACTGGGTCTGAGGCAAGGCAGGAGGCAGAAAAGGAGGCACGGGTAAATCCAGAGTGGTGCCATTTCTCAGGCTGCGCCGGGAGCCCGCTGCATCCCCCTCGCGCTCGCGCTCTCTCTCTCCCACAAAGTTCCTGCGTCTCCCGCCTCAGCGAGAGCGAGCAGGAGGGGAGGGGCGGGGCCCGAGCGCCGCGGCTGTCCATCACCCGCGGGCTGCCAGGGAAACGGAGGATGAGGGGACCAATGGGCGTGAGGAACGCGCGATGAAGCGCTCGGCCAAGTGTGTCTGTTTGTTTGTTTGTTTTTAAACGGAGCGCGCGCCGTGATGGCCGTTGGCGAGTTTTATTTATAGAAAAAAAAAATCGTGATTTAAATTATTGTTATTATTTTTTTTTACATTAAAAGTAACATCATTTTGCGTTAAAATTAATTTTTGGTAACGTAATAGATGTTTGGTTTATTTATTTATTTATTTATTTATTTATTTATTTTACACTGTTTAGCATGTCAGCTTTGTCGAAAACCATAAAACAGTCATAAGCTGTGTCTGAAATCGGCTACTACGTCAGTACTAGATTGGTTCAGTATGTACTGACTGGTAAAGCAGTCAAGCTGTGTTAGTACGTGTTAGTCCTGCTACAGTGTTAAAGGATGCTGGTAAGATGGTGGACATAGTACGTCCCAGATTGCATGGACCTCAAGCAGTAGGTACTGGCTCCAATCTAGTATCTACTGCCTTGTACGCGATTTCGTATGCACCCATAGACTCAGTAGGTTCTAGACTGGTCCCAGAACGTACTGACTGGTAAACTAGCTGTTTTAGTATGTGAGTATCCACACAATCTCGAATGCACTACGTCCACCATCTTACCAACGTTGCAACACACCAGACCACCACAGTTATCATCCTGCCATTGTTTTAAGGATGTTGGTAAGATGGTGGACATAGTACGTCCCAGATTGCGTGGACCTCAAGCAGTAGGTACTGGCTCCAATCTAGTATCTACTGCCTTGTAGGTTCTAGACTGGACCCAGTATGTACTGTTTGGTAAAGTAAGATTGGCCTGGTCTGGAGAAGGGGCTAGATCTTGAGGTAGTTATTGAGTAGAATGGCGTCTAGAGAAGAAGGTAGTTCGTGAGTAGAAGGTAGTTATTGAGTAGAATGGCGTCTGGAGGAGAAGGTTGTTCTTGAGTACAATGGCGTCTGAAGGAGAAATTTGTTCTTGAGTAGAAGGTAGTTATTGAGTAGAATGGTGTCTGGAGGTAAAGGTAGTTCTTGAGTAGAAGGTAGTTATTAAGTAGAATGACATCTGGAGGAGAAGGTTGTTCTTGAGTAGAAGATAGTTATTGAGTAGAATGGCGTCTGGAGGAGAAGGTTGTTCTTGAGTAGAAGGTAGTTATTGAGTAGAATGGTGTCTGGAGGAGAAGGTTGTTGTTGAGTAGAATGGCGTCTGGAGGTAAAGGTAGTTCTTGAGTAGAAGGTAGTTATTAAGTAGAATGACGTCTGGAGGAGAAGGTTGTTCTTGAGTAGAATGGCGTCTGGAGGAGAAGGTTGTTGTTGAGTAGAATGGCGTCTGGAGGTAAAGGTAGTTCTTGAGTAGAAGGTAGTTATTAAGTAGAATGACGTCTGGAGGAGAAGGTTGTTCTTGAGTAAAAGGTAGTTATTGAGTAGAACGGCGTCTGGAGGAGAAGGTTGTTGTTGAGTAGAATGGCGTCTGGAGGAGAAGGTAGTTCTTGAGTAGAAGGTAGTTATTAAGTAGAATGACGTCTGGAGGAGAAGGTTGTTCTTGAGTAAAAGGTAGTTATTGAGTAGAACGGCGTCTGGAGGAGAAGGTTGTTGTTGAGTAGAATGGCGTCTGGAGGAGAAGGTTGTTCTTGAGTAGAAGGTAGTTATTGAGTAGAATGGCGTCTGGAGGAGAAGGTTGTTCTTGAGTAGAAGGTAGTTATTGAGTAGAATGGCGTCTGGAGGAGAAGGTTGTTCTTGAGTAGAAGGTAGTTATTAAGTAGAATGACGTCTGGAGGAGAAGGTAGTTCTTGAGTAGAAGGTAGTTATTAAGTAGAATGACGTCTGGAGGAGAAGGTTGTTCTTGAGTAGAAGGTAGTTATTGAGAAGAATGACGTCTTGGTTGTTTGAATAAATTTGTGGGGTTTGTTTGTTTTTTGTTTGTTTGTTTTTGGTTTTTTTCCTTGGTGTATGGGGAATGTGGAAAAACACTATATTTGTATAGCAGATTGTATTATATTATCCTGCTTAATAAACAGATATTAATACAAGTAGTAGAGCTGTTTTACTTCGGAGTGTTTAGTATCCACACAATCTCGAACACCCTCCACCATCTTGTCAACATTGTCTGAGTACAGATTCAGACAAAACCAATGCTCCGAGTCACAAAAAGTATCTAAAATAATGTTTTAATGTAGTTTTTAATAAGTAGGCTGGAGGACAGCAAGGATACCTGGACAATAGCTAGCAGCAAAGACCCAGTTGGAGGGCAGGGGAGTGGAGGTGGGCTGAGTGACTCTACATGCCCCAGGGACATTTCTGTGACTTTGTGAGGTCGCCAGATGCCGTGGGAGGAGTGGCTATGCAAATGGACCATTTGACAGGACTCTTGGGCTTTTAGTCGTGTTTTAATCATGTTAAAGTTTATGCGAGCTCAAATAAACAAAAAATAACAGAGCTAGATGATGGTTCGTCAGAAAAAAGGGGGGTTTGCAGATGATGTCATGTCATTGCATTGCTATGGTGTGAGTAGCAAAAGGACATCTGGGGGAGGAGGTAGTTCTTGAGTGGAAAAACGTCTGAAGGAGAAGGTGGTTTTTGAGTAGAAGGATGTCTGGAGGAGAAGGTAAATCTTAAGTTGAGGGGTGTTTGGAGGAGAAGGTAGTTCTTGGGTAGAAGGACATCTGGAGAAGAAAGTAGATCTTAAATAGAAGGGTGTTTAAAGGAGAAAGTAGTTCTTGGGTAAAAAGAGATCTTGAGAAGGAGCTAGATCTTGAGTAGAAGGATGCCTGAGGGAGAAGACAGTTCTTGAGCAGAAGGACATCTGGAGAAGAAGTCAGTTTCTTAAGAAGAAGGTTGTCTAGGGGTGAAGGTAGATCTTGAGTTGAAGGACATCTGGAGAAGAAGGTAGTTCTAGAGTAGAAGGGCGTCTGGAGGTGAAGGTAATACTTGAGTAGAAAAACGTCTGGAGGAGAAGATAGATCTTGAGTTGAAGTGTGTCTGGAAGAGAAGGTAGTTCTTGGGTAGAACATCTGGAGAAATAGGTAGTTCTTGAGTAGAAGAACATCTAGAGGAGTAGGTTGTTCTTGAGTAGAAGGACGTTTGGAGGAGAAGGTACGTCTTGAGTAGGAGGGCAGCCGAAAGAGGAGGTAGTTCCTGAGTAGAAGGATGTGTGGAGCAGAAGGTAAGTCTTGGGCAGAAGAAGGTCTGGAGGAGAAGGTATTTCTTAAGTAGAAGGACGTCTGAAGGAGAAGGTAGTTCTTAAGTAAAATGGCGTCTGGAGGAGAATGTAGTTCTTGAGTAGAAGGTAGTTATTGAGAAGAATGGCTTCTGGAGGTGAAGGTAGTTCTTGAGTAGAATGGCGTCTGGAGGAGATGGTAGATCTTGAGTAGAAGGTAGTTATTGATTAGAATTGCGTCTGGAGGAGAATGTAGTTCTTGGGCGGAAGGTAGTTATTGAGAAGAATGGCTTCTGGAGGAGAAGATAGTTCTTGAGTAGAATGGCGTCTGGAGAAGAAGGTGGTTCTTGAGCGGAAGGTAGTTATTGAGAAGAATGGCTTCTGGAGAAGAAGATAGTACTTGAGTAGAATGGCATCTAGAAGAGAAGGTAGCTCAGGAGTAGAAGGACGTTTGAATAAGATAGTTCTCAAGAAGAAGGACGTCTGGAGGAGAAGGTAGTTCTTGAGTAGAAGGACGTTTGAAGAAGATAGTTCTCAAGTAGAAGGACGTCTGGAGGAGAAGGTAGTTCTTGAGAAAAGGATCTAACATATGCTGTGACTTTCTGTTTATATTTTTCTCCCATAATATCAATTAAACTAGCGCAGTGAAGACTCCTTACCTCTATCTCCTTACTGCCCTCCATCTGGATTCTGAACATCATCAGAATCACATGACTGAAGACAACCTGTAATGTTTCTCAGTAGCCGGGAGCATTGGCATAGGAACCGAGGAGGATGGGGGGGACGTGTCCCACATAATATAAGAAACAGGTAGATTTGTCCCACATAAAAAAATTAAACCACAGAAAAGTGGAAACTGTTTAAAAACACTTTATTTTAAATATTATCAATTTTGTATTTAGTTTTTTTGTTAGTAATTTACTGTAATTCCACAAGTGTTGTTCTACATCACTACATACAATGATTTACTACCTTTCCTACAGTCGAATCAGCTTATAGGTCATATTTTAGGGCAGGGGTGCACACACTTTTTCAGCATGCAAGCTACTATATATTTATATATATATATATATATATATATATATATATATATATATATATATATATATATATATATATATATATATACCCATTCAAGCGACCAACCATCGCGGGAGCTCTGTCTGTGGTGATACCAGTTTGCACACTGGGAGCTGGATTTTCTTTTTCTGGTCTTTCTCCTTCTCAGTTCGCTTTTTGGAGGAAAGTCGGTGTCGTAGTTTTTATGAACAGTCCGAAAATGCCGCTCCACATTCCCTTTCTTAGATATAGTGATGCTAGACAGGCAGACGAGGCAAACGCACTTCAAAAACAACATTTTTTTAAAAAGTTGGTAAGTTTTAGACTTTTTTTCTTGGTCCAGCTCCTTCACTCATTTATAAACCCTTTCCTAATTTCAAACGAGAAAAATTGGAGGCTAACTCGGCAACTCGCAAGCTTGCTAGAGTTTTGCAGCACCGTTGTATGCGCATGTGCGGCAACCCATGTGTCAAAAAGTCCGATGTCTGACTGGCTGCCCTGTATGTCAATCAAGTGACAAATTTTATAGCGAGGACGGATGATAGGCTTTTGTTTAATACCATGCGATCTATCCACACTACCTTTGCGATCGACGGTAGATCGCGATCGACGTATTGTGCACCCCTGTTTTAGGGCATAGGGGGGGCTTTGATTCATATTAGCAAATATGCACCGCCTCCCCAATGTCAAACCTGCTCCTACGCCCTTGGCCCGGAGCCAAGTTTCAGCCAATACAGAATTTTTTTGTCTTTTCTTGAAATTTGCACATTTAGCTTATTCTTTAATTCAATTACAGCCACATGAATCGATTTTCTATAGAAAACCCGTCAAAATCCGGGATTAGGATTAAAATAATTCCACTATAATCTACATCAGGAACAGGTGTGCGGGACCCTCCGTCTCCCTTCCTTTAACCAAACAATGGTTGAAAACACAGTGGGCCCAGTATTTGTCCTGGAAGTAATTAATTGCTGTGATTTTAGGGACCAGGTCTTTATCTCCCTCAGACTAGCGGCCCGGCCGGATTAAGCTCCTCCGCCGCAGCGCATTTAGGAAAGCCGCACTTCCTCACTCAGCCCGGGATTTGCTAAAGTGTCCAATTAAGACGGAGCTTTATAGCGCTCGCAGGCTGCTCCCTGATGACCTAATTTCCCCACAGAGTGAGGCTGCAGGGGGAGAAAAGGTTGCTTTCCTGACAGCGAGGCTGCATTCATTCACCCACAAAACCCTGCTCTGTCACGCATTCCGCTGCCAACTGCATGACGTGGCCCCTTAAGCCCTGTCACCACCTCCTCCAGCCCCGAGCTGAAGTGAGAGTGGGGATGGAGGGAGGAGGTGAACGTGTATAATGGGGTGGGAATTTACAAGGTATTCACTTTTCAGGAGCCACTTCAGAGGAGATTAGGTAGCTCGCGCAAGGAAAAGGAAACGTCCAATGAAAACGAGTGATGTAATGAAGAGGTTCGGGACTCGTCTAACAACCACCTGGAAGACCTGCTAGACCACCAACACTGCCCCCCATCAGCTAAACAGCAATGACCCGAGTGACACGCGCTTTAAAAAGATGGTTCTTTACAGGTTCCTTAGTAAACAATGGTGCTATATATATATATATATATATATAGAACCATTAATACTCAAAGAACCATTTACATACCTTTACTTGGTGAAACGGTTCTTCAGACTTATAGAGAATGTGCTGTATATGGTTATTTACAGAATTAGTGTCTATAGCACCAAAATAAGGTTCTGCTATTGTTACAGGATTGACATTGCAATGATTAAAGAACACTTTTTGGTGTTATTTATGGTTCTACATACAACATTTTTAATAATTAGTCTATATAGCACCAAAGAAGGTTCTGCTTTTGTTACAGCTTTGACAATACAACAATAGAAGAACACTTTTAGGTGTTTTTTTATGGTTCTACATACAACATTTTTAATAAATAGTCTATATAGCACCAAATAAGGTTCTGCTATTGTTACAGAATTGACATTGCATGGATAGAAGAACCCTTCTTTGGTACTATATATAGTTCTGTATAAAACATTTTTAATAATTAGTCTAACACCAAATAAGGTTCTGCTATTGTTACAGCTTTGACAATGCAACAATAGAAGAACACTTTTTAATGTTTTTTTATGGTTCTGTATTGAACATTTTTAATAATTAGTCTAACACCAAATAAGGTTCTGCTATTGTTACAGCTTTGACAATGCAACAATAGAAGAACCCTTTTTGGTGTAATTTATAGAGATTTTTTTGAAAACTATTCTATACTCTATATGCCACCAAAATAGGGTTCTGTTATTGTTACAAGCTTAACACCATAACAGCAGCACATCACAGAACCCTTTTTGGTGCTGTATATGGTTCTACATAGAACATTTGTGAAGAAATTAGTCTATATAGCCCACAAATGTGGTTCTGTAATTGTAACAAGCTTGACATCACAACAGTCCATACAGAACCATATACAGCACATTCACCATGAACCCGAAGTTTCTCCATTTCTCCATGTAAAGGACCATTTACACATGCAGACGGTTCTTTAATTCATGGTTCTATAAGGAACGGTTGTCTTTACTAAAGAGTGTGTTCAGAGTGTAGGAGAAAAATTCCTGGAGGTTAAATACCTGACAGTTCACAGGTACACACACACACACACATATATATATATATATATATATATATATATATATATATATATATATATATATATATATATATATATATAAACATAGAGGATCAGGAAATGTACGGAGAACATCAGCCTGAGCTGAGCAGGAACGTCAGGTGGAGAGATCTGGAGGGGGTTCTAATAAAACAGTCAGAAGTGAACAAGGTAAGTGATCCGCTGTTTGCAGTGCATGTGGCCATTAGAGGAGGATATTGAGCCGCTGAGCTGCAGCGCGGCTTCCTTTCGACTGCTGCTGTGTGCGTGTGCACTTATACCCCACAGTCTGTTTCAAACCTCCACACACAAACAAACTCACAGTGACATCGTTTTACAGGGACTTAAGCATCTAAAGCAAACACAAACACAGCAAACGTGGTCACCAGAAATGTGTTTTTAATGCTTGCTCCTTCTGTAAGGAGAATTCCTCCAATTTTCTAAAATTTCAGCGCAACTCAGACACAAACAGAGTGATTCAGAGTGGTTTGATTGATTGTAGAGACTGTAAAGATATCTTTACAGTGGTGCTGATGGGAACCAAAGGTCACCATGTCTACAACACCAATAGACATTTTATTTACAGACCATATCTTCTGTGAACATGTATGTCCTCTGAGTGTGTATATGATGGTAAAATAGAAGCTAATCTGAGACAAATACATGTGAGCCTATAAAACAGAGGGTCATTTATAGCTACCGTAACCCTTCCATGTGATAACTTTCTATGAGGGAGCTTTTATAGGTGGACATCTGGTTCCATTCACCACCACTGTGGATCAGTAAGTTAATCTAGAAGAGAGCATTTCACCCCAAGCCGCTCGGATTACTGATATAACTATGTAGCAATTTGGGGAAATTTGGGTGGAATTCCCCTTTAGGCTCTACTGGCTTGAAAGTTGTGTTTTGCCTAAAAAGCATTGTCCTAAGAAAAGCCAGTCAATTCTGCATCATCCTCGGGGGCTGCAAGAGCCAAATACATGACATGGCCACACACACACACACACACACACACACAATTTTGGCGTGCACACCACATGACCATTGAGAGTGGACGGCTGACCAATAGAAAAGAACAACTTTCCCTCTCTTTTTTCCTCTTTTGAAAAAGGCCTGAACCCTGGTCACCTGCTTTCTTCCCCCCGACCCCCGAAAGGTCAGCCTGCTTCCTCCTCACGCTGCACATTCTCCAGTCTGCAGTCAGAGCAGGTTCTCCGCAGAGCACCGGGGGGAGGGGTGGAGATGCGGGAGTCATGAGGAGTCTGACCAAACTCCAGCTACAGAGCTTCTTTGAGAGTTTCATTCTCCAGTTTGTGTTCCGAGCTTTCCTCTGGAGCTACGAGGCCCAACCGGCCAGAACTATGTCCAGAATTCCAGCTTCAGCGCGGCTAGTACTGTTTATTAATGAGATGTTATTAATGAGATGTAATAAATGAGACATTATTAGTGATGCATTATAAATGAGACGTTATAAATGAGATGTTATAAATGAGACATTATAAATAAAATGTTATAAATGAGATGTTATAAATGAGACATTATTAATGAGACGTTATAAATCAGACGTTATTAATGAGACGTTATAAATTAGACATTATAAACGAGAAGTTATAAATGAGACGTTATTATTGAGCCGTTATTGATTAAACATTATGAATGACATGCTATTAATGAGACATTTTTAATGTGATGTTTTTAATGAGATGTTATAAATAAGACGTTATAAATAAGACGTTATAAATGAGACGTTATAAATGAGACGTTATAAATGAGATGTTATAAATGAGACATTATTAATGATGCATTAAAATTAAGACGTTATAAATGAGACGTTATAAATGAGACGTTATAAATGAGACATTATAAATGAGATGTTATAAATAAAATGTTATAAATGAGATGTTATTAATGAGACGTTATAAATCAGACATTATAAATGAGAAGTTATAAATGAGACGTTATTATTGAGACATTATTAATTAAACATTATGAATGAGACGCTATTAATGAGACATTATTAATGAGATGTTATTAATGAGATGTTATTAATGAGACGTTATAAATGAGACGTTATTACTGAGATGTTATTAATGAGATGTTATTAATGAGATGTTATTAATGAGATGTTATTAATGAGACGTTATTACTGAGATGTTATAAATTAAACGTTATTACCGAGATGTTATTAACGAGATGTTATTAATGAGACGTTATTACTGAGATGTTATAAATTAAACGTTATTACCGAGATGTTATTAACGAGATGTTATTAATGAGATGTTATTAATGAGACGTTATAAATGAGACGTTATTAACGAGACGTTATTAACGAGATGTTATTATTAAGATGTTATTAATGAGATGTTATTAGTGAGATGTTATTAATGAGACGTTATTAATGAGATGTTATTATTGAGATGTTATTTATGGGAAGTTATTAATGAGATGCTATTAATGAGATGTTATTATTAAGATGTTATTAATGAGACGTTATTAATGAGATGTTATTTTTAAGATGTTATTAATGAATATTATTAATGAGATGTTTTTGTATTTTGTTTCATTCACAATCACATTTAAGTCATTTAAAACAGCTTCAAGACCCTGGGAACAGGTGCGCTGTGGCCAATTGCGGCCCACCTCTGAACTTCCTCCAAGAGGTCTGCTAGAGTTTCAGTGAAGGGGTCTTGGTTTGATGTGGTCTGCCAGCACAGCGCGAGCCAGATAGCTCGACACTGTTTCTCCAGGCCTTTCAGAGGCGCTCACTCGTGTGCTAATGTCTCCATTGTGGCCAGCCAAATATTTAGTGGCCAGCAGCTTGGTGCTCACATTGAGGCGGCGGAGAGGAGGGGGTGGGGGGGTAGAGGGCTTCCGCATATTAGAAGTTGCTGGCCAGTCCTTGGATGTGGCTTAAGGCGCAGAGAGGGAAAGTGAGGGAGAGCTTGAAAAGAGGGGAGGTGGGGTCAGAACAGCTTGAACCAGAGCAGTGGATGGGTGGAGAGAGCAGAAGAAGAAAAGAAGGGAAGCGGTTACATTGAGAGGAAACTGTTGGTGAGCGACAGAGGAAGTGCACTTCACTTTGATGACTGGCGTACGGCCGGGGCCATCCATCACAGCGAGTTAAGAGTGTGGGAAAGACAAAGGAGCACAATGTGGCCCCTCTAAAGCTCTACTAGGGCCCACACTCCAGTTCCTCAGTAGTACCAAAGTGTTTACAGGATAATCTTCGGTAGGTGGGAGACCTAAACAGGGTACCTCCAGTTTACAGTGGTGGTGGTGGGAACCAGAGGTCACCATGTCTATAGCATATATATATATATATATATATATATATATATATATATATATATATATATATATATATATATATATATATATATATATATATATATATATACTATCCAGACAGCAGTGTCCTGTGTCCACTGATGAAGAACTAGAGGAACACAAACTGTAGCAGCAGATGAGCTACTGTCTCTGACTTTACATCTACAAGGTGGACCAGCAAGTAGTAGGAGTGTCTTATACAGTGGACAGTGAGTGGACATAGTGCTTAGACAACAAACACTAACACACCACCAACAATGTCAGTGTCACTGCAGTGCTGAGAATGACCCACCTCCCTAATAGTATCTGCTCTGTGGTGGTCCTGTGGGGGTCCTGATCATTAAAGAACAGAGTAATAAAGTATACAGAGAATCAGATGAACTACAGTCGGTAAGTGTAGCTCCTGTATGTAATAACTTTCAGTGAGCTTTAAGAGTTGGACGTCTGGTTACCATCACCACCACTGTGAACAGTTGACTGACTTTAAATTGAGCTTTAAATTATACAGAAACATTGAAAAATGAATGAACCTCAGAGTCAGTGTTTGGTGTGTCTCCAATGAGGTTAAGCGAACTCAGCACAGATGCCTCTCCTTCTTCACCATTCGTCACTATTCACAGATCCATGTCCAGTTTCTTAAGCACCACCGAGCCAGGAAGCCAATGACAGCTCTGAGAAGCAGAGAGATGCACCTCAGGGCTCATTTATGTTCTCACAGGATGGCGCAATTTCACTTTCAGCCTCTTCCCCATGAACATCTTCTTCTCGAAGCCTCAAAGCGCTTCAAAGGCAAAAGCTACTAGCTGAGCTTCAGGAAACCACTGCAACTTCCGGCATGGTTGGTGGCCACTGTCACTCAGCGCGACGCATCTCGGTTCTGCACGCTGTGGTTATGCAGTTGTTCTACTATCGCTCGGCCTAGACGGGCCTGTCTGGTGCTGTTGTGGAACCATCTCCATAAAACCTTACCAGTCATTGTCAGTTCCTCAGTAGTACGAAAGTGTTTACAGGATAATCTTCGGTAGGTGGGAGACCTAAACAGGGTACCTATATATATATAGACCTAAACAGGGTATATATATACACACATATATATATATATATATATATATATATATATATATATATATATATTAATGAGATGTTAAATCCTATAGACCTTTCGTACAGGTTTCAAAAAGCAGCAGCACGGCTCATCTTCACTCTTCTTAAGTTCACCCATCTCACTCCTCTCTACTCTCTTCACTGGCTTCCTGTAGCTTGCTGCATTAGATTTAACACTCTGATGCCCACAAAGCCAAGAACAGACCTCCTCCTTCCTTCTGGTGGTGATCAAGAGTCTCTACCTTAAGCCCTTCAAGCTTCAAGTACATGGGGTCTGTCTCAAACCCTAGTGAGTGTCTAAGTAGGCTGTCTAGGTAGCAGCTGTGTAAGTATCAGTGTTCTCTCCTCATCTCTCCTCATAAAACAGATTACTGAGACGCTCTAGTTAGAGTGAGACTGCGTCACGGCTTGTTCCCGCCCACTGCAGCACACGACTGGTGGTTTAGCTGGTTGCTAAGTTACCAGCTTGCAGCCAAAACAATAGCCCGAGCCTTAAAAATCCACTAGCATAAATGCTAATATCTGGAGTATAAAAGTGTAAATGGTGAAGGACTCGTTACAGAGTTGATAATAAAATACTGTGTGATTATATGACCAGAAACACATTAAAACTCCAGAGAATCAAAATAACTCACATTTTAAAACCACTTCACTGCTCCTAGATTAGCCTGTGTTGCATCATGGGATTGCCTTAGCGCCTGAGGAAGCGTTCGATGCTTCCTTAAAATCAGATCTAAATAAGGTTCCTCAGTAGACAGCATGTTTAAGGTATGTAAGAACTGGGACAGTCTACATGGTGGGAACCTCATACTATGATGTAAAATGCTGCCTATGTAGGAGCTCACTAGGTTTTGGGACACACTCATGGACCCACCATCCCTCAAGACTCATGGAAGACAAGTGGATTGGTGGATTAAAACTCCATTGGCTGTCCAAACATCAGACTCTCTCACAGTCTCTGTATTAACACTGGCTCTGGTTTCTGGCAGTGTTTGAGCTCAATGGTAGTTTGGAATTGCTCTGGGTGAGGGCATCTGCTAAATGCCATACATGTAAAAAGCATAGATCTATAGTCCTGGAGCCCTGACTCTCTGCCTCGACTCAGGTAAAGGCTGTTTGGTGAATTGGCTCCTCTGGCAGCAGTGCACCTAGGGGGCACTCCAGCGTTAACTTCTTTCAAAAGGCAGATTAAAGAGCCCACCCATCTGCTCCCCAGTGGCCTGAAGCATCCCTCCTGCCTGTTATTTAGGTGTCCTTACTGCTGCCTTCTCCACAGTCCTGTGTGCTCATCCTTACTCCACTGTAGCACCATTCTCAGATTGGGAATTGGTTTATGGTTTCCATTACAGATTACAGGTTTCTTGTTGGAGTCCTTCAGATCCCATTAGAAAACCATCAAATGCATCTGTTAAGCCATTAGAAGTCTCTACACTGTGATATCAACAGATCAGGACAAACAAAGAATACCATTTGTGACATTAACAGGATTTTTTATTGCTTTTGTTAACTGTTAAACACATTGGCACTGCTCCTGCTAAACAAGGCCTGCCAATTTATATCGGTCTTAATTAAAAGCTTATAGTCTATAACAAGTTTACTGGGAATTCTCTGAAGGGGAATTCCAAACATATAGGCCTAAACCAGGGGTGTTTAATTAGAGTTCAGTAAGGTCCAGTTAGAGGAGATCTCCTCAGGCCAAGGTCTGGACCATCATCATTTGCAACGTGTGTTCTGATTCAGTGGTGTATCCTGTTTACTGAAGTAGTCTAGTATCAGCATCTTATACCATCAGCTACTGAAACACCAACACATCACACATACCGTTCAGTATATTTCAGTATATTTACTGTTTAAATGCTGAACTGAAACAAGAGCTACATTAAAACAGAATGCTTTTGAAAAAAGAGCATCTTAAAGTGTTTATTTATAGAGAAAGTAAATAAAACGTGCGTCTCCTTGGTAACATGTTGGTTGTACAGAGCGGTGTTCTCCAAAACTAGACAAGCAGGTCCATTCCAGAACCGTTCCTGTTAAACACTCAGTTCTCTCTGTTCACTTTTCTGTTTTTAGAGCTCCTTATTCTTTCTGACTCGCTTTAGTCTCCGACTGCTGCTCCTCCTCGCTTCCTACCTCGCCTGTGTGCACAGA
The DNA here is from genome assembly GCA_021613375.1 of Megaleporinus macrocephalus. Classification (NCBI taxonomy): domain Eukaryota; kingdom Metazoa; phylum Chordata; class Actinopteri; order Characiformes; family Anostomidae; genus Megaleporinus; species Megaleporinus macrocephalus. Next base: position 45,634,013 of record CM038708.1, read on the forward strand.
TCTGATTGGCTGAGGAGACTTTGGTGATCTTACAGCACAGATAATTGGTCTGTGAGTTCACTGCGCCGTAAAGTCCGTATACCATAAAGACTAGAAAAGCCGCCGCTTAAAATAAACACTCTAAATTAAATTATTCTCAATAGTTTATCGGTTTGGGTCCGCATTGGACAACGTCTGGGTCCGGATCCGGACTGCGGTCCGTCTATTAGTGACCCCCTACCTAAACATTTACATACTGGCCTTCGTTCACTGCAGGTCACAAAATCTTATTATGAAACTATTGAACGTACTGCTAGGTGGTTCTAGGGCAGCATCCTGTGACCTCTAATAATATATATATCCATATAAGTGTTATATGAGAGTAATATATGAGATATATATCCAATGAGTGTTGGTAGCTGGTATATATATATATATATATATATATATATATATATATATATATATATATATACCAGCTACCAACACCGATACCAACACTCAACACCCAACACTTGCCATTGGGAATGAGTGTTGGTAGCTGGTATATATATATATATATATATATATATATATATATATATATATATATGTTGTGGACGCTGCACCAGGTGTGAATGTACTGTCATATATTCTGTGATCGAGACAGCAAAGAAGTCATTACGCTGTCTGTATGTTAGAGGAGACGCATAGGGGCCGCAGTAATGCAGTAATGATGGAGGACCGTGACCCCTCGCATGAGAGGCTGCATTCACACCTATTATTTACACCCCGAGTGAACACAGCGGGCCAGGAAACCTGCTGCTGCCTCTCTCTCTGTCTGGTCCCTCCCATCACTCAGGCAGCTGACAGACAGACAGAAGGAGCTCATGGGTGATTTGTCACCGTTTCGCTGTAGCTCGGACACCCCGGCTCGCGAGCCCCATCCCTAATGGACACTCTGCGTGCGCTAAGCAAATTAGCCCCATGCATTACGGCTCGCGCCCCAGACAGAGGGAGATAAAGATGCCCCGTGTAATGGCTACCAACACTCGCTCCTAACACCGTGATGGATGCGGAGAGTAACACGTTTACCGCCGCACCCCCTGCCCCCACTTCCTCCGAGGGGCCTTCCGACGGCCTTCCCTCCTGCGGTCAGATGTCTGACAACGTCCGCATTCCCCTCAACGCGCATTAGGATCCATCAGCACCCAGACGCCTTCGAGCGCAGACGCTTTCACTTTGTTACAGGAAACAAACTCGTCATGCACACCGACGGCCGGGAGCTGAACTCAGACCAGCCTATGGCCCCTGGCTATAGTCCTGTGTGGATTTAGGCCCGTTCAGTCAAAAGACCATTAGTGAGGTGAGACAGTGATGTTGCATGAGGAGGTCTAGTGCAATCGACGGTCCAGTTCATCTCAAAGGTGTTCAGTGGGCTTGAGGTCAGGACTCTATGCAGACCACTGGAGCTCCTCCACACCAAACCCATCCAACAGTTGTATCAATGGAACCATAACATTAAAACCACCTCCTTGTATCTGCACACACTGTCCATCTTATCGTTTCCATTTAAAATACATACCTTTGTTCTTCAACAGTCAGGACCCACACAGGACCACCACAGGGCAAAGTATTACACAACTGAGTCACATTACTATACTTTCTACTGTCTGCAGCAGCATGTTCTGAAGAATGTTTTCGTGGCATTCTCTGGACCCACTCATCCATGTGGAAGGCACCGTTATCCATCCTTGCAGATCACGTACACCATACATGCTGATTGTCTTCTCTGGGGCGGATGGGATCTTCCAGCAAGACAATGAGACACATCACACGACTAGAAATGTCCCACATTGGTTGGAAGAGCAGACTAAGACCTCCAAGTGCTCCAAGTGCTACAATTCCCCATATTTGAACTCAGTTGAGCATCTGTGTGACCACTTCAATGGTGGTGCTGGCTCTATGGATCCTCCTCCATGCTCCCTCCAGCAGCTGTGGGATGCACTGCAGTCAGCATGGCTCCAGATACCTGTGACCACCTACCAGGACCTTACTGAGTCTCCCAGTCCGTCTAGCTGCTGTCTGTGCTGCACAAGGCGGTCACTCTGGATATTAACTGGTGGTCATAATAATGTGACTCCACTGTGTATTTTGGTGATGATGATTCTCAGCACTGCAGTGACACTGACATGGTTATTGGTGTGTTAGTCTGTGTTGTACTGGTGTGAGAGGACCAGACACAGCAGTGCTCCTGGAGATATGAAGACCTCAGTGTCACTGCAGGACTGAGAATCGTCCACCAACCAAAACTATCCAGACAACAGTGTCCTGTGGGCGGCGTCCTGTGTCCACTGATGAAGGACTAGAGGAACACAAACTGTGCAGCAGCAGATGAGCTACTGTCTCTGACTCTACATCTACAAGGTGGACCAGCAAGTAGTAGGAGTGTCAAATAGAGGGGACGGTGAGTGCTTTCAGGAGCACTGCTGTGTCTGATCCACTCACACCTGCAAAACAAACACTAATACACTACCAACACAACAGTGTCACTGCAGTACTGAGAATGACCCACCACCCTAATAATACCTGCTCTGTGGTGGTCCTGTGGGGGTCCTAATCATTAAAGAACAGGGTAATAGAGTATAAAGTGCTCCTATATGGTCAGTGGAGCTGATATAATGGACAGTGAGTGGAGATATAAGGAGGTGTACCTAATAAGGTGTCAGGTTGGTGTACATGGATAGATACTAATCCTGAACACACTGAACTGAAACTGCTGGATGAATGAATTCTATGGCTCCTTTAATGTTTCTCATAGAGTCTCTATGGATGGTGTTCTGTGAGGTGATGAAATGAAGCTACAGCAAGTTGTCAGTCTGATTCACATGAACTGCTCAAATCTGAGAAGTGAGGAGGAAACACAGCAGCGTCGCTATGATTCACTACATGAAGCCCATTAACTGTAGCCTCACATTCATTTACCAACAGAGACCTTCACAGAGTTCAACATTCCACTGTGATGTCACTATAGAGGCTGTGTGATGTCATAAAGGTGAAGCTGTAGGAAGTTCCGCGCGTGTCTCAGCGTCAAATCAGTCTGTGCTGAAGCGTCGAACGAGATAGAAGCAGAAATGATCTGGAGTAAGTTCTTGTGTTGTGGAGGAGGAGATGAAGAGAGTGAGAGACAGGAGGAGAACTGGAAGGAAGAAGGAGCACAGACTGAGAAGAAAGAGAGGAGAAAGAGAAGGAGGAGAGAGAGAAGGTGGAGGTTATTGAGGAAAGCACCACATGAGGCTGAGGAGAGTGAGACTCCTCCAGTGGAGAACGTGACTGTGCTGATGGAGGAAGCCGAGACAGAGCCGGTGGACATCAGCACACACACTGAGCAGCTTCTGAGTGAGTAGATGAGTCGACGTCACTATAATTAACAGTAGTTACTGAACAAGTCAGTGATTGTCAGTACATACTGAATAAATCAGAACAGTTACTGAATAATCACTGAATAATTCACTGTAGACACTAAATTCAGAGTAATATGTGAATAAATCACAGCAGATACTTAATAATTCATACTAATCACTGAATAAATCAGAGTACAGCGCTGGATACACTTTCCTTTAGTGTAGGGTTAATGATAATGTTAGGTAGTGTTAAGTGTAGGGTTAATGTTAATGTTAGGTAGTGTTAAGTGTAGGGTTAATGTTAATGTTAGGTAGGGTTAAGTGTAGGGTTAATGTTAATGTTAGGTAGTGTTAAGTGTAGGGTTAATGTTAATGTTAGGTAGGGTTAAGTGTAGGGTTAATGTTAAGGTTACTCTGTGGTAGTTGTGGTGTATGTATTTTTTTTAATAATATTATTTAATATTTAATAAAATCAGGAATTTAACTGATTATAAACTCTAATCTGTCTAAATGGTTCAATTCTAAATAAACTAGGCGTCAACACTGAGACGGCTAGTGAGCTGCAGGAGTCAGTATCTGACAGTGCTGGACCACCCTCTAGCACCCCTCTGGGTGAGTAGGAGAAACTGTTATCAAGATGAACATCATTCTATCTCTACATTAACAGAACAAATGCTGATATTATTCATTCTGATATGAATATTAAAGCAGGAGAACTGAGAGCTCCTGGGACCAGTGAGCTCCTGGAGATCCTGCCGAGGGACGTTGCTGGAGGAGAAGTGGTGGTCCAGCATCTGGGTGAGTAAAAGATTCAAACGTTGGATATTGTGATAACGACCCAGCTGGACAGATGTTGATATTTATTGATGTTCAAACAGAAGAGCAGACCTGTGAGCACACTGAGGAGGAGAACTGAACAGAAACGCTGCTGGAGGAACCTCCAACCAGCAGCACATCTCTGGGTGAGCAGAACAAACTATTAGCATCATGCTAACTCTGAATTGTACAGCTTTGGAGAACATTACCAGAACAAACTGGCTGCTGTTGGTCCACTCCAGCACGCAGTTCAGTCCTGTTGATGTAATAAATGAACAAGTTAATGAAGACCACCTGAACTCCATCAGGCACTAGTTAAGATTTGATGATGTCATCACTTTCTGACTTCAGAACTGATCATAACCTTACTGAACATCTGCTGATCTTCTTAGAATCTGAATCAGGAGCTCCGGTCGTGGGTAAGGTTGAGGACACGGGGGTAGAAGTTCCCAAGACCCTGGTGTCCTCCCACATGGACCACACTGTCCAGTCCTTCGGTAAGTAACGGAAATGACCTGTGGAAATATATCAAGTATGAAAATAGCACAGCTGGACGACTGACAGTGTTTATTAATGTGAAAGACGACGAGAAGATGATGACAGTGGTGAGAGTGATATCTGCAGCAGTAGCTTTCAGATACCTGCAGAACAACTTACAGGAATCTGAACTGCAGACCCTCGAGTTCCCTCCGGGTGAGTAAAAGAAGAACTCACTACAAAAACTACATTCAGACAAAAGCAGAAACATGAATATCTTAATATCTCTCAACACCTCACTCTTACTGAATATCTTCTACATACATTAGTGAACAACACCATCGCCGGAATCGAGGTCGCCTGCGAGGCTGTTCTTGTGCTGCTGCAGAGACTCGCCTCGTCACCTGACCAGCACCTGAGTGAGTAAAACACATAAACACTAAATATTAAAGATGATACTAAAGACTTCACAGACAACATGTCCATGTGGGGCCCGTATAGTTTTATCTGGCCTGTATGGGTTTCACGTGGGCTTGTAGGGGCTTCATGATTGGTAATACATGGAGCCCCGCTGGGTTATAACTTTTTGCCCCGTTTGGGTTACAGTTGTGAGTCTCACTTAGTCTACTGTTGGGGGACTGTTCACATGGTTGATTGTTCACATGGGTCCATCTTGCAGTCCGGATTGGCCCTAGTTACTGTTCCACATTAACAAACACACACAGGGTCCATATGAAGACAATGGACAAATCTTTGTAGGACATGTTGGCTGGTCAGTAGATTTTAAAGAAGAAATATCAGATCTGCTGATACTCAGAGCTTCAATATCAGGATCAGCTTCTTTACCAGGTTCTGTGATGATGTAGCAGCTGAACATCTGCTGATATTTATTTCTATTAAATCAGTTAACAAGGTGCTGAGAGTGATGGTGACAGTTCCTCGGTATGCTGTTGTCGGATTGCTGTTGACTAAACATCTTAACAGCATCAGAGACAACAACAGCACAGCTCTGGGTAAGTAACAGAAACCAGAACCTTCTCTGACACCAGGGCAGCAGAATAGACTAGGCTGGCGTTGGTCCATTCCAGCAGATAGAACTATATCAGTTGACGATGACCACTCAAACTCAGTCAGGCTCCATTTGGTGATGTGACTTGATGATCAGAACCCACCATAATATGACTGAACATCTGCTGATCCTTTCAGAACCAGGAACTGATCTACAGAACGAGGTGGGGGTGGATTCAGAGGCGGAGGCCCTGTATAAGATCTTCTGCCCCCACATGGACTCGCACTACTCACAGCTTGGTAAGTACCGGAAACGGTCAGTGCAAATATATGAAGAGTGAAAATGATGCAGCTGGAAAACTGACAGTGTGTATCAATGTGAATCCAGTGGATGAGATGCTGACGGGGGTTTTGGTGCAGTTGGCTGCCAACGCCCTGTTATACCTCAAACATGTGTACGAGGAACCTCCAGGTGAGTCATCATAATAACATTCAGGTAAAAGTAGGAATCATGTTTAATGTTAACATGAACCTGTATTCATTCATTCTTTCTGAATGAACTAGTGAACAACAACAAATCCAAGGCCATCATCATCACCCAGGCCTTGTATACTATCCTGGAGGGGCTCGTCACTAAGAGTGATCAGCATCTGAGTGAGTAAAGCAAATGAGCACCAGAAACTAAAGATGGAGCCCATGTGGTAACAGCTGGTGGTCTCAGACTGATATGAGTAGAAAGAGCTGATCATCTTTAGAGCTTAAGAAGTAACATCAGATCAGCTGATCCTCAAGTCTTCAATATCAGTATCACCATCTTTACTAGGTTCTGTGATGAAGACTCAGCTGAACAACTGCTAATATTTATTTCTATTAAATCAGTTAACGACTTTCTTCGACTGATGTCTGCGGCTCCCGATTACCGGGACATCGTTGAGGTGCTGGCGTCCCTGCTGGACGGCGCCAGATTGTATTACTGTGGATGTCTGGGTGAGTAGAAGAACCTAGTAGCTTGATGATCATCATAATAACTGTAATGTCTGAAGAACTGCTAATGTTTCATCAGGATTTATTAGTTAGTTATTAATATTCATCTGAACTCAAACTAATTCTGCTCGGGGTCATTTTACGAGGTGACTCTGAGTCCAGTTTGTATGTGAGCAACACAAACACCATAGTCAGGTCCAACCACAGTGATGGATCTGGACAGCTGTTGATGTTTCTTCATGTTACAGCAGGAGACCAGACAGAGAAGGTGGAGGAAGCTGGAGCTCCGGCCGAATCCACCAACATTGAGCCGCCTCAGCCACCTAAGCCGCCTCGAGGTGAGTAACGAAAACTAATCTCAGATTCTGTTTACATGAACATACAGTCTTATAAATTAAGGTAGTTTCTCAGATGTTAGGTTGGAGATATGGCTCTAGAGATAAACTTTCACTGGTAGTGGAGCTTCTACAAGGTTCTTCATGCTCACACATCTGTTTTACATAGAAGCATCCATTAAAACGTTCTTCAGGAGACCAAAAGTTCTTCTTCTACAGTAACTACACACTGATACTAACATGAGTGTAATTTGTAGCTCACAGAGACAGAATGAGCCGAGGATGTCCTGAAGTGAAGGCTCCTCCTCGTCCACGGCCAGAGAGCCAATACGGACCAAGACGCCAGTGGCACAAAGGAGCTAGAACTCAAGCCAGAGTCCCGAGACACCAGTTGCCAGAGGAGGCCAATGAGAGAAGTCACGGCCCCAGATACCCATCAAGAATGGAGGCCACTGATCAGTGGACCCAGAGACACCAGCGTCCCAGACATCAGACCCAGACCCCAAAACCACGAGGACCACCCCAACATCCTAATAATGATTGTGCTCCACCACAAAGAGAGAGAGAAGGTTTTGGAGGAAGAGGGCGACGTGGTGGAGGTCAAAGACGGAAGAGGCCGGACTGGTGGCAACATGACGATAGACATCTGTGAACGTCAACCCCACCATCCTACAACCATTCCAACCTCCTACAATCACCCTAACCACCTACAATCACCCCAACTTCAGACAATCACCCCAACTTCACACAATCACCCCAACCTCCTAAATTAATCTCAACCTCCTACAATCACGCTAACCACCTACAACCATTCCAACCGCCTACAATCACCCCAACCTCTTAAAATCACCCCAACTTCTGACAATCATTCATACCACCTACAATCAACCCAACTTGCTAAACTGTCCTGGGGTGAAGCCTCAAAATACCCACCGACCCAAACACTAGAACCAGACACCAAACCCAAGAGGAGCTCGTCACCGTCCTAGTGACGAGTGCGCTCCTCCACGAGGAGAGGGAGACGGTTCTAGAGGAAGAGGTAGGCGGATGAGACCTGACTGGTGGCAACATGATAACAGATGACCATCAAAACATCAGCGCCACCTCCTAAAATCACCCCAACCTCCTAAAATCACCCCAACCTCCTAAAATCACCCCAATCATCTCTCCCTAAACCTACAAATATAAAAATAATAAAAAAATATTAAAATATGCTACAACCATTTATTCTTTATTAGTGTAATACAGCGTTCAGGTATGTTACTGAACGTTCTGCTGAGAGTCTACAGGCTTTATTAGTGTAATACAGCGTTCAGGCATGTTACTGAACGTTCTGCTGAGAGTCTACAGGCTTTATTAGTGTAATACAGTGTTCAGGTATGTTACTGAATTTTCTGCTGAGAGTCTACAGGCTTTATTAGTGTAATACAGCGTTCAGGCATGTTACTGAACGTTCTGCTGAGAGTCTACAGACTTTATTAGTGTAATACAGTGTTCAGGTATGTTACTGAATGTTCTGCTGAGAGTCTACAGGCTTTATTAGTGTAATACAGTGTTCAGGTATGTTACTGAATTTTCTGCTGAGAGTCTACAGGCTTTATTAGTGTAATACAGTGTTCAGGTATGTTACTGAACGTTCTGCTGAGAGTCTACAGGCTTTATTAGTGTAATACAGTGTTCAGGTATGTTACTGAACGTTCTGCTGAGACTCTACAGGCTTTATTAGTGTAATACAGTGTTCAGGTATGTTACTGAATGTTCTGCTGAGAGTCTACAGGCTTTATTAGTGTAATACAGTGTTCAGGTATTTTACTGAACGTTCTGCTGAGGCTTTATTATTGTTTCTGTTTCTCTGATAATTAAAGATCTTTATGTTTATATGCATCACATGAACAGATATTTGTAGGAATCAGCTGAACACTGATGTACTCAATACTAAACACTGCTGTCTGTACTAGACTGGTAAAGCTTCTGGTTACAGAACCCTACGTTCTAGCTAATAACCAGGTAGGTTTGAAGTACAAACTCAGGAACATCAGAAGAACCTCCGAGTAGCAGGAAAGTAAATGAGCTGAACCGTGATACAAAGACAGAGGTGTTCATAAAGTTTGTACTCAGGGTTCCAACAGCGGTGGAGGTCTCTGGGGGGCTTCATGGTGGAAACTGTGACTATGCAGTGACATATATATTAATATATAATATTGTTAAATCTGTGTATGTATCTATCTATGTGTAAACATATGTTCTGATTCTAAACTCCACCTGATCCAGTTTAGAGCAACAAGAGACCACCATAAACACGGTCTGAGCCCACAATAGCACACATTCACCACAACTACAACAGCAGCACATCATTACCCACAATATCACACTCAGCTACATCCACTCAGTGAGCTTATCTGCGCTGGGTGGTCTCCTGAAATCACATCCAGTACACATGAAGCAGATCTACAGGGTTCTGTTTCAGCACAGCTCTGACGGAGTGAAGCAGCTGCAGTATGAATATGTGCTAGTACGCTGTGCTGTCCTCTCACTGGTCCTGTAATCCACTGTCCTGTGGAACACAACGCTGAGTACTGAATGTCTCTCTCATACTGTCTTACAATACTGGACTGGTGGGTTTCAGAGAGTGATGGAGTTGGTGGTGATGTAGCTGCAGTGGAACACAAGCTCCTGTACTTTGATGAAGCTGCAGATGAAGGAACATCCTGGAACTCCGTGCCATCGTCAGTGTCCCTGGGCAGCAGGGTGGCAACATCACAGTGTGTGCAGTCATTAGCCAGAATGGTGTTGTTCATCCTGATGCCACTCTTGGTCCCTACAACACTGACCACCTCATCACCTTCCTCAACACACTACCCAACAAACTCACTCCCTTCACCAGTGGAACCAGAGCTGTCCGGGTTTGGTGTCGTCTGGTACGAAATAAGTTCCCACCGGGTTACAAGTACTGAACTGGTTCACTGAACACCCACAGTTTGTTGTTCACCTGCCACCAAACTCCCTGTTCCTCAATCCTGTTAGGGAGTTTTTTCAACATGGAGGTGGAGGGTCTATGATCCCACCAACCAAGGGCGTAGGAGTGGGTTTAACATCGGGGTGGGACACATTGGATGGTAAGAACCAAAGCCCAACCTATACCCCAAAATATTGTCTATAAGCTGATTCCACTGAAGGTAAGGTAGTAAATCACGGTATCTATAGTGACGTAGAAAAACATTTGTGGAATTACAGTAAATAAATAAACAAAACACAACATTATCTGTACGTCTGATTATTATTAGATAAATCCAATTAAAGACCACTTTATAAACTAAATGTATTGAATCCGGAGGCAGGAGTGGCGAATACAATTGCAGGTTGGTTTTAATTACACTCAAGACTAATACCAAACAAAAATCCAAAGTAACACATCATCACAGCAACACAGGAATGACAAAGACAGACAAAGACAAGGAGCAAACAAAGGGTATAAATGGAGACACTAAACTAAGGACACCTGGTGAACTGGAGGAGACATGACACAGAGCAGCTGAGGGGTGGAGACAGAAGGGCGGAGACAAGGAGCACATGACAAAAACAAACAGAACCACATGGCATTGAAAGGACAATGAAAACAAAAATAGACAGGCACGAAACAGGGCAGACTGTGACACTAAACTAGATACTCCACACTGCATAGTACTGCTGTCAGAAAACCTTCTTATTATACCTGTAATGTCTGGATTATATACACATTCTAAGCACTTCAGGACTCAGTCCTGCAGTCAGTGTTTACTTTACTTCTCTTTGTATGTAAGAGTTCAGAACCTGGTTGGTTTGGCTGGATATGGTGAAGATGAAATATTAAATCTAAATTTTTAAATATTAAAAGTTTGATTGATTGGTTTTGGAAATGCCCAGCACAGACGTAACACACTGGAAGTGCACTGGGTGTGCAGAGCTACTGGGAAACTGTAGGACCACTCAGTCATACAAGGCTAAATGTAAATGTAAGAAGAGCTGAGTTTGGTGAGATAGAGGAAGAATGCTTCTGAAACACAGTCCATGAATCCTCGCTGGTGATCATTTTATGAAACTATACAAAATATCTCTCCCACTCTTCTCTTTCTCTCCGTTGCTCATTAATGATTAATATTATATAGAAATAATTTTAAGTTTAATCAGTACTGTCTAATTCTTTCTGTTCTAGGTTGAAGCTGTGTTCTCTGGGCTCCTGTCAATCACTGCTGTATGGACAAAAGATTCAGAGCAGAAATACTTTGTAGGCACATATAATAATGCTGGAGAAGATGAAGATGAGTTTACTGACCATAATGCCTTTTAAAACTTCTTCAGAGTGTGTATATTTAGCCTCTTAAGCTATTATATATATATATATATATATATATATATATATATATTTATATATATATATATATATATATATATATATATATATATATATATATATATATATATATATATATATATATATATATATATATAGTGGTCTTGTTGGTTTAATATATACAGAAACTAATGAAAATACTGGACGTGATACTGTATCTAGTGAGGAGCAGGACCCTGCATCCAGGGACCAGCAGGTAGTGGGGAACCTGACAAGCAAAGTTTAAAACAGGCAATGTTGTATTGTATACTTGTTACGATGATTGATGTGTTTGTTCTACGTAGGTCTATGAGAATGAATCCAACAGTGGTGGACCATACCCTGATAGTGAGGAACACTCTAGTATCAGCCCTTCAGCCAGTAGCCAGTAGTGAGCCAGGTCCCAGCATTAGCCCACCAACCAAAGCTACATCTAATGTAATGCCCCAGAATCTGCTGTGTAGTCAGTAGAAAGGAGCAGCATTTGACATCCAGACTGAAGTAAGGAACAGCCCAGCATCAGGTCTTCAGGCAGAATTAAGGAACAGCCTGACATTGTCCAAGCAATCTGTATTAAGCAACGACCCAGCATCAGCACTCTAGTCAGTAGTGAGGTACAGCCCAGCATCAGACCTCTAGTCAGTAGTGAGGTACAGCCCAGTATCAGACCTCTAGTCAGTAGTGAGGTACAGCCCAGCATCAGCACTCTAGTCAGTAGTGAGGTACAGCCCAGCATCAGACCTCTAGTCAGTAGTGAGGTACAGCCCAGTATCAAACCTCTAGTCAGTAGTGAGGTACAGCCCAGCATCAGACCTCTAGTCAGTAGTGAGGTACAGCCCAGCATCAGGCCTCTAGTCAGTAGTGAGGTACAGCCCAGCATCAGGCCTCTAGTCAGTAGTGAGGTACAGCCCAGCATCAGGCCTCTAGTCAGTAGTGAGGTACAGCCCAGCATCAGGCCTTCAGCTAGTAGTGAGGTACAGCCCAGCATCAGACCTCTAGTCAGTAGTGAGGTACAGCCCAGTATCAAACCTCTAGTCAGTAGTGAGGTACAGCCCAGCATCAGACCTCTAGTCAGTAGTGAGGTACAGCCCAGTATCAAACCTCTAGTCAGTAGTGAGGTACAGCCCAGCATCAGACCTCTAGTCAGTAGTGAGGTACAGCCCAGCATCAGACCTCTAGTCAGTAGTGAGGTACAGCCCAGCATCAAACCTCTAGTCAGTAGTGAGGTACAGCCCAGCATCAGACCTCTAGTCAGTAGTGAGGTACAGCCCAGTATCAAACCTCTAGTCAGTAGTGAGGTACAGCCTAGTATCAGACCTCTAGTCAGTAGTGAGGTACAGCCCAGTATCAGACCTCTAGTCAGTAGTGAGGTACAGCCCAGCATCAGACCTCTAGTCAGTAGTGAGGTACAGCCCAGTATCAGACCTCTAGTCAGTAGTGAGGTACAGCCCAGTATCAGACCTCTAGTCAGTAGTGAGGTACAGCCCAGCATCAGACCTCTAGTCAGTAGTGAGGTACAGCCCAGCATCAGACCTTCAGCTAGTAGTGAGGTACAGCCCAGCATCAGACCTCTAGTCAGTAGTGAGGTACAGCCCAGTATCAAACCTCTAGTCAGTAGTGAGGTACAGCCCAGCATCAGACCTCTAGTCAGTAGTGAGGTACAGCCCAGCATCAGACCTCTAGTCAGTAGTGAGGTACAGCCCAGCATCAGACCTCTAGTCAGTAGTGAGGTACAGCCCAGTACCAAACCTCTAGTCAGTAGTGAGGTACAGCCCAGCATCAGACCTCTAGTCAGTAGTGAGGTACAGCCCAGCATCAGACCTCTAGTCAGTAGTGAGGTACAGCCCAGTATCAGACCTCTAGTCAGTAGTGAGGTACAGCCCAGCATCAGGCCTCTAGTCAGTAGTGAGGTACAGCCCAGCATCAGACCTTCAGCTAGTAGTGAGGTACAGCCCAGCATCAGACCTCTAGTCAGTAGTGAGGTACAGCCCAGTATCAAACCTCTAGTCAGTAGTGAGGTACAGCCCAGCATCAGACCTCTAGTCAGTAGTGAGGTACAGCCCAGTATCAAACCTCTAGTCAGTAGTGAGGTACAGCCCAGCATCAGACCTCTAGTCAGTAGTGAGGTACAGCCCAGCATCAGACCTCTAGTCAGTAGTGAGGTACAGCCCAGCATCAAACCTCTAGTCAGTAGTGAGGTACAGCCCAGCATCAGACCTCTAGTCAGTAGTGAGGTACAGCCCAGTATCAAACCTCTAGTCAGTAGTGAGGTACAGCCTAGTATCAGACCTCTAGTCAGTAGTGAGGTACAGCCCAGTATCAGACCTCTAGTCAGTAGTGAGGTACAGCCCAGCATCAGACCTCTAGTCAGTAGTGAAGTACAGCCCAGTATCAGACCTCTAGTCAGTAGTGAGGTACAGCCCAGTATCAGACCTCTAGTCAGTAGTGAGGTACAGCCCAGCATCAGACCTCTAGTCAGTAGTGAGGTACAGCCCAGCATCAGACCTTCAGCTAGTAGTGAGGTACAGCCCAGCATCAGACCTCTAGTCAGTAGTGAGGTACAGCCCAGTATCAAACCTCTAGTCAGTAGTGAGGTACAGCCCAGCATCAGACCTCTAGTCAGTAGTGAGGTACAGCCCAGCATCAGACCTCTAGTCAGTAGTGAGGTACAGCCCAGCATCAGACCTCTAGTCAGTAGTGAGGTACAGCCCAGCATCAAACCTCTAGTCAGTAGTGAGGTACAGCCCAGCATCAGACCTCTAGTCAGTAGTGAGGTACAGCCCAGTATCAAACCTCTAGTCAGTAGTGAGGTACAGCCCAGCATCAGACCTCTAGTCAGTATTGAGAATCATCCTCATAGTTTTTAAAGGCACTGTGGTTCGTGTAGTGGCTGATAGTTTGGGGGCTCATTCTGAGTAAAGTTAGCGAGAGTTGGAAGACCATTTGGGTCTAAACATGTTCATATGTACATGTTAACGTGAAATTTGGGGTTAATAACATAACGAACAAAACGTTGGTATAAGAATTGGGAGGGATGGTGGGGGGGACGTGTCCCACCCAAAGATTAAACCAAAACTGTTTAAAAAGTGTGTTTTTGCAGCCTTCGCAATTCACTCGCTGTGTTTGTTGTTAGCTACTGGCTCTTGTTGTTAGGTGGTCTCTGGTCTTTCACTTTGTTAAGGCTTGGTGGGCTTTGATTTATTTTAACAAATGTGTCCCACCCCTATGTTAAACCCGCTCCTACACCCTTGGTTGGTGGGATCATAGACCCTCCACAGGGCGTGACAGTACCGCCTCCGAGGCGCAACTCCAGAGACATGAAAGAGAACACGCCCCAGGAGTCTGACTCAGGGGAGGCAAAGAAAACCAAAAACAGGACAAGGACCAAACAAGGCACAGGACAGGGAACCAGACAGGAGAACAGACAGACCGATGGAACCAGGACAGACACAAAGACCAGGACAGGAACAGACAGACAGACCAGGAACGGACAGACAGACCAGGAACGGACAGGAACAGAGAAGAGGAACACAGAAACAAGGGACGACAGGAACAGGAACCGGAACACAAAACCAGGAAGAACACAAAACCAGGGATGAGTATGAACGACGACATGAACAGAGAGGAAGGCGACGAGGCGAGAGAAGGAGGAGGATGGGAGGATGCAGGAGGAGGATGATGAGACAAAACGGGAGGAGAACAAAACGAGGACAAAGGAAAACAGAAGACAGGAAAAACAACCAAACACCAGACAAGACTCAAGAACGAGAACACAGAGCACGGGACAACAGGCCAGACCAGAGACAGGGAAGAGGACAAAACCCAAAACCAGGAACAGGAACCAACAAAATGACGGGACAGGAACATGAAGCAAAACAAGAACAAACACGGAAACCGGGACAACAGGAAAACAGGGCAAAGGAACAGAACAGGGCGGACGAGAAGAGCAAAGCTCGCTCTAACAGAGGCAGTTCGGGGTACAAAGTCAGAAAGCGCTCTGGGCGCTGAGTCAGGAGCCGCTTAGGGGGCGGAGCCAGGGGCTGCCCAAGGGGCGGAGTCAGTAGCAGGCCGGTGCACCGCCCCAGGGATCAGCGATGGAAACAGACCTAGTCGCCACCCGGGGAGCAGAGACGGGAACAGACCGGGACGCCACCCGGGGAGCAGGGACGGGAACAGGCCCGGACGCCACCCGGGGAGCAGGGACGGGAACAGGCCCGGACGCCACCCGGGGAGCAGGGACGGGAACAGGCCGGGACACCACCCGAGGAGCAGGAACCAGAACAGTGGCGACGTCTAGGGGTGCAGCGGGCGCTGCCATGACATCCACGGGTGCAGCGGGCGCTGCCATGGCGCTCTCAGAGGTGGGGGCAGCTGCAGCGTCGTCCTCCAGAGAGCCCCAAAGCCCCCCACAAATATTGTCCCCCATCCAGAGGGGTTGGGTGTGTCTGTGTCTCTCTCTCTGCTGCTTCCTTCTGATCACCCTGGTTACCACCAGCTCAATGAGGTTTTTCACTTTCATTATAAAAAAGAGTTCAAACAACTCATCATCGCTCAGATCCTCCTCATCCTCTATATCCTTTTCAGTGGTCCCACATTCTGTAACGGTGTGGGAGACGGAGGAGGCGGATACACATGCAGATGAGGATGTTTAATAAAGTCCATGATTATGATAAACAAGCAAAACACAACAAACACACAGGAACAAACAGCACACAGTACATAGAAACAACAGACAACAAACACAGATATATAACGAGACAAACACACTAAACACCTGAACACAGGAGGGGCTACAGATACAGGACAGGTGGGAGGTGGAGACACTAGAAGCACATAATCAAAACAGAACCACATGGTGAAGACATAAACAGAAGCATGTGAGACTGACAGGACGCGAACAAGGACAAGGAAGACCAGAGAGGACAAACAGGGCGTAACAGCAGTGCAGAGAATGACCCACCTCCCTAATCATACCTGCTCTGTGGTGGTCCTGTGGGGGTCCTGATCATTAAAGAACAGGGTAATAGAGTATGAAGTGCTCCTATATGGTCAGTGGAGCTGATATAATGGACAGTGAGTGGAGATATAAGGAGGTGTACCTAATAAAGTGTCAGGTTGGTGTACATGGATGGATACTAATCCTGAACACACTGAACTGAAACTGCTGGATGAATGAATTCTATGGCTCCTTTAATGTTTCTCATAGAGTCTCTATGGATGGTGTTCTGTGAGGTGATGAAATGAAGCTACAGCAAGTTGTCAGTCTGATTCACATGAACTGCTCAAATCTGAGAAGTGAGGAGTAAACACAGCAGCGTCGCTATGATTCACTACATGAAGCCCATTAACTGTAGCCTCACATTCATTTACCAACAGAGACCTTCACAGAGTTCAACATTCCACTGTGATGTCACTATAGAGGCCGTGTGATGTCATAAAGGTGAAGCTGTAGGAAGTTCCGCGCGTGTCTCAGCGTCAAATCAGTCTGTGCTGAAGCGTCGAACGAGATAGAAGCAGAAATGATCTGGAGTAAGTTCTTGTGTTGTGGAGGAGGAGATGAAGAGAGTGAGAGACAGGAGGAGAACTGGAAGGAAGAAGGAGCACAGACTGAGAAGAAAGAGAGGAGAAAGAGGAGGAGGAGAGAGAGAAGGTGGAGGTTATTGAGGAAAGCACCACATGAGGCTGAGGAGAGTCAGACTCCTCCAGTGGAGAACGTGACTGTGCTGATGGAGGAAGCCGAGACAGAGCCGGTGGACATCAGCACACACACTGAGCAGCTTCTGAGTGAGTAGATGAGTCGACGTCACTATAATTAACAGTAGTTACTGAACAAGTCAGTGATTGTCAGTACATACTGAATAAATCAGAACAGTTACTGAATAATCACTGAATAATTCACTGTAGACACTAAATTCAGAGTAATATGTGAATAAATCACAGCAGATACTTAATAATTCATACTAATCAATGAATAAATCAGAGTACAGCGCTGGATACACTTTCCTTTAGTGTAGGGTTAATGTTAGGTAGGGTTAAGTGTAGGGTTAATGTTAATGTTAGGTAAGGTTAAGTGTAGGGTTAATGTTAATGTTAGGTAGGGTTAAGTGTAGGGTTAATGTTAATGTTAGGTAAGGTTAAGTGTAGGGTTAATGTTAATGTTAGGTAGGGTTAAGTGTAGGGTTAATGTTAATGTTAGGTAAGGTTAAGTGTAGGGTTAATGTTAATGTTGGGTAGTGTTAAGTGTAGGGTTAATGTTAGGTAGGGTTAAGTGTAGGGTTAATGTTAAGGTTACTCTGTGTTAGTTGTGGTGTATGTTTTTTATTTATTAATATTATTTAATGTTTAATAAAATCAGGAATTTAACTGATTATAAACTCTAATCTGTTTAAATGATTCAATTCTAAATAAAATAGGCGTCAACACTGAGACGGCTAGTGAGCTGCAGGAGTCAGTATCTGACAGTGCTGGACCACCCTCTAGCACCCCTCTGGGTGAGTAGGAGAACCTGTTATCATGATGAACATCATTCTATCTCTACATTAACAGAACAAATGCTGATATTATTCATTCTGATATGAATATTAAAGCAGGAGAACTGAGAGCTCCTGGGACCAGTGAGCTCCTGGAGAACCTGCCGAGGGACGTTGCTGGAGGAGAAGTGGTGGTCCAGCATCTGGGTGAGTAAAAGATTCAAACGTTGGATATTGTGATTACGACCCAGCTGGACAGATGTTGATATTTATTGATGTTCAAACAGAAGAGCAGACCTGTGAGCACACTGAGGAGGAGACCAGGACAGAAACGCTGCTGGAGGAACCTCCAACCAGCAGCACATCTCTGGGTGAGCAGAACAAACTATTAGCATCATGCTAACTCTGAATTGTACAGCATTGGAGAACATTACCAGAACAAACCGGCTGCTGTTGGTCCACTCCAGCACACAGTCCAGTCCTGTTGATGTAATAAATGAACAAGTTAATGAAGACCACCTGAACTCCATCAGGCACTAGTTAAGATTTGGAGATGTCATCACTTTCTGACTTGACAAGGACCATCAGAACTGACCATAACGTTACTGAACATCTGCTGATCTTCTTAGAATCTGAATCAGGAGCTCCGGTCGTAGAGACGGTTGAGGACACTGGGGTAGAAGTTCCCGAGACCCTGGTGTCCTCCCACATGGACCACACTGTCCAGTCCTTCGGTAAGTAACGGAAATGACCTGTGGAAATATATCAAGTATGAAAATAACACAGCTGGACAACTGACAGTGTTTATTAATGTGAAAGACGACGAGAAGATGATGACAGTGGTGAGAGTGATATCTGCAGCAGTGGCTTTCAGATACCTGCAGAACAACTTACAGGAATCTGAACTGCAGACCCTCGAGTTCCCTCCGGGTGAGTAAAAGAAGAACTCACTACAAAAACTACATTCAGACAAAAGCAGAAACATGAAATTCTTAATATCTCTCAACATCTCACTCTTACTGAATATCTTCCACATACATTAGTGAACAACACCATCGCCGGAATCGAGGTCGCCTGCGAGGCTGTTCTTGTGCTGCTGCAGAGACTCGCCTCGTCACCTGACCAGCACCTGAGTGAGTAAAACACATAAACACTAAATATTAAAGATGATACTAAAGACTTCACAGCCAACATGTCCATGTGGGGCCCGTATGGTTTTATCTGGCCTGTATGGGTTTCACGTGGGCTTGTAGGGGCTTCATGATTGGTGATACATGGAGCCCCGCTGGTTTATAACTTTTTGCCCCGTTTGGGTTACAGTTGTGAGTCTCACTTAGTCTACTGTTGGGGGACTGTTCACATGGTTGATTGTTCACGTGGGTCCATCATGCAGTCCGGATTGGCCCTAGTTACTGTTCCACATTAACAAACACACACAGGGTCCATATGAAGACAATTAACAAATCTTTGTAGGACATGTTGGCTGGTCAGTAGATTTTAAAGAAGAAATATCAGATCTGCTGATACTCAGAGCTTCAATATCAGGATCAGCATCTTTACCAGGTTCTGTGATGATGTAGCAGCTGAACATCTGCTGATATTTATTTCTATTAAATCAGTTAACAAGGTGCTGAGAGTGATGGTGACAGTTCCTCGGTATGCTGTTGTCGGATTGCTGTTGATCAAACATCTAAACAGCATCCGAGGCAACAACAGCACAGCTCTGGGTGAGTAACAGAATCCAGAACCTTCTCTGACACCAGGGCAGCAGAATAGACTAGGCTGGCGTTGGTCCATTCCAGCAGATAGAACTATATCAGTTGACGATGACCACTCAAACTCAGTCAGGCTCCATTTGGTGATGTGACTTGATGATCAGAACCCACCATAATATGACTGAACATCTGCTGATCCTTTCAGAACCAGGAACTGATCTACAGAACGAGGTGGGGGTGGATTCAGAGGCGGAGGCCCTGTATAAGATCTTCTGCCCTCACATGGACTCGCTCTACTCACAGCTTGGTAAGTACCGGAAACGGTCAGTGCAAATATATGAAGAGTGAAAATGATGCAGCTGGAAAACTGACAGTGTGTATCAATGTGAATCCAGTGGATGAGATGCTGACGGGGGTTTTGGTGCAGTTGGCTGCCAACGCCCTGTTATACCTCAAACATGTGTACGAAGACCCTCCAGGTGAGTCATCATAATAACATTCAGGTAAAAGTAGGAATCATGTTTAATGTTAACATGAACCTGTATTCATTCATTCTTTCTGAATGAACTAGTGAACAACAACGAGTCCAAGGCCATCATCATCACCCAGGCCTTGTATACTATCCTGGAGGGGCTCGTCACTAAGAGTGATCAGCATCTGAGTGAGTAAAGCAAACAAACACCAGAAACTAAAGATGGAGCCCATGTGGTAACAGCTGGTGGTCTCAGACTGATATGAGCAGAAAGAGCTGATCATCTTTAGAGCTTAAGAAGTAGTAACATCAGATCAGCTGATACTCAAGTCTTCAATATCAGGATCACCATCTTTACTAGGTTCTGTGATGAAGACTCAGCTGAACAACTGCTAATATTTATTTCTATTAAATCAGTTAACGACTTCCTTCAACTGATGTCTGCGGCTCCCGATTACCGGGACATCGTTGAGGTGCTGGCGTCCCTGCTGGACGGCGCCAGAAATTATTACTGTGGATGTCTGGGTGAGTAGAAGAACCTAGTAGCTTGATGATCATCATAATAACTGTAATGTCTAAAGAACTGCTAATGTTTCATCAGGATTTATTAGTTAGTTATTAATATTAATCTGAACTGATACTAATTCTGCTCGGGGTCATTTTACGAGGTGACTCTGAGTCCAGTTTGTATGTGAGCAACACAAACACCATAGTCAGGTCCAACCACAGTGATGGATCTGGACAGCTGTTGATGTTTCTTCATGTTACAGCACAAGACCAGACCGAGAAGGTGGAGGAAGCTGGAGCTCCAGCCGAATCCATCGCAGATCATGTGACGATGGTGGCACCTAAAATTCAGCCACCTCAGCCACCTCAGCCGCCTCGGGGTGAGTAAAGAAAACTGATCTCAGATTCTGTTTACATGAACATACACTCTTAAAAATAAAGGTACTTCCTCAGATCTTAGGTTGGAGATATGGCTCTAGAGATAAACTTTCACTGGTAGTGGAGCTTCTTCAAGGTTCTTCATGCTCACACATCATTTTTACATAGAATCATCCATTCAAACGTTCTTCTTCTACAGTAACTACACACTGATACTAACATGAGTGTAACTGCATTTGTAGCTCACAGAGACAGAATGAGCCGAGGATGTTCTGAAGTGAAAGCTCCTCCTCGTCCACGGCCAGAGAGCCTGTATGGACCAAAACACCAGTGGCAGCGGCACGTACCTACAACTCAACCCAGAGTGCAGAGACACCAGTTGCCAGAGGAGGCCACTCAGAGAAGCCATGGCCCCAGATACCCGTCTAGAACTGAGGCCACCGATCAGTGGACCAGAAGACACCATGGTCCCAGACATCAGAACCAGATCCCAAAACCACGAGGACCACACCAACGTCCTAATGAGGAGTACGCTCCACAACAAAGACAGAGAGACGGTTTTGGAGGAAGAGGGAGACGCAGTGGAGGACAAAGACGGAAGAGGCCGGACTGGTGGCAACATGACGATAGACATCTATGAACGTCAACCCCAACGTCCTACAACAATTCCAACCTCCGACAACAATTCCAACCTCCGACAATCTCCCCAACGTCTGACAATCACCCCAACCTCCTAAATTAACCCCAACCTCCTAAATTAACCCCAACCTCCTAAATTAACCTAATTTCCTAAACTGTTCTGGGATGAAGCCTACTCATTGGCCATGACCAGGGGTGGCAAAATATCCACTGAAACACTAGAACCAGACACCAAACCCAAGAGGAGCCCGTCACCGTCTTAATGACGAGTGCGCTCCTCCACGAGGAGAGGGAGATGGTTCTAGAGGAAGAGGTAGATGTGGAGGAGGACGAAGGCAGACCAGACCTGACTGGTGGCAACATGATAACAGATGACCATCAAAACATCTGCGCCACCTCCTAAAATCACCCCAACCTCCTAAATTCACCCAAACCTCCTAAAATCACCCCAACCTCCTAAATTCACCCCACTCTCCTAAATTGAACTCAACCTCCTAAATCACCCCAACATCTTAAAATCACCCAAATCATCTCTCCCCAAACCTGCAAAAATAAAAATAATAAAAATATTAAAATATGCTACTCTTTATTCTTTATTAGTGTAATACAGTGTTCAGGTATGTTACTGAATGATCTGCTGAGAGTCTACAGGCTTTATTAGTGTAATACAGTGTTCAGATACACTACCAGTCAAACGTTTTACATTTACATTTACATTTACATTTACGGCATTTAGCAGACGCTCTTATCCAGAGCGACTTACAAAAGTGCTTAGTGTTCAGTCAGAGTATGACCCTCTATCTAGTACAAACAGGTTTAAGTCCAAACCACTCTTATACTCAAACACTGCCATAAACACAGGGCCAGTGCTGATACCTAGAAACAAGACAACGCAATACCTAGCAAGACAGGAACATCTATAAGAGAATAAATACAAGACTACATACAGTACAAGTGCAGTACTTAGCCAGTGCTCCTAGAAGATAAAGTGCAATTACAGTTTGTACCAGTACTTTAGTATATAGTGTTTATAAGTACTTTACAAAGAGATAGGTCTTCAGTCTGCGTTTGAAGACCGCGAGAGAGTTCGCTGTTCGGACAGCCAGTGGAAGTTCGTTCCACCATCTGGGTGCCAGGACAGAGAAGCGTTTTGTTGCATGTCTTCCATGAATCTTGAGAGATGGCGGGTCAAGCCGAGCCGTACTTGAAGCGCGAAGGGCTCGAGGTGGGGTTCGACTTTTGACCATTGCCATAAGGTAAGGAGGAGCTGGTCCATTCTTGGCTTTGTAGGCAAGCATCAGAACTTTAAACTGAATGCGAGCAGCTACAGGAAGCCAGTGAAGGGAGCGCAGCAGTGGAGTGACATGAGTGTACTTGGGGAGATTGAAGACGAGCCGTACTGCTGCATTCTGGATCAGTTGTAGGGGCCTGATGGCCTGCAGAGGAAGACCAGCCAGGAGAGAGTTGCAGTAGTCCAGCCTTGAAATGACAAGAGACTGGACGAGCACCTGGGAGGCCTCTTGAGAGAGGAAGGGTCGGATGCGTCTGATATTGTAGAGAATGTACCTGCATGACCGAGTCAGGTTCGTAATATGGGCTGAGAACGATAACTGGTCATCCAGAGTCACCCCAAGGTTTCTTGCATCTTTAGACCGAACAATCAAAGAGTTCTCGAATGAGATGGCAAGATCCTGCTGAGGACCTGTAGTTCCAGGGATGAACAGCAGCTCAGTCTTGCTGGGATTGAGCTTCAGATGATGAGCTGTCATCCATGAAGCAATGTCGGTCAGACATGCAGAGATACGACTGCAAACCTGAGTATCAGACTGTGGGAAGGAAAGCATTAGTTGAGTGTCATCAGCATAGCAGTGGTAAGAGAAACCATGAGAGGTAATTACATCGCCAAGAGAACGGGTGTAGAGTGAAAAGAGGAGAGGACCTAGCACTGAGCCTTGAGGGACACCAGTAAGGAGCCTGCAAGGAGCAGATGTAGACCCTCTCCATGTTACCTGGTAAGACGTTTAGAGATACACTACCAGACAAACGTTTTAGATACACTACCAGTCAAACGTTTTAGTACACTACCAGTCAAACGTTTTAGTACACTACCAGCAAAACGTTTTAGATACACTACCAGTCAAACGTTTTAGATACACTACCAGCCAAACGTTTTAGTACACTACCAGTCAAACGTTTTAGTACACTACCAGCAAAACATTTTAGATACACTACCAGCCAAACGTTTTAGTACACTACCAGTCAAACGTTTTAGATACACTACCAGCCAAACGTTTTAGTACACTACCAGTCAAACGTTTTAGATACACTACCAGTCAAACGTTTTAGATACACTACCAGCAAAACATTTTAGATACACTACCAGCCAAACGTTTTAGTACACTACCAGTCAAACGTTTTAGATACACTACCAGCCAAACGTTTTAGATACACTACCAGTGAAACGTTTTAGATACACTACCAGACAAACGTTTTAGATACACTACCGTCAAACGTTTTAGATACACTACCAGTCAAACGTTTTAGATCACTACCAGTGAAACGTTTTAGATACACTACCAGACAAACGTTTTAGATACACTACCAGACAAACGTTTAAGATACACTACCAGTCAAACGTTTTAGATACACTACCAGACAAACGTTTAAGATACACTACCAGTCAAACGTTTTAGATACACTACCAGACAAACGTTTTAGTACACTACCAGCCAAACGTTTTAGATACACTACCAGACAAACGTTTTAGATACACAACCAGTCAAACGTTTTAGTACACTACCAGCCAAACGTTTTAGATACACTACCAGACAAACGTTTTAGATACACAACCAGTCAAACGTTTTAGTACACTACCAGTCAAACGTTTTAGTACACTACCAGTCAAACGTTTTAGTACACTACCAGCCAAACGTTTTAGTACACTACCAGCAAAACGTTTTAGATACACTACCAGTCAAACGTTTTAGATACACTACCAGCAAAACATTTTAGATACACTACCAGACAAACGTTTTAGATACACTACCAGCCAAACGTTTTAGTACACTACCAGACAAACGTTTTAGATACACTACCAGTCAAACGTTTTAGATACACTACCAGCCAAACGTTTTAGATACACTACCAGTCAAACGTTTTAGTACACTACCAGCCAAACGTTTTAGATACACTACCAGTCAAACGTTTTAGATACACTACCAGTCAAACGTTTTAGTACACTACCAGCCAAACGTTTTAGATACACTACCAGTCAAACGTTTTAGTACACTACCAGTGAAACGTTTTAGTACACTACCAGTGAAACGTTTTAGATACACTACCAGCCAAACGTTTTAGATACACTACCAGTCAAACGTTTTAGTACACTACCAGTCAAACGTTTTAGACTCACTACCAGCCAAACGTTTTAGATACACTAGCAGTCAAACGTTTTAGTACACTACCAGTCAAACGTTTTAGTACACTACCAGTCAAACGTTTTAGACTCACTACCAGCCAAACGTTTTAGATACACTACCAGTCAAACGTTTTAGTACACTACCAGTCAAACGTTTTAGTACACTACCAGCCAACCAATCATTTTGTAATAGGTGTGAATGAAACACTTGAAGTCAGTAACTAGGAAAGGTGTCCACATACTTTTGGCAATGTCGTGTAGGTCCGTTTTTTTCTAATTGAGTCAACTCGATGTCGTGCTGCCACATAAAACAGGTTTAAAGTTGGGGGCTGCTCTGTGTTGGAGTGGTAGCAGGTGTGTTGGGCTCTGCTGATAGAGTCTGTCAGATAAGGAGTTTAAAGCGTGGTAATGGGGTTAGCAGTGATAGAGAAGCGCTGAGCTGAAAGCCATTAGGACGCCGTCGGAGAAAGCGAATCTCACCCACGTTGTCAGACCTTAATCAGATTACAGCCAGGTCTGATGTAGACCCTTCCACCGCTCCCTGTCGCTGCTCTCTCGCTCCGTCCGCATGCGTCTGCTTCCTGTTCTTCATAAACACATC
Organism: Megaleporinus macrocephalus; assembly: GCA_021613375.1. Taxonomy (NCBI): domain Eukaryota; kingdom Metazoa; phylum Chordata; class Actinopteri; order Characiformes; family Anostomidae; genus Megaleporinus; species Megaleporinus macrocephalus. The sequence continues at coordinate 45,659,564 of CM038708.1, forward strand.
CCTCTTTCAGCGTGTTTATTGTGTTAGCTGCGTCAGGGGTGCCGATGGCGATGGGTCCCAGGCCTCTCTGGCGTCTGGGTCAACGAGTCTTGCGACATGAGTGGATTTAGGAGACGAGATGGGCATATGCGCATATGTATGGCACAGGGCAAGTTCACAAATTTTTTAAATGATCTCTACAAACTAGAGTTTAAAATGAAAACAAGGTCATTCAGCTCCACATGCATTATATTTATCAGCTCCACTGACTATACAGGAGCTACACTTATAGACTGTAGTTCATCTGATTCTCTGTATACTTTATTACTCTGTTCTTTAATGATCAGGACCCCCACAGGACCACCACAGAGCTGGTGTTGTGCTGGTGTGAGTGGATCAGACACAGCAGTGCTGCTGCTGGAGTGTTAGAACACCTCCTCAGTGTCACTGAGAATCGTCCACCAACCAAAACTATCCAGCCTTCCCATTGGACAATTTTGCCCTTGATTTAATGTGGCGGCTTTCAAGACAGCTGTGTTAGGGACATAGTCTAAAAGATAGGCCCCCCTCACCCGTTACCTGCTGGGGTATTTAGTTTAGGGGTGTAAGAAAAAATCGGGATATTATGTTTAGTGATACTGTATCGATTGTCAAAAACACAGTATCAATACACAGATTCCTGACAGACAGTGAATCATTGTGTGTTGTGTTTAAACCTGTGACCACTAGATGGCAGTGTTGGAATCCATTTTCAGCTCCACTCCAACATTAACAAGCAGCACAAGGACGCAGTGCTATTGTAAGCATTGATAAACCTGTGCATGCAGTGGTGTGATTTAATAGTAGGATTTGAATAATCTCAATATATTACTTTGCTTGCAATATATTGAATCGTGAGCGATGTATCACAATATGCATCGTATCGCCAGGCTCTTGCCAATACACAGCCCTACTTCAGATACATAATTTTTACTTTCGTTTCTGAAATACAAGGGTGTCCAGAGACTTTAGGTTTATATATATATATATATATATATATATATATATATATATATATATATATATATATATATATATAATTTATTTATTTATTTATTTTTTTTTTTAATTTATTTATTTATTTTTATTATTATTTTTTTTTTAACTCAAACACTGGAAGTTTATTTACTCCAGGTCCTCTCAGAGCATTTCCATTGGTCCAGTCCTGTTGATGTCTCAGTGCTCAACAAGGAGCCAGAGTTGAAAGAGACTGTCAGTGCTGAAGCGATCATGCTAAAATCACATGGACAGCTCGGTGATAAAGATGGCTCTTGTGGACGACTCCGGCATAATCTCCGGCCCCCTTTTCAGGGCCTGTCATGGTCACTGGGTTAACCAGCCGTTCCTAAACCCTGACCTGGCCAGATCTGCAGCTCAGAGGCCAAACGGCCCCCTCCCTGCCAGGACCCCTGCTATGGCTACAGGACACAATTACGTGCAGTGTTTCCAAACACGGCCCACAACTTGTCATGAGCGGGTCAGGACCTCGTCTTAATCCGGCCCAGCGGAGGGGCCTCTCTTTCAGAGCAGCGGCCTTTGATTCTGACCCCATTTAACCCTGCAGAGGAGGAGGAGGAGAGAGACAGAGGAGGAGAAGGAGAGAGACAGAGGAGGAGCAGGAGAGAGAGGGGGGGGTGGATGCACTTGTTTCGATCAGCAGTATTTATACATAGGGCCTGAAGTTACTACCAGATGTTTTGCTTTGGCGATGTTTAATGACGGCTCACAGTGCTGGTGATGGGAACCAGACGTCTCAAGCTCTTTAATGCCTCTAAAACTGTCATAGTCCAGAGAAAAAAATGTGTATGTCCATTCTTGCAGCTGCTCCATACATCCTGTGGACATTCCAGGATGAATGGACCAATAGAAATGCTCCAAAATAATAATTAAACCCATTTACATTAACTTACTGTCAAAGTTGAGAATGTTTTTGTCCTTATGCGTTCGTGCAGCGGCCGAGTATGTAATTGAATTGAGAACATTGTTAGTGGTTAGTACGGTGGTGTAGTGGTTAGTATGGTGGTGTAGTGGTTAGTATGGTGGTGTAGTGGTTAGTATGGTGGTGTAGTGGTTAGTACGGTGGTGTAGTGGTTAGTACGGTGGTGTAGTGGTTAGTATGGTGGTGTAGTGGTTAGTATGGTTGTGTAGTGGTTAGTATGGTGGTGTAGTGGTTAGTATGGTGGTGTAGTGGTTAGTACGGTGGTGTAGTGGTTAGTACGGTGGTGTAGTGGTTAGTATGGTGGTGTAGTGGTTAGTATGGTGGTGTAGTGGTCAGTACGGTGGTGTAGTGGTTAGTATGGTGGTGTAGTGGTTAGTATGGTGGTGTAGTGGTTAGTACGGTGGTGTAGTGGTTAGTACGGTGGCGTAGTGGTTAGTATGGTGGTGTAGTGGTTAGTATGGTGGTGTAGTGGTTAGTATGGTGATGTAGTGGTTAGTACGGTGGTGTAGTGGTTAGTATGGTGGTGTAGTGGTTAGTACGGTGGTGTAGTGGTTAGTACGGTGGTGTAGTGGTTAGTATGGTGGTGTAGTGGTTAGTACGGTGGCGTAGTGGTTAGTACGGTGGCGTAGTGGTTAGTATGGTGGTGTAGTGGTTAGTATGGTGGTGTAGTGGTTAGTACGGTGGTGTAGTGGTTAGTACGGTGACGTAGTGGTTAGTACGGTGGTGTAGTGGTCAGTATGGTGGTGTTGTGGTTAGTACGGTGGTGTAGTGGTTAGTATGTTGGTGTAGTGGTTAGTATGGTGGTGTAGTTGTTAGTATGGTGGTGTAGTGGTTAGTATGGTGGTGTAGTGGTCAGTATGGTGGTGTAGTGATCAGTACGGTGGTGTAGTGGTTAGTATGGTGGTGTAGTGGTTAGTATGGTGGTGTAGTGGTCAGTATGGTGACGTAGTGGTCAGTACGGTGGTGTAGTGGTTAGTATGTAGATTATTCTTTGGACAGCAATCTATCTATCTATGTATGTATATATATATATATATATATATATATATATATATATATATATATATATATATATATATATATATATATATATATATATATATAAAATCACAACTATTTCTATTAGTCTGATCATTCAAAATTGCTTTCTTATGACCTTTTGATCTGGCCGGCAGGCTCTGATAGACTTCTATAGCTCTAAACAAAGCTAAACCAGCTGTTAAGCTACTTTCTCTCGAGCGGCGATCAATTCTGATTGAATATGGAGGAGCTGTTCATGTCCAGTGTGAATGTTGACCGTATGGTAAACAGATGAAGCTGCCTTCTAAACTGATCATTTCTGCATCAGCTGTGGCCTTTAGTATCGGTGACCCATGAAACCTGGAGCAAGTGTGCAGGACCCCTAACCGCCTATTGATTGCAAGTCTTCCAGCCCAAAGTTCAAGGCAGCTGGGATGGGCTGCTTTACCACTCACGTCTGCAAAACTCACTCAGCGTCTATCTGGGAAACATTATACAATACAATATGTAAACAATATGTAATCTAATACCTCATTACTTTTAAGTTACATCCTGAAACCCAATATAAGTATACTGAAATCTACAAACATATGTGGAATGTACATATCAACTAATTTTTCAGTAGTTTATTTAGTGACAGATTGTATCAGTAGTACTTAACGTGTATAAAATGGAATTTACTTTACTCGGTGTTACTTATTTCCTAAGAACTCAGTATAAGAGTATAAGAACTCAGTATAAGAGTATAAGAACTGAGTATAGGAGTATATGAACTGAGTATAAGAGTATAAGAACTGAGTATAAGAGTATATGAACTGAGTATAAGAGTATAAGAACTGAGTATAAGAGTATAAGAACTGAGTATAAGAACTGAGTATAAGAGCATAAGAACTGAGTATAAGAGCATAAGAACTGAGTATAAGAGTATAAGAACTGCGTATAAGAGTATAAGAACTGAGTATAAGAGCATAAGAACTGAGTATAAGAGTATAAGAACTGAGTATAAGAGCATAAGAACTGAGTATAAGAGCATAAGAACTGAGTATAAGAACTGAGTATAAGAGTATAAGAACTGAGTATAGGAGTATATGAACTGAGTATAAGAGAATAAGAACTGAGTATAAGAGTATAAGAACTGAGTATAAGAGTATAAGAACTGAGTATAAGAACTGAGTATAAGAGTATAAGAGCATAAGAACTGAGTATAAGAACTGAGTATAAGAGTATAAGAGTATAAGAACTGAGTATAAGAACTGAGTATAAGAGTATAAGAACTGAGTATAAGAGCATAAGAACTGAGTATAAGAGTATAAGAACTGAGTATAAGAGCATAAGAACTGAGTATAAGAACTGAGTATAAGAGTATAAGAACTGAGTATAAGAGCATAAGAACTGAGTATAAGAGTATAAGAACTGAGTATAAGAGCATAAGAACTGAGTATAAGAGTATAAGAACTGAGTATAAGAGCATAAGAACTGAGTATAAGAGCATAAGAACTGAGTATAAGAGCATAAGAACTGAGTATAAGAGCATAAGAACTGAGTATAAGAGCATAAGAACTGAGAATAAGAGTATAAGAACTGAGTATAAGAGCATAAGAACTGAGAATAAGAGTATATGAACTGAGTATAAGAGTATAAGAACTGAGTATAAGAGTATAAGAACTGAGTATAAGAGTATAAGGACTGAGTATAAGAGCATAAGGACTGAGTATAAGAGCATAAGAACTGAGTATAATAGTATAAGAACTGAGTATAAGAGCATAAGGACTGAGTATAAGAGCATAAGAACTGTGTATAATAGTATAAGAACTGAGTATAAGAGCATAAGAACTGAGTATAGGAGTATAAGAACTGAGTATAGGAGTATAAGAACTGAGTATAAGAGTATAAGAACTGAGTATAGGAGTATAAGAACTGAGTATAGGAGTATAAGAACTGAGTATAGGAGTATAAGAACTGAGTATAAGAGTATAAGAACTGAGTATAGGAGTATAAGAACTGAGTATAGGAGTATAAGAACTGAGTATAAGAGTATAAGAACTGAGTATAAGAGTATAAGAACTGAGTATAGGAGTATAAGAACTGAGTATAAGAGTATAAGAACTGAGTATAGGAGTATAAGAACTGAGTATAGTAGTATAAGAACTGAGTATAAGAGCATAAGAACTGAGTATAGGAGTATAAGAACTGAGTATAGGAGTATAAGAACTGAGTATAGGAGTATAAGAACTGAGTATAAGAGTATAAGAACTGAGTATAGGAGTATAAGAACTGAGTATAAGAGTATAAGAACTGAGTATAGGAGTATAAGAACTGAGTATAAGAGTATAAGAACTGAGTATAAGAGCATATGAACTGAGTATACGAGTATAAGAACTGAGTATAAGAGTATAAGAACTGAGTATAAGAGCATAAGAACTGAGTATAAGAACTGAGTATAAGAGCATAAGAACTGAGTATAAGAGCATAAGAACTGAGTATAAGAGTATAAGAACTGAGTATAAGAGCATAAGAACTGAGTATAAGAGTATAAGAACTGAGTATAAGAGTATAAGAACTGAGTATAAGAGCATAAGAACTGAGTATAAGAGTATAAGAACTGAGTATAAGAGTATAAGAACTGAGTATAAGAGCATAAGAACTGAGTATAAGAGTATAAGAACTGAGTATAAGAGTATAAGAACTGAGTATAAGAGTATAAGAACTGAGTATAAGAGCATAAGAACTGAGTATAAGAGTATAAGAACTGAGTATAAGAGTATAAGAACTGAGTATAAGAGCATAAGAACTGAGTATAAGAGCATAAGAACTGAGTATAAGAGCATAAGAACTGAGTATAAGAGTATAAGAACTGAGTACTGCATACCTGCGCAAGGTGACTACTTCGAAGGAAATTACTAATTCTACTCAATATTGTACAGTTGTTGCTTGTTATAGGATCATTTTGGTAACTCCCGGTAGCTTGGTATTGTCTAAGCAATAATTGGCTGGACCACCAGACTTATGGGGTCAGTTCAACTGCTTAACAATCACATATTCTGGAGAATCCAATGGCATTTTGGCTGGATCTATTCACCACATTGCCCAATTATGTATATATACATAATTACATATATATTGTTTTTTTATATATTGTTTGTTTGTTAGTTTTTTTCTGATGGGGCATATGCAATATAGTCCTAGCCTGATCCCCCCCTACCACACAACATGGCTTACATGTGATTCCAATGCCGCCCCCCACCTCCCCAACCAAATACCACCCTACCAGATTTGTGTATGTGTTAATTGTTCTGGAACTAGACTTTCACATTATTATAGTTGCAAAGCAACTATATTGTTATTTGTGTTTTGCTTTCTATGAGATCTTTGCCTCGTAACTCATCCCACAGTTTGTAAGATATCGACTCCGTTCCAACTCCAGATTGTCTGGTCTGATTGTGTGATTCAGGCTTACATACAGCTTTTTGATTGGATGCACGAATTCCGGAAAACTACAGATTTTTTCCTGGAATTTTTCCCCATAGAGAATGAATGGGATGTAAAAGTGCACACCAATCTACTGAACTTCTGCTTAACCGACAGACACCGTTTCATGTACACTGACTCAGAGCGGACCACCAGCCATGACTGTAGTGTTGGTTTGACCTGCACTCGTCTGTTTGTTTTTTTTTCCATCCCTCTTTTTTCCCCATAGAGTCCCATTCATTTTCGATAGCACCCAAATATCATGGTTTCATTTAACCTATAGCCTCCAAACTGTCTGTACTCTTTTAAGGCAGATCCCCAACCTGTAATCCACAGACTGACCTGCACTCGTCTGTTTGTCGTTTATTCATCCCTCGTTCCTCCCATAGGGTCCCATTCATTTTCGGCCGAACCCAAACATTATAGTTTCGTTCAACCTACAGTCACCAAACTGCCTCTACTAACTCAGGACAGGTCCCCAACCTCTAATCCACAGACATACTGACCCAGACCACTCTATTTGTCGTTTATTCATCCCTCGTTTCTGCCATAGGGTCCCATTCATTTTCGGCCGAACCCAAACATTATAGTTTCGTTCAACCTACAGTCACCAAACTGCCTCTACTAACTCAGGACAGGTCCCAAACCTCTAATCCACATACATATTGACCCAGACCACTCTATTTGTCGTTTATTCATCCCTCGTTCCTCCCATAGGGTCCCATTCATTTTCGGCCGAACCCAAAAGTTATAGTTTCGTTCAACCTACAGTCACCAAACTGCCTCTACTAACTCAGGACAGGTCCCAAACCTCTAATCCACATACATACTGACCCAGACCACTCTATTTGTCATTTATTCATCCCTCATTTCTCCCATAGGGTCCCATTCATTTTTGGCCGAACCCAAACATTATAGTTTCGTTCAACCTACAGTCACCAAACTGCCTCTACTCACTCAGAGCAGATCTCCAACCACTAATCCACAGACATACCACAGCTTTTTCAAACCACGTTCACGTTACACATGTGGATCGTTCAGCTGAGCATGAAAATCTTATTTATAAGTACTTACTAAGCGCCAGACTGTGGTTAATAACAGAAACACATTCTAATTTAGTTATGATCTTTCAGATTCATTAGCAAACATGCTTGCGTACAAGTACTATACTTCTGTTTACTAGGGAATTATTAATTTCCCAGCAGGGAAGGTGTCCCCAAACTTGTGACGGGCTAGGTCTGCTCGTATCTAAGCTTTACCAATAAAAGGCAAAGAAGTAATTAAAGCTGCCGAGAAGACTTCAGCCTTGATCCTCACCCACTTTCTGAGCAAAGAATGGCAGACGGACTCGAACAGGTGCTCCGAGGTCCTGCGCGGACGGCTGCTCAGATATCTGGATAAAGAAAACAAAGGGAGTGAGAAAATGGAACCTGAGGATTAGAAGAGGGAAGAGAAGAAAAAGAAGAGGCAAGCTCACACATCTTTACAGATCAGCGGCCGGGAAAAGGTCTGAGTATCGATTCGCCAGAGGTACCTTTGTGAAATATGGAAACATGGCAGTGGGTTTTTTCTGTCCGCCGATGGCACAGATGACCTTCTGCGGCTCCTGCGAGATTGAGCCGGCGAGCTTTTAATGTCCGAGCGCTGGAATCCGGGCTCGGGGGTGCCGAGCGCTTCTCTGTACGCTGGACCTTGTATTGAATTCTGTGGAGGAGCGGAAGGAGCGGCGGGCCTTTCAGTGGACGGCTGAGAAAGGTAATTGGCTCACGGGCCGCTGCTGTCAGATCGGACCTGATTGACGGCCCCGGCTCCCAAAAAGCCTCATTTGTGCAGAGTTTCTCGCTCGCCGTGGCGGTAAATATCCCAATCCTCATCAAGACGTGTCTGCTGGAGTGGAGAGAGTAATGACTGATGCCGTTCACACAGCCAGCGAGAGCAGCTGAAGGTCGTTTAATGATGCTACATCTTCCTGTGACTGGCGTGGACGAACACACACACACACACACACACACATATGTAAGACACTTGACAGCTACTCAGATAACACTGAGTGCATATCAGATAGGACCCCAGTACAGGGGGTGGGCTTCTGTAGGGTCATATAAGAGCAACCCAAAGCAGATACATATGATGTAAATCTAAAGTTTCGGACATTAATTCATGTTCAGGTTGTCATGCCCCAACCCCACCATCCCCACTACGCCCACCAACCCCACCATCCCCATCAACCCCAACATCCCCAAAACCACCACCCTCTCCACCAACTCCACCATTCTCACCATCCCAACCATCCTTCCCAATCCCACCATCCCGACCAACCTCACCGACTGCATCATCCCTCTATTCTGACCACCGCTACCAACGCCTCCAACCCCACCATCCCCACTACGCCCACCTACCCCACCATCCCCACTACGCCCACCTACTCCACCATTCCCACTACGCTCACCTACACCAACATCCACACTACGCCCACCAACCCCAACATCCCCACAACCACCACCACCCCCACTACGCCCACCATCCCCATCAACAACACCCTCCCCACCATCTCCACCAACCCCACGATCCCCCCAATCCCACCACCCCCACCAACGCCTTCAAACTCACTATCCTCACCAACCCCACCAACCCTAACATCCCCAAAACCACCACCACCCCTATCATCCCCACCAACCCCACCATCCCCACTGACAACACACTCCCCACCAACCCCACTATTCCAACCATCCCCCAATCCCACCATCCCGACCAACCTCACCATTCCAACCATCCCCCAATCACACCATCCCCACCAACCCCACCGAAAACACAATCCCCACCAACCCCACCATCCTCACCAACCCTACCATTCCCCCCAATCCCACCAAACTGACCTACCCCACTAACTGCACCATCGACCCAATCCCACCACCCTTGCCAACCCCATCATCCCCACCATCCTCACCATCCCCACTAACCCCTACATCCCAACAACGACCACCATCCCCACACTCCCCATCATCTCCACCATCCCAACCATCCCTCACAATCCCACCATCCTCACAATCCTACCAACCCCACCACTGCATCCGAATATCTATACATGGCTCTGTTCGACAAGTTTCCTACATCTGAAACTGAATGAAGATGTGAATTAGATCGACCATAAGCAGTAATATAAAAAACCCAATGGTCAAATAAACAGACCCCGTATAAGACGTTCCATTTATTGGCAAGTTAAAGATTTCAGAAAAAGAATTGTTACCATCCCACTCCAGCTAAAGAGCCCTGAGATCTTAAAACCAGACTCATCCTTAAACATCAATTCGTCCAAAGCAAATTGCTAAACACAGCACGCGGTTAGGGGTCCAGGGGCACTATCTGAGCAAATCCACCATTTAACAGAGCAGGCGGGACACGGTATTGATTAAGAGAGAGGAAAATCCATTACTGGGGGTTATTCTTAACCCTGTCTCCCAGGGATGCCACTCTTATTGACCAAAGGAGGACAAATTGAATAGAGGAAGTGAAGATGTGCAAAACCCCACAAAAGAAAACTCCCACAGGCAAATGCACAGAGGAAAAACGCTGAGCTGAATGAAAAGGTGAACGGCATGAAAGGTGGGAATCTCACTCCACGATAAACTGACAAAATAAAGATCACCGAAAAGTTTAATCTCTATTACAGTCTAGACGCGATCTAACACTTTCAGAGAGGAGACATAGTTACAGTCCAGATAGTAACAATACCCAGACAAGAAGACACAATATCATTCTACTGTTCCTAATTATTCTCTTCACAAACCACTACATATACACTAAACACTAACCCCAACATTTACACTAAACACTAACCCCAACATTTACACTAAACACTTACCTCTACATTCACACTAAACTCTAACCACTACATATACACTAAACACTAACCCCAACATTTACACTAAACACTAACCCCAACATTTACACTAAACACTTACCTCTACATTCACACTAAACTCTAACCTCTACATTTACACTAAACACTAACTCCTACATTTACACTAAACACTAACCCCAACATTTACACTAAACTCTAACCTCTACATTTACACTAAACTCTAACCTCTACATTTACACTAAACACTAATTCCTACATTTACACTAAACACTAACCACTACATTTACACTTAACACTAACTCCTACATATACACTAAACCCTAACTCCTACATTTACACTAAACACTAACTCCTACATTTAAACTAAACTCTAACCTCTACATTTACACTAAACTCTAACCTCTACATTTACACTAAACACTAACCTCTACATTTACACTAAACTCTAACCTCTACATTTACACTAAACACTAACTCCTACATTTACACTAAACTCTAACCTCTACATTTACACTAAACACTAACCTCTACATTTACACTAAACTCTAACCTCTACATTTACACTAAACACTAACTCCTACATTTACACTAAACACTAACCACTACATTTACACTTAACACTAACTCCTACATTTACACTAAACTCTAACCCCTACATTTACACTAAAAACTAACTCCTACATTTACACTAAACACTAACCCCTACATTTACACTAAACCCTAACCCCAACATTTACACTAAACTCTAACCTCTACATTTACACTAAACACTAACCTCTACATTTACACTAAACTCTAACCTCTACATTTACACTAAACTCTAACCTCTACATTTACACTAAACACTAACCTCTACATTTACACTAAACTCTAACCTCTACATTTACACTAAACACTAACCTCTACATTTACACTAAACTCTAACCTCTACATTTACACTAAACACTAACCTCTACATTTACACTAAACTCTAACCTCTACATTTACACTAAACACTAACCCCTACATTTACACTAAACACTAACCTCTACATTTACACTAAACTCTAACCTCTACATTTACACTAAACACTAACCTCTACATTTACACTAAACTCTAACCTCTACATTTACACTAAACACTAACCCCTACATTTACACTAAACACTAACCTCTACATTTACACTAAACACTAACCTCTACATTTACACTAAACTCTAACCTCTACATTTACACTAAACACTAACCCCAACATTTACACTAAACTCTAACCTCTACATTTACATTAAACACTAACCCCTACAATTACACTAAACCCTAATCTCTACATTTACACTAAACACTAACCTCTACATTTACTCTAAACACTAACCTCTACATTTACACTAAACACTAACCTCTACATTTACACTAAACACTAACCTCTACATTTACACTAAACCCTAATCTCTACATTTACACTAAACACTAACCTCTATATTTACACTAAACTCTAATCAATACATTTACACTAAACACTAACTCCTACATTTACACTAAACACTAACCTCAACATTTACATTAAACCCTAACACCTACATATACACTAAACACTAACACCTACATATACACTAAACACTAACTCCTACATTTACACTTTACCCTAACCCCTACATTTACACTAAACACTAACCCCTACATTTACACTAAACTCTAATCAATACATTTACACTAAACACTAACTCCTACATTTACACTAAACCCTAACCTCTACATTTACATTAAACACTAACCTCTACATTTACATTAAACACTAAACCCTACATTTACACTAAACACTAACTCCTACATATACACTAAACACTAACTCCTACATTTACACTAAACACTAACTCCTACATTTACACTAAACACTAACCTCTACATTTACATTAAACACTAAACCCTACATATACACTAAACACTAACTCCTACATATACACTAAACACTAACCTCTACATTTACACTAAACTCTAACCTCTACATTTACACTAAACACTAACCCCTACATTTACACTAAACCCTAACCTCTACATTTAGACTAAACCCTAACCTCTACATTTACACTAAACACTAACTCTTACCCGAATTGTGTTTTCAGCTCTGACTTTGATGCAGCTCAGTAAAATCTTATTTCTATACCTTTAGCAGATTTAAGCATCATGAGTTTATATAATTATTATTAATATCCATAATACATTGCTTATTTTTGAACAGGCATCTGAAACAGCCCTTGTAGTCTTTCATCTCTGTGGGGTGAACATCATGTTGACTTGTCAGTAGGACGCGCCAGGGTGTCCATATGGATTGTTGAGGATGAACAAAGCCGAGGCCACTCGGCACACGGCTCACGTCCTCGCTGGATGCCCCATGCAAATGAGACTGGCCTTTTCAGTAATCATAAGTCACATTAACAACAGAGCCGGCCGCTTTCGCTGCTTCACGGCGTCACCAACGGCCGCTTCAGAACACCGAGGCAAACACCGCCTCTGCATGCTGCTGTCAATCAGGCATTTAGACGTGTAGCCATACGCAGAATTTTGAACCCTCTCGGTCGCATAACGTGAGTTTTATTTAGCGAAAATAAGTTAACGAGGAAATCCATATGTTTAATTCATGGATTATGTGTGAAATGGTGTGAGATGTTGTTTGCAGTGGTGGTGATGGGAAACAGGGGTCACACAAACGTTGACAGTTTGTTTACTATCCGAACCCACCAGTGCCCTACCTGTATCCATCCACCACATATGTATTTAAATATATGGATTAAAATACATTTAAATCAAAACTGTATCACAAATATATCAACATTAACAGTGGTAGTGAAGGAAAACCAGGGGTCTTCATGTGTACAACACAAACATTCCCATTTACATGTACTATCTAATCCACCAGTGAACCTACACGCATCATAGAAATACACATACCACATTTCTAAACTTTTTCTAAAATTTTTTGTAATTCTGTAATTTTACAACAGGTTGTTGTTTAGGTTATTTCCAGGTATTTTGCCATATTTTTCTGAAGGTGTCTGAGAGATCATGTTCATGTTTAACAGCTTATAACCTGAAAATGTTTTTTATAAGCACTTACCAATTTCTCACACTTGCTAGCAGGTTTGGTCACTTTTAGTTTTTTGTAATTCTTTAATTTTACAATAACATTAAATCTAATTTACAATATCAGTGTTTGGTTAAATACTGTAATTTTACAACAATATTAAATCTAATTTACAATATCAGTGTTTGGTTAAATTCTGTAATTTTACAACAATATTAAATCTAATTTTTAATTTCAGTGTTTAGTTAAATTCTGTAATTTTACAACAACATTAAATCTAATTTACAATATCAGTGTTTGGTTAAATTCTGTCATTTTACAACAACATTATATCTAATTTACAAAATCAGTGTTTGGTTAAATTCTGTAATTTTACAACAACATTAAATTTAATTTACAATATCAGTGTTTGGTTAAATTCTTAAATTTTACAACAACATTAAATCTAATTTACAAAATCAGTGTTTGGTTAAATTCTGTAATTTTACAACAAGATTGAATCTAATTTACAAAAGCAATGTTTGATTTAAATCTGTCATTTTACAACAACATTAAATCTAATTTACAATATCAGTGGTTAGTTAAATTACAGTATTTTACAACAACATTAAATCTGATTTACAATATCAGTGTTTAGTTAAATTACAGTATTTTACAACAACATTAAATCTAATTTTCAATATCAGTGTTTGGTTAAATTATGTAATTTTACAACAATATTAAATCTAATTTACAAAATCAGCATTTGGTTAAATTCTGTAATTTTACAACAATATTAAATATAATTTTCAATATCAATGTTTGGTTACATTTTGTAATATTACAACAACATTAAATCAAATTTATAATAACAGTGTTTAGTTAAATTCGGTAATTTTACAACAACATTAAATCTAATTTACAACTTCAGAGTTTGGTTAAATTCTACAATTTTACAACAACATTAAATCTAATTTACAATAACAGTGTTTAGTTAAATTCGGTAATTTTACAACAACATTAAATCTAATTTACAATAACAGTGTTTATTTAAACTCTGCAATTTACCAACAACATTAAATCTAATTTACAACATCAGTGTTTGGTTAAATTACAGTATTTTACCGTATTTTTCTGAAAACATCTGTGAGATAATGTTCATGTTTAATAGTTTATAACCTGAAAACACTATTTATAAGCATGTTATTATATTAATAACTCAACACTCAAAAACTAATTAACAGAGGAGTTTATTAATGCTTCATAGAAATACATTCATACCACATTTCTAAACTTGCCTGTTAGGATATGTTTCTATTTATTTGGATTTTGTTAATTAGTCATTGTACACATGTTAACACATTTTTTTTTAAAAAGTGTTAGTTGTGTATTAAAATGAGCAAAATCACTCATTTACACTTTACTGTACACGTCATTTGACTAGGTGTTCCCAAACTTTTGCATATGACTGCTGTTTCTGTACATACAACTCAATTTCTCTAATAATTAATATCTAATACAGGTGATAAGATATAACAGAGCCTCAGAATAAACGTATGAAACTATGATTTAAGGGGCTCAGCATCCTGAGCTGTGGTTGCTGTTCGATTGCTCTTGTCCTTGTCCAGTGCAGGTGGGTCACTGAATGCAATCTCTCCGTGTCAGACATAATCGATTCATTCACAGCTCCTCGGGGTAAGCGATGAGTTCAGCTCTGGAAATCTCTCCTTTTAAATATTCCCTATGTGTGACCTGATGTCTGTATTATTATTGTGTCCTGCAGGAAAAGCCCTGATAGTTAAAACGCTCCGAAACCACACGACTGTGATAAATGTTGCAGATTTTCATAATTTATATAAAAGCAAGGACTGTGCACTTCCCACTATGTCCCAACAGGGGGCGCTGGGATAAAGCCTTTCTAGAGTACTGTAGGGAAACTGTGTCCAGCCCTCCACAGCAAACAGCAAAGTCTAGTGTTTTTCTGACTCATCTAACACATTACCTACTAACAGAACTGCTTATGAACTGATCTGGGAGCAGCTGAAGTCCTGATCTAACACATTACCTATTAAAAGAACTGCTTATGAACTGATCTGGGAACAGCTGAAGTCCTGATTTAACACATTAACTACTAACAGAACTGCTTATGAACTGATCTGGGAGCAGCTGGAGCCCTGACTTAACATATTAGCCACTAACAGAACTGCTTATGAACTGATCTGGGAGCAGCTGAAGACATAAGCATCCGATTTAACACATTAGCTACTAACAGAACTTCTTATGAACTGATCTGAAAGCAGCTGATTTAACTCAATAGCTACTAACAGAACTGCTTATGAACTGATCTGGGAGCAGCTGAAGTCCTGACTTAACATATAAGCTACTAACACAACTGCTTATGAACTGATCTGGGAGCAGCTGAAGACATAAGCACCTGATTAAACTCATTAGCTACTAATGGAATGTCTTATCAACAGATCTGGGAGCAGCTGAAGTGCTGATCTAACACATTAGGCACTAACAGAATGTCTTATGAACTGATCTAGCAGCAGCTGAATACAAAAGCTCCAGATTGAACTCAATAGCTACTAACAGAATGTCTTATAAACTGATCTGGGAGCAGCTGATTTAACACATTAGCTACTAACAGAACTGCTTATGAACTGATCTGGGAGCAGCTGATTTAACACATTAGCTACTAACAGAATTGCTTATGAACTGATCTGGGAGCAGCTGATTTAACACATTAGCTACTAACCGAACTCCTTATGAACTGATCTGGGAGCAGCTGATTTAACTCATTAGCTACTAACAGAATTTCTTATAAACTGATCTGGGAGCAGCTGAAGACACAAGCACATGATTAAACACCTTAGCTACTAACAGAACTGCTTATGAACTGATCTGGGAGCAGCTAAAGACACAATCACATAATTTAACTCATTAACTACTAACAGAACTGCTTATGAACTGATCTGGGAGCAGCTGAAGTCCTGATTTAACGCATTAACTACTAACAAAACATCGCATGAACTGATCTGGGAGCAGCTGAAGTCCTGATTTAACACATTAACTACTAACAGAACTGCTTCTGAACTGATCTGGGATTAGCTGAAGTCCTGATTTAACACATTAACTACTATCAGAACATCGTATGAACTGATCTGGGAGCAGCTGAAGTCCTGATCTAACACATTAGGCACTTACAGAATGTCTTATAAACTAATCTGGGAGCAGCTGAAGTCCTGATTTAACACATTAACTATCAACAGAACTGCTATGAACTGATCTGGGATTAGCTGAAGTCCTGACTTAACACATTAACTACTAACAGAACTGCTTATGAACTGATCTGGGAGCAGCTGAATTCCTGATCTAACACATTAGGCACTTACAGAATGTCTTATAAACTGATCTGGGAGCACCTGATTTAACATTTTAGCTACTAACAGAACTGCTTATGAACTGATCTGGGAGCAGCTGAAGACATACGCATCTGATTTAACACATTAGCTACTAACAGAACTTCTTATGAACTGATCTGAAAGCAGCTGATTTAACTCAATAGCTACTAATAGAACGTTTTATGAACTGATCTGGGAGCAGCTGAAGACACAAGCACATGATTGAACACATTAGCTACTAACAGAACTGCTTATAAACTGATCTTGGAGCAGGTGATTTAACTCATTAGCTACTAACAGAATGTCTTATCAACTGATCTGGGAGCAGCTGAAGACACAAACACCTAATTTAACACATTAGCTACTAACAGAATTGCTTCTGAACTGATCTGGGAGCAGCTGATTTAACACATTAGCTACAAACCGAACACCTTATGAACTGATCTGGGAGCAGCTAAAGACACAAGCACCTGGTTTAACACATCTGCCACAAACAGAATGTCTTATGAACTGATCTGGGAGCAGCTGAAGTCCTAATTTAACACATTAACTACTAACAGAACATCGTATGAACTGATCTGGGAGCAGCTGAAGACACAAGCACCTGATTTAGCACATTAGTTTCTAACAGGACGTCTTAGATGCTTTTTATATCGTGTGAACATTTCATGATGAATGGACCAATAGAAACGCTCCAAAATAGCTTGGACAAACTTCTGGTTCCATAGACTTACATTGAAAGTAAAGAAGGTTTTTGGCCTCTCCTGTAAAGTTGTCTTTTTGGAGATACTTGTTGTTCTTTGGACGGAGCTGATATGCTGGTTCATGCTGGTGCTTCTCGCAGGGGTGCACAACCAAACACACTTTTTTTTTTATCCTTTGATGTCACAGGAAACGCCTTATATATGCAAATGAAACGTGGCGACGCTGCACAAGGTGCATATTAATGAAAACCAGCTTACTTGACCCGAGCGCCCAAACTTTGGCACACAGCTGTATTTGCATGCGTTCGAATTCTATTTGTTGTCGTTGTCACATCCTGTCAACGACAGCACACAGGCCTGCAGAATGAAGCGATTGCCCCCCACCCCTCCACCCTCCAACAGCCGGGGGGGGGGGGGGGGGGGGGGGGCTGGGAGCTCAGGTCTTTCTTATTAATAATGTGTTATATTATCATATTTCACGCACGAGCAGGCAAGAGAAGGTAATTACCAGCTCCGTGCTATTAAGCCCGGTTTTTATTCTCGTCGTTTTCGCCTGGCCGGCTCAGGCAGAGGGCTGCCGGCATTTATTTCCTGTCTGTAGATTTATGGGCAGCCTGCTCGGGCTCAGCCGGGCCATAAAGACGAGGAAAAAAAGGGAAATAGAAGAAAAAAAAAACGTCTTCGTGTGTCAGCGTACGTAAGAGATGAAGGTGGCCATTTATTCCGGAGCTGCACTATGTAAGAGATTTTGTGTGTGTGTGTGTGCTAAACCTGTTAGAAACAATAATGAAGCTAAAATATGGTGAGCTTGCACTGCAGCAAGGCGCCCTGTAACCTGAAAAGAGTTTATAAGACAGAAATGGCCTGTGTGTTAAGTATTAAAGGGCAAGTCCACGAATTAAAAAAAAAAAGTGAATAATTCAGTGGTTGACGTATAAACAGTTTCTGTCAGAGTCGGTTTGGTGGCTTATTGTAGAGAACCTTTACAATAATAGTGATAATAGTGATTGGAACCAGGAGTCACCACGTTTACAACGCAAATATAGGCATTTTTCTTACTATCAGGACCACCAGTGAACCTACACATATAAAACAAATCTCTGACATCAGGCAGTGTGTTCATAAACATTTCATGTAATAAGTTTCTGTGTGGGAGCTTTTTAGAGGTGGACGTCTGGTTCCATTCACCACAACTGTGAACGATTATGGCTCGGTATGTTTCTCTAGAACTATGCAGTTCAGACCAAACCCACTCTAAGTGACCTTGTCTACATCTCAACCGTGCAAGCTCAAACTTGTGCACACTTTTTGAAAAATTAGTGGAGTTCCCCTTTAAAAGCTTGGGACGTCTGGTTCCATTCACCACCACCGTGTACAGTTCTGACGATGTAAGTTTCTCTAGAAATAAGCAATTCACACCAAACCTACTCTGAATGACTTGATCTACATCCCAACCGTTACCTGTGAACATTGTTTGAAAAATTGGTGGAGTTTCTCTTTAAAAGCTTTGGACATCTGGTTCAATTCACTACAACTGTAAACAGTTCTGACAAGGTAAATTTCTCTAGAAATGAGCAATTCACACCAAACCCACTCTAAATAACCTTATCTACATCTCAACCGTAACTTGTGCACACTGTTTGAAAAATTGGTAAGTTTCTCTTTAAAAACTTTGGACGTCTGGTTCCATTCACCACCACTGTGAACGATTCTGGCTTGGTAAGTTTCTCCAGAACGGAACGTTTTAAACCAAACCCACTCTGAATGACTTTACCTACATCTCAACCGTAACTTGTGCACACTGTTTGAAAAATTGGTAAGTTTCTCTTTAAAAGCTTTGGATGTCTGGTTCCATTCACCACAACTGTGAACAATTCTGGCTTGGTATGTTTCTCTAGAACGGAACGTTTTAAACCAAACCCACTCTGAATGACTTTACCTACATCTCAACCGTAACTTGTGCACACTGTTTGAAAAATTGGTAAGTTTCTCTTTAAAAGCTTTGGATGTCTGGTTCCATTCACCACAACTGTGAACAATTCTGGCTTGGTATGTTTCTCTAGAACGGAACGTTTTAAACCAAACCCACTCTGAATGACTTTACCTACATCTCAACCGTAACTTGTGCACACTGTTTGAAAAATTGGTAAGTTTCTCTTTAAAAGCTTTGGATGTCTGGTTCCATTCACCACCACTGTGAATGATTCTGGTTCTGTATGTTTCTCTAGAATGGAACGTTTCACACCAAACCCACTCTGAATAACCTTATCTACATCGCAACCATTACTTGTGCACACTCTTTGAAAAATCAGTGGAGTTCCCCTTTAAAAGCTTGGGATGTCTGGTTCCATTGACCACCACTGTGAATGCTTCTGACTCTGTGGAATGAAATTTTTCATACAAACCACTCAGAATGACTCTGTTTACTTCTCAACCATATAATATAACCTTAAAATGTATGTACAGTCAGTGGAGTTGTCCTTTGCACAGGCTCAGAAAGGAGGTCAGCTTGATGTTGAGGTGTCTTGCAGAAGGACTGTTGTCTCCTGTGCCTGATGTGACTGTTACACAAGCAGAGCAAGGTCTGAGTCTGTGACTCAGCTTTTCTTCCGGCCTCTTTGTTTTCAGATCTAAATGAAAGTCATCTGCTTTCTTATCAGAGGCATCAGAGGACAGAGCAGCCTCGTCCGTCCCTCCCCAACATCCTCTTCACCATCACGCAGCTTTTAAAATGTGTTCTTCATCACAAAAATATAAACAGAGGTCGATATCAGATGAGGGTGTAAGGCTGCGTATTGATCCTGATTTCCTGAGACGTTCCTTCTAATCACGAGCTTTATTAAGAATCTAATTTCTGTCTGTCGCAGAATTAGTGACCCCAGCAGCCACGCCGGCCGAAGTGAGGAAGGAGAGGAAGATTCCCAGCAAACAGAGAAATGGAAACCAAATTAAAGCCCCTCTGGCGTCTCCCATGTCCTACCTTGTCAGGCTGGTTTAATATCTGAGCCCAGTTTAACCCAGAACGTCAGGGTGATTCTGGGGTTTGGGGTCTGTTTCTGTCCCACTGATCCGGGACACAGACGGATCAGTGGGACACAGATGGAATGTGATCTGTGGGACAGAGACGGATCAGTGGGACACAGATGGAATGTGATCTGTGGGGCTCAGAAGGAATTTGATCAGTGGGACACAGACGGATCAATGGGACACAGAATGTGTTTAGTGGGACACAGACAAAATGTGATTAGTGAGACACAGATGAATGTGATGAGATGGACATAGATGGAATGTGATGAGTGGGACACAGACAGCTCAGTGGGACACAGATGGAATGTGATCAGTGGGACACAGACGGATCAATGGGACACAGAATGTGTTTAGTGGGACACAGACAAAATGTGATTAGTGAGACACAGATGAATGTGATGAGATGGACATAGATGGAATGTGATGAGTGGGACACAGACAGCTCAGTGGGACACAGATGGAATGTGATCAGTGGGACACAGACGGATCAATGGGACACAGAATGTGTTTAGTGGGACACAGACAAAATGTGATTAGTGAGACACAGATGAATGTGGTGAGATGGACATAGATGGAATGTGATGAGTGGGACACAGACAGCTTAGTGGGACACAGATGGAATGTGATCAGTGGGACACAGACGGATCAATGGGACACAGAATGTGTTTAGTGGGACACAGACAAAATGTGATTAGTGAGACACAGATGAATGTGGTGAGATGGACATAGATGGAATGTGATGAGTGGGACACAGACAGCTCAGTGGGACACAGATGGAATGTGATCAGTGGGACACAGATGGAATGTGATCAGTGGGACACAGACCAAATGTGATTAGTGGGACACGGACAGCTCAGTGGGACACAGATAGAATGTGATGAGTGGGACACAGACAAAATGTGATCAGTGGGACACAGACAAAATGTGATCAGTGGGACATGGACAGCTCAGTGGGACACAGATGAAATGTGATGAGTGGGACACAGACGAAATGTGATCAGTGGGACATGGACAGCTCAGTGGGACACAGATGAAATGTGATGAGTGGGACACTGACAAAATGTGATCAGTGGGACACAGACGAAATGTGATCAGTGGGACATGGACAGCTCAGTGGGACACAGATGAAATGTGATGAGCGGGACACTGACGAAATGTGATCAGTGGGACATGGACAGCTCAGTGGGACACAGACAAAATGTGATCAGTGGGACACAGACGAAATGTGATCAGTGGGACATGGACAGCTCAGTGAAACACAGATGAAATGTGATGAGTGGGACACAGAAGGAATGTGATCAGTGGGACACAGAAGGATCAGTGAGATACAGATGGAACGTGAAGAGTGGGACACAGATGGAATGTGATGGGAGGGACACAGACAGAATGTGATCAGTGGGGCAAAGATGAAATGTGATCAGTGGGACACAGGCAGATCCGTGGGACACAGATGGAATGTAATCAATGGGACACAGAAAGAATGTGATGTGTGGGACACAGATGATATGTGATCAGTGGGACACAGAAGGAATGTGATCAGTGGGACACAGATGGTATGTGATCAGTGGGACACAGAAAGAATGTGATCAGTGGGACACAAATGGTACATGATCAGTGGGACACAGACAGATCCGTGGGACACAGATGGAATGTGATCAGTGGGACACAGAAGGAATGTGATCAGTGGGACACAAATGGTACATGATCAGTGGGACACAGACAGATCCGTGGGACACAGATGGAATGTGATCAGTGGGACACAGACGGTATGTGATCAGTAGGACATAGAAGGAATGTGATTAGTGGGACACAGAAGGAATGTGATCAATGGAACACAGAAATAAAGTGAGGTGTGGGACACAGAAGGAATGTGATCAGTGGGACACAAATGGTACATGATCAGTGGGACACAGACAGATCCGTGGGACACAGACGGTATGTGATCAGTGGGACACAGAAAGAATGTGATCAGTGGGACACAAATGGTACATGATCAGTGGGACACAGACAGATCCGTGGGACACAGATGGAATGTGATGAGTGGGACACAGACGGTATGTGATCAGTAGGACACAGAAGGAATGTGATGAGTGGGACACAGAAGGAATGTGATCAATGGGACACAGAAAGAATGTGATGTGTGGGACACAGACGATATGTGATCAGTGGGACACAGAAGGAATGTGATTAGTGGGACACAGATGGAATGTGATCAGTGGGACACAGACAGAATGTGATCAGTGGGACACAAATGGTACATGATCAGTGGGACACAGACAGATCCGTGGGACACAGATGGAATGTGATGAGTGGGACACAGATGGTATGTGATCAATGGAACACAGAAATAAAGTGAGGTGTGGGACACAGAAGGAATGTGATCAGTGGGACACAAATGGTACATGATCAGTGGGACACAGACAGATCCGTGGGACACAGATGGAATGTGATCAGTGGGACACAGACGGTATGTGATCAGTGGGACACAGAAAGAATGTGATCAGTGGGACACAAATGGTACATGATCAGTGGGACACAGACAGATCCGTGGGACACAGATGGAATGTGATCAGTGGGACACAGACGGTATGTGATCAGTAGGACACAGAAGGAATGTGATGAGTGGGACACAGAAAGAATGTGATGTGTGGGACACAGAAGGAATGTGATCAGTGGGACACAGATGGAATGTGATCAGTGGGACACAGAAGGAATGTGATCAGTGGGACACAAATGGTACATGATCAGTGGGACACAGACAGATCCGTGGGACACAGATGGAATGTGATCAGTGGGACACAGATGGTATGTGATCAGTAGGACACAGAAGGAATGTGATGAGTGGGACACAGAAGGAATGTGATCAATGGAACACAGAAATAAAGTGAGGTGTGGGACACAGAAGGAATGTGATCAGTGGGACACAGAAATAAAGTGAGGTGTGGGACACAGAAGGAATGTGATCAGTGGAACACAGATGGTATGTGACCCTCCAAGGTCCAAGGTCCATGTCCCAGCATTAAGAGATCATCCGCCTGAACGCCAATAATTCCAAAGTCATCCATAACCGGGAAGAGAAACTGTCCCACGTATAGTTTTCCCAGCTGGGAGTCTTCTCCTCCCCCTGTCCGGCCATTAGGAGGCTGGACTTGCATTCCTGGAAAGCTGCTTGGAGACAACATCTAACATAAAAGGCAGCAAACACAACTGCACTGAACTGAATGTTCACCCACTCGGCCGACTAGTCGGATGAGCTCTGCTCCAGGCCAAGAGAACAGAACAGAGTGCAACACTCATCTTGGCTGGCCGAGTGTGCCCCCATGTGGCGCCCACCTGACACTGCAGGAGTTTCCGTTAGGACTATGGAAACGTTTACTTTCCACCACATCACAGTATCAATATGACGGCCGGTCGAAGGTCCCCAGACCAGAACGAAAGACACTATGACGCGTAGCACGACCCTGAAAAAGTGATGCAAGACTCAACACGGCACTATGACAGCGGTGATCACACAACATTAGATTTTATTAAACCATTCATTTCAAAAAGTACAAATACATTCCATAGACACACACTAGCAACATGGCATAAATACACTCTGATAAGAATAAATAGTTTTCTCTCTCAAAATTGGTGGACAATCACTTTTTTCTTTTTTTAATTGCACAGCTCAAGTCTGTGAAGACGTCGGCCCCCTCTTGGTGTGGTTTGCCGGGGCTAGTGTTCGTAAAAACATTCACATTCATGCAGTATAAGAGCTATGGATACTAACAGGCAGGCTGGTCAAAAGTCTGGACGCCCCATTACCATGAAGAGAACTGACAGACATTGGCTATTAATGTGATACAACAGCATATAGTGTAACAGCTTCTTGGTGGACCTGCATGCTCATCATTTATTTGATCTGATATATTGGCACAACCAATCCAATCCAATTGGTGGTTCCTCCAGAAAAGAGGTTCTTGAGCCCACCTTCAAACACCAGTTCCAAATCCAGGCTTGATTGGTGAAGAATGACTTTGGTAACACTTTACTTGAAGCCTCCTACATAACATCAGCCTAACCATGCCATCATAGGAGATTTGAGTGTATATATATATATATATATATATATATATATATATATATATATATATATATATATATATATATATATATATATATATATATATATATATATATATAATTGATATGTATGACAACTGGATCACATATATACTGTTTGATACAAACAGAAATAAACCACCATATATACACACAATTAAAAACCTAATAGCAACATGTTAGAAACATGTGGCATAATATTTCATAACATTGTTATATATAACATATATATATATTACTATATGTCACATACATGCCCAAATGTAATGCAATGTTTGATGCAAACAGAAAAAAAAATTCTAAATAAACTACACCAGCAACATGCGTACAACAACATGCAGCTAGTATATATGTACATAAAAAATAAAATAAAAAAATTATATATTATATATATATATATATATATATATATATATATATATATATATATATATATATATATATATATATATATATATATATATATATATATGCCCCATATTCATATCATTTCAAATAAGGCTGCATATGTTTCATTTAAACATCCATATCTGCCAAATAAAATTGGTTATATAAGGAAAATACATAAAAGCTAATATACAGCATGTCAAATATTGGAAATCCATACATCAGATGTCATGAGAGATACCATAATGTTTGATGTCATAACTGCTAACTAGAATCTGTGAGTTATTGTGACATAAATCCATTACATTACTCAACTCATAACAACTTATAACATCTACTATTAGGTATTTATGGCATGGTTAACATAAACACAGTGTACTAGACCTTTGGTCCATAGTACATATAAATATATATATATAGATAGATAGATATCACTGTCATCAGTCATAACCCTCATGTTCAGGTTCATGACATAACTTGAAAGTACCTGCTGTCCTTCATGTTACGTAAACATTTTAGATCAAATGGGCCAAAAGAAATGGCCTGAAATAGCATGAAAGCAGTCCAGTTCCATAGACTTACATTACAAGTCACCAACTTCATCTTCATGTAGGTCATCTCGTCGCTTCTTACCTAGCGTGCATCGAAAGTGCCACTGGGTACAAAACCCACGAGTGCAGAGCTCCGACAGGGGGAAACAGGGAACCGCAAGAAGTTTTGCTTGTGCACATCTACAACCATAACAATGATGCTCAAAGGTTCATGCCTCTTCACCTTTAGCCTACGTCCAAACACAGCAGACTCTCAAACATCCTCATCCATAAGATATAATCTATCCTCTCGGTTTCCTCTGCGCTCGCCTCAGTCCGCTCTTGCTCTTCTTCTTCAAACGTCTCACTGTCCATGGCAGTCTGATTACCTTAGGAGTCTCGTTTGGCTTTGTTGTGGTGGTGAACTTTTTAGGCTCCACAGTGGTCCAGATCCCTGGCTTTGCTGCTCTGGTGGACTTCTCAGGGTTCATAGCAGTCTGGATTTCTGGCTTTGCTGCTCTGGTGGACTTCTCAAGGTTCATAGCAGTCTGGATTTCTGGCTTTGCTGCTCTGGTGGACTTCTCAGGGTTCATAGCAGTCTGGATTTCTGGCTTTGCCGCTGTTGTGGACTTCTTAGTGTCCACAGCAGTCTGGATCTCTGGCTTTGCTGTTGTTCTGAACTTCTCAGGGTCCGTAGCAGGCCAGATCTCTGGCTTTGCCGCTGTTGTGGACTTCTTAGTGTCCACAGCAGTCTGGATCTCTGGCTTTATCGTTGTTTTAGACCTCCCCTGGTCCACAGCAGTCTGGATCTCTGGCTTTGCAGCTGTTGTGGACTTCTTAGTGTCCATAGCAGGCCGGATCCCAGTCTTTGCAGTTATTCTGGACTCTGGACTCTCAGTGCTCTTCCGGCCTGGCCGTGTGGTGGTCTCTGGAAATTTCGGCCTTGCAGTTGTGGCAGATGTACTGCGCTCATTTTCCACCGGCGGTGTTGACTCAGTAGACGTCCCTGGTGTTGGTGTCCGTCGCAGGGTCTTGATTGTTGTGGGTGGTTCTTTCGTTATTGGTGATTCTTGAGTGGGGGGCGATGTCGTTGGGCTTTCTGTCGGTAATGTAGTTGTAAGGCCTCCACAGATCTCTTCTGCTCGGCTGGTGATTTTCCTTTTATCCACTACACACTGGACAAATTTGGCCCAATTGCTTTCAGGATCCCAGCATAGACCCCTGCCCCGTATGGTAGTAAACCTGTGAATCAGTATATCAGTTATGAGTCACTCTGTAAAGGGTCTAGCAGCTTCCTTCAAAGTAATTCTCAAGATTCTTCACTGAGGTGTTACTCACCTTACAGCTTTAATGGGACACAGGCCCATATCCTGATGCAGGTAGCTCACAATCCTGTCCACTGGTATCACTGTGTTTTTTATCTTCTGGCAGCAGCTGGCCAAAGGTCCATTGGCTGAAGGGAAGACAAAGCATTTATCGTTATCTCTCTATTTACTGATATATTACTAGTAAACTATGAAACAGTCTTCGCCGACAATATCGCTGATGGTATTGACACATGAACTTCACTTTCTCTCTCTGCGAAAGCCACCGTGTCACTATAACCACATACACTGCAAGCTCATGCGAAGCCTGAAGGTTAGACCACAGCTTTTCAGCTTTACCTTGCTGCATGCTGGTCGTCAGCTGCGTAGCGATGAGGAGCGCCGCCAGGAGTAGCATCTTGTTCTGAGGTTCTCTGAGTACTGTGAGGCGCGAGCGACCCGCTCAGAAGCAGCATCTCTTGGAGGAGGTCTCTCAGGCCACAAACCCACCAGGCCCCGACCCCCCACCCATCTGTGTCACTCAGGCCCACTGACACCTCGCGCTGGGGCAGGAAAAGATGAGTGTTCAGTGGAAGACGTGCGCAAACCCAACTTTCACACCTCTGCAGAGACAAAGAGGGGAGGGGGCGAACTTACACCGAGGGGGCGATGCAGCGCACGAGGTCTGTTCGACATGGCCACGAGGCCCAGGCACCACGGTCGCATCCAGGGGCGGCGGGAGTCTCGATTGAACCGAACAGAAAAGAAATCTGATTTGGTATTAGGAGTACATCTTAACGTACATCGCACACAATCTTAGGGAGTTTTCGAAGGGGAACTCCACCAATTTGGCCAAAATTGGGTATGATTATACAGTTATGATGTAAACATAGTGGATCTGAATGGTGGTGAATGGAACCAGACGTCCACCTTTAAAAGCTATTGTATAAAATGGTTATGAATACAATGTCTGATGTCTGAGATTGTTATATCACACATTGCTGATAGTTGTAACAACATGTTCCTGTGCTCATGTGTTATAACACCTAGAAGTAACTGTACTAGAAGTAATTCTAAAAGTTTGTAGTAACACTTTGGGTCTGGCGGTGGTCCCTGAATCTCAAAGGGGTTCATAATATACATAATAAACAGCCCAGTCCTGTCATCATCCATCATTGGAAGCAGTGGTAACTAAACCAAGTGCTCACCAATGCTATTCATGGAGCACTATATAAATAAATATTGATTGATTGATTGATTGATTGTGTGACAGCAGATGCTACCTATAGTTACCTAAATTCCCTAAAAAGCAAGTCTTATATAATTTAATGTGTTTCATAATATACGTCTAACACAACCTAGCAGTGACTATAACCACAGTTACACTCTTGTTATTATCACTAATGTGTAGTTACACATGTCATGATACTGTTATGTAATTATATAAAGCAATGCAATTACATAAGCTGCACTGCTGTAATCCATCTGTAACTGTGGCTACATCACTAGTAGTTACATCATTGTTGCATGTGTTGCTCATGTGCGAGTACGTAATCAGTATAAAACTAATGGAATAAGAAACTATCATCTGATAAAATGACTTAAATATTCTAATACAGTGTAATAACAGAGCTTATTGGATATATTTATTCGATTTGAGTCATTTACACTTGTCCAGACGCCAATTAGAGTGCACTGGTTATGTTTTTGGCTCATGCCTTCAATATTAACCCCTTAGAATCCCATACACACATACACTGTAAGCCTTATTACCCAGTAATTACAAAGACTACAATGTAAACGAATTGGGATGTTCTCAGGTTATAGAAGTGAGTAGTGAGAGAAATAATTATCAACATATGTACTTCTTGTAACCTTGTATTTAATCAGAGAGTTGATCATCCCCCATCCTTTGTTTGTATTTAAAAGACCGTCTCCTCCCTGATACCAATCACCCCCCAAGGTGGCAACATACCAACTCCCCCCTCCCTTCCTTAACTCCTACTTAAACTGGAGTTACTGAGTTAGACTGAGTTATAATATACATAATAAACAGCCCAGTCCTATCATCATCCATCATTCAGGGTAGAGGTATGCAAACCGAGTGTTCAGCAACAGAGTGCCACTGTATCCCAGCTACTGTATCTAAGATATGATGGATGTGTGTCTGCTGCTTCTGAGATGCATCACGTTTCAGATCGTACTGCCTAAACATCATTAGCCATTATCATTAGTGGTGTCATTTCAGACCCATTAGCTTTTTGGAGCACGTTCTAAAAGCCTCTGTCTGGTGAGAACGTTGGCAGTTTGTGGAAACTCCAGGCGAAGCTGGCTCAGGCTCAAGCTCACATCCACACCCACACCATGAGCGGTACATTCCACGTCTGAACGTTAAGAAGCCCCCCGACCCCACGAGATCTGCATATCCAAAGACACATGTATGAACTAACGGCCTCATGAAACCCAAAACCAGTGAACTAATAAGACAACAATGGGAGCGATTGAGCCAGAAACCCAGGTCGTGTATTGGCGAGCTGAGCAGTCAGACTGAAGAACGTCTGGAAGATGATGTAGTTTTGTTTTAAGCGCTCGTCTGAAGCTGCTCGCTTTACCTGAGCTATTAATAAACTCAGGTCGAGCTTAGAGAGCCGCACTGAACAGCTCTGTCTTTTTTTTTTTATTTTCTCTTCAGAAAGGAAACGCCACTGAGGTTGCATATGGCGCCAAAGCTGTGCAGACCCCCTACTTAACACTACTGTCTCCTACGCTAACGACCCCTGATTGTGAAAGAAAGTGAGTCATCAGACTAGATTAGATGTAATTTCTGCTCAGGCACCTGTTAGTTAAGATCTGACTGGATGTGGAACAAATGTATTAATTGTTCTTTCTGTTAGAAGCTCCAAGAGCCAGTGGCATGGACATCTACCCTTTCTTAACCCTTTGATGAACAGCCTGGGTCAAAAGTGACTGACATTGTAAATTCATTTAATCACTCAAGCTACCATAAATTCCTCAATTGGCTCATTTCGGATCATCACAAATCCTTATTTCAGTTTTATTTATTTACTTTAATATTAGTATTATTGTAATAATTATTATTTTTTAATAAGACATGGTGACCCCTGGTTCTCGACACCACCCATCTGACATTGATATGATATTCAGTATCGGTATTAGTCCAATACTAGATATCCATCCATCCATCAATCCATCCATCCATCCATCCATCCATCCACCCATTATCTTCTGCTTTATCCCGCGGGCCGGGAATCCAACCTGGATCATCTTGCTGTGAGGCGACAGTACTAACCACTACACCACCGTACTAACCACTATACCACCGTGCTGACCACTATACCAACACGCTGACCACTACACCACCGAGTACCAAGCCACCACTGCGCTGACCACTACACCATCGAGCCACCTATATCATTATTATTATTATTTTGTAATAAAACATGGTGGTCCCTGGTTCACCGTCACCACCAGTCTGAGGTTTCTCTACAGGTACCTGTTATAAGTGTGTGTTGATTTGATAATCAGTATCAGTATTGGTTCAGTATTGGATATTGGCGAAAATAATTATAACCCCATATGATCTATTAACCTGACCAATCACAGGAATGTGTAACCAAGCCTCATTGTAAATGTTTGATGGTGCTGACCAATCAGAAACACAGTGGTATAGCAGAACTGAGTAACAATGTGTTCTCTCTATGTCAACAATGACCCGACTGAGATTTGAGTTTCTATATCATTACAATAAATTAACTTCATCATTCAAGCTTCCATGAATTCCTCAACTTGTTATTGATCATCACTAATCCTAATTTTCTCCAGTTTATTATTTACTTTATTAATAAACATAATTTTTTGTATCACTACCTTCTAACCTACATGTTTTCACCATGGAGTTTGATAGGACCTTTGTAAACATTTGCAGTCGGGAACCTATTTACACAGTATTTTTGTTCATGAAGTAAATAAATAAGAATTAAAACAATGATTAACATCTAAAACAAGGCTTGTAATGAAAACCCAGAACGTTAAATAATAAAATCAACTGATTTTAATATAAACTTAGCACAAAAAGTAAGGTAATGCTTCTTGGCAAAGCCCTCCTAATGCACAGCATGGCTCAGACGTGACCCATATTAATTTCCTATGTTATTGTATGTACTGCTGAGTATCTCTTTGGTATATAGTCTTAGCAATGCTCCTTGGTAATAAATCTTATACGGTTGGAAAGCCCGTTCATGTTCCTTCTTTAAGGAACATGCATTTGTGGACTGAGCCGTAGAGCTGAGTATGTGGGTTGCACCCGTGATCTTTTCCGCCAATGCCAAACAGCTTGTTCTGCCATTGACTTGTGTGAAGTTTGAAGAAACAAGACACATTTGGCAATTTAACGATTCATTCACTGAACAAACATGAGCTTCAGTAGTGTGGAAGAACCATACACAGCCACAACAGCCTGGCACCTTCATATACTGGTCACCAGCCTGGTCACACACTGCTGATCTTCTTGGGGTGTCATCTTCTTGGGACGCCCATTTCATGACCTGTCTCTGGATCTTAGCTTACAATTTGGAGATGGTACTTGGTACTTGGTTTCGCGGGACACTAGCTTGAAGTGGCCCTATTGCATGGGCCCTATCCAGATCAGTCAAACGTTGCATAACAAATTTTAGAGCAGACACCTACTGACCACTGTAGCAGGGCCCATGCTCACAGGTGCTGCCAATCAGGGGGTACCAGAAGCTCAAAACAAGTTTCAATAGCTACAGCAGAATAGATGTTTGGCATTGGCAGAGAAGAGTTGGCAATTTTTAATGGGCGCAACCCACATACTCAGCTCTACTGCTCAGTCCACAAACGCAGATGTGGCATCATTTAAAAGGGAAATGTACGGGGTTTCCAACCGTATAAGATTTATTACCAAGGAGCATTGCTAAGACTATATACCAAAGAGATACTCAGCAGTACATACAATAACATAAGAAAATTAATATGGGTCAAGTCTGAGCCATGCTGTGTATTAGGAGGGCTTTGCATAGCTTGTTCAATAAAGGCTTAATGGAGGGCTCGCACTAAACCGGAGGGCTGGAGGTATAGCTCCCATACGGAGCTGAAGCTTGTTAAGCACATCAGGATCCCAATATAATAATAATAATAATAATAATAATAATAATAATAATAATAATAATAATGACACCCATTGCAACTCACCCCTGGCTGGTCTTCCTCTACTGGACATCAGGACCGTGCAGCTGATCAGGAATGCAAGTTCACTCACTCCACAGCGGCGCTTGCCTCACTGGCTTCCTGTAGCTGCTTGCATTACATTTAACACTCTGATGCCCGCAAAGCCAAGAATGGATCAGCTCCTCCTTACGGGAGTGATAAAGAGTAGATCAGGACCTCGAGCCCCTTCGAGCTTCAGGTGCAGCTCGGCAGACTCTCTTGGGTCTTCAAACGCAGACTGAAGACCACCGTCTCTCTTTGTGGAGCACCTATAAGCACTAATCTACTGCATTATTGAGAGGAATCATGATGCATATTGCTTAACTAACAGTCTGGGTCGCTCTGTGTGGAGTGAGCATGTTTTCCCCATGGGCTTCCTCCAGGTACTCCGGTTTCCTCCCACAGTCCAAACATATGCATGTTAGGTTGATCACTCACTCTAAACTGACTGTAGGTGTGAGTGTGTACTAACCACTACACCACCGTACTAACCACTACACCACCGTACTAACCACTACACCACCGTACTAACCACTACACCACCGTACTAACCACTACACCACCATACTAACCACTACACCACCGTACTAACCACTACACCACTGTACTAACCACTACACCACCATACTAACCACTACACCACCGTACTAACCACTACACCACCGTACTAACCACTACACCACCGTACTAACCACTACACCACCGTGCTGACTACACAATTTTTTATTATCACTATTATCATTATTATTATCATTCAGAACTTCAGTACATTTCCCAAGTAGGCTTTATGCAGTATGTATATTAAAATCAATGCACATTATAAAACAGGAGAGCTTAGTGAGTCAATGTGTATTATAAATAAAGAACATTTTTAGTACTTTTCAGTATTTGTTTTTCATAAAGTAGCTCATGGTAGTGAATATACTGTACTACTGCAGCTGCATGACTGGAGTAATAGTACTCTGATATGCCAAAATCATGGGATGCAACAACTAGGCGTAGCATTGATTCCACAAGTGGATGGAAGATGTCTTGAGCCACGCCACCACCTCCCATAAACACTCCATTGGACTCATGTCTTCAAAACTCTTCCAGAATGCTATTCAAACCAATCCTGAACAGCTTGGACTAGATGTCACTTTGCATTATCCTTTTGGGGGAACCCATGAAGTCCATGAAAGGCTGCAAATGGTCACCAAGTAGTGAAATGTGGCACTTGCAATGTCTGGGACGTCTAGGAGAACTTTGTTCTTCAAACTGGGGCTCAAGATACTCTACTCTACTCTACTCTATTCACAATAAGATATTTATGCCACCGATTTACATCGGTTCTGTTGACATCTGGAGTTCTTACTGCTAGAAATACACTTATTACTGAAATAAAGACTTTTAAACAATCAGCATCTTCACAACATGACCTGGGAGCAATGTTAAGCCCCTACAGCAGATCATGACAACGTCAATCAAGCTCATTCCATGTCTATATTGACATTTCCACCGATCATCTGACCTTAGAAGATGGATAACAAGCCCACACGTCCAGTAAACATTGATTTTAAACATCTGCATATGACAATCTCACACCTCACCCACCGGCACCCATCATTACCGGTTAGGTCATCTTGGAGGACGGCAGGTTATGTTGTGAAACCTGTTTGTGCCAGTTTGCTGCGATGCTTAACCAAGCACAAGGTCACTCAGGAGCATGCACATTCACCCACATCCTTCCTCGCATTCTGGTGCAAGATGTGGCTTCGATTCGTAAGTAAATGATGGTAGATTGTTGCAAAGCATTTACATAAGAGCTCTAATTAAGAGCCACTTGTGAATTAATCTCGTTACAGGCATTACATTGGCTGCCAAAGCTAGTATACTATATATACAAATATATCCAGCCACATTAACCCTTTCATGCATGGTGTCTATGCCTATGGATAGTTAATAATAGTTCAATTTAAAGCATATGAAATGCATTTCACCCTCCAAACAACTAGATGGCAGAATCATAAGTCTCACTGCTCCAGTGTAACAAAGTCCATTCTCCTGAATTCTATTGTACTTCTGAGTGCTGAGGCTTAGAATCTAGGATGACTGATGACTAAGAATGTCTCTGGTCTATATATATTCAAAGTTTCTAGTCAAATCAGATAAAACAAATATTTGTGTGTCAAACAGACTCTAATGAACATGGTTTGATATT
Source organism: Megaleporinus macrocephalus (assembly GCA_021613375.1). Taxonomy (NCBI): domain Eukaryota; kingdom Metazoa; phylum Chordata; class Actinopteri; order Characiformes; family Anostomidae; genus Megaleporinus; species Megaleporinus macrocephalus. The sequence goes on from CM038708.1 coordinate 45,693,814, forward strand.
TTAAATTTATTTTCCTTTCTTTTAGATGTTCTTATGGCTCCACATATGTGGACATAATGCAACAAAAAGGCTATAAATATAAAAATGCACTGTTTATATGTTATAGTTTTATTATATGTTGTGTAGAAGTATAACAGTAATACATTTATATAAACTTATAGTTGTGTGACATCTGTCTGAACAGATTTATTAATGTTTCTATTAATTGTGCTTTAATAGCATGCTTTTAAAAGAACCAAAATGATTTTATTTTATTTTATAAAAAGAGGAGGAAACCTCACAAATTCACAAATGTTCTAATATTTTGCAATTTTTATTTAAAAGTTACAAAAAAGAGGCTTAAAATCAGTGTTAATTTTGACAGCAAATTTTGATTTAGTCTTAGTCGTAGTCTTTTGACTAAAATGTCACTTAGTTATAGGCATAATTTAGTCATCTGAATTGCTTTTAGTTTTAGTCTAGTTTTAGTCGACTAATTATCATAAGAATATAGTCTAGACTAAATCTACAGTTGATTCAGTCGACTAAAATATAAAGGGTGTAAAATGTAATGCTTTTTCTTCAGTTCCCTTGAATTAGTTCCCTTGAATTATTTAAGTTATTATATATATATATATATATATATATATATATATATATATATATATATATATATATATATATATATATATATATATATATATATATACGACATTAAACATTTATTAACCAATTATGGAATATTATTTATGTTTGAAAGACCAATACACACACAAACAGATTTAACAAACAACATCTGAGGTCTTCCGTAACTGCAAAGTGAATAAGAGAAAACTGTTATTTAATCCTTGTATCACCTTTTTATTTATTATCTCTAATTTATTTAATAATTGTTACTAGTGCTGTCAATGTAATTAAATTACATGCTCTGTGGTTAAATAATCTACATTAATTGCATTTATCACTTTTTGCTATGAAAATATTTTTAATTGTGCAATTCAAATAAATTTTGGCATAACAGTAAATCAATAAATGAAAAACTGCCACATTTCCAGATCACAGTGTTTACTAGAGACACACATTGCACAATGCGTACACTAATTATTGTAAATAATAGTGTACGCTTGTAAATAATAGTATACGCTAGCTACCACATACCACATACCACATACCACATACCTGATCAGCTAATCTGATCATTAACACCACCTTACTGAGTTAATACAGCTCTTCACCTGCTTCTCACATACCTGATCAAACTAATCTGATCATTAACACCACCTTACTGAGTTAATACAGCTCTTTACCTGCTTCATACATACCTGATCAACTAATCTGATCATTAACACCACCTTACTGAGTTAATACAGCGCTTCACCTGCTTCCCACATACCTGATCCAACTAATCTGATCATTAACACCACCTTACTGAGTTAATACAGCTCTGCACCTGCTTCCCACATACCTGATCAAACTAATCTGATCATTAACACCACCTTACTGAGTTAATACAGCGCTTCACCTGCTTCCCACCTACCTGATCCAACTAATCTGATCATTAACACCACCTTACTGAGTTAATACAGCGCTTCACCTGCTTCCCACATACCTGATCAACTAATCTGATAATTAACACCGCCTTACTGAGTTAATACAGCGCTTCACCTGCTTCCCACATACCTGATCCAACTAATCTGATCATTAACAACACCTTACTGAGTTAATACAGCACTTCACCTGCTTCCCACATACCTGATCAAACTAATCTGATCATTAACACCACCTTACTGAGTTAATACAGCGCTTCACCTGCTTCCCACATACCTGATCAACTAATCTGATCATTAACACCACCTTACTGAGTTAATACAGCGCTTCACCTGCTTCCCACATACCTGATCCAACTAATCTGATCATTAACACCACCTTACTGAGTTAATACAGAGCTTCACCTGCTTCATACATACCTGATCAACTAATCTGATCATTAACACCACCTTACTGAGTTAATACAGCGCTTCACCTGCTTCATACATACCTGATCAACTAATCTGATAATTAACACCACCTTACTGAGTTAATACAGCGCTTCACCTGCTTCCCACATACCTGATCAACTAATCTGACCATTAACACCACCTTACTGAGTTAATACAGCGCTTCACCTGCTTCCCACATACCTGATCAACTAATCTGATAATTAACACCGCCTTACTGAGTTAATACAGCGCTTCACCTGCTTCCCACATACCTGATCAACTAATCTGATAATTAACACCGCCTTACTGAGTTAATACAGCACTTCACCTGCTTCCCACATACCTGATCAAACTAATCTGATCATTAACACCACCTTACTGAGTTAATACAGCGCTTCACCTGCTTCCCACATACCTGATCAACTAATCTGACCATTAACACCACCTTACTGAGTTAATACAGCTCTGCACCTGCTTCCCACATACCTGATCAACTAATCTGATCATTAACACCACCTTACTGAGTTAATACAGCGCTTCACCTGCTTCCCACATACCTGATCAACTAATCTGATCATTAACACCACCTTACTGAGTTAATACAGCGCTTCACCTGCTTCCTACATACCTGATCAACTAATCTGATAATTAACACCACCTTACTGAGTTAATAAAGCGCTTCACCTGCTTCATACATACCTGATCCACTAATCTGACCATTAACACCACCTTACTGAGTTAATACAGCACTTCACCTGCTTCCCACATACCTGATCAACTAATCTGATCATTAACACCACCTTACTGAGTTAATACAGCGCTTCACCTGCTTCCCACATACCTGATCAACTAATCTGATAATTAACACCACTTTACTGAGGTAATACAGCGCTTCACCTGCTTCCCCACATACCTGATCAACTAATCTGATCATTAACACCACCTTACTGAGTTAATACAGCGCTTCACCTGCTTCATACATACCTGATCAACTAATCTGATAATTAACACCACCTTACTGAGTTAACACAGCGCTTCACCTGCTTCCCACATACCTGATCAACTAATCTGATAATTAACACCACCTTACTGAGTTAATACAGTGCTTCACCTGCTTCCCACATACCTGATCAACTAATCTGACCATTAACACCACCTTACTGAGTTAATACAGTGCTTCACCTGCTTCCCACATACCTGATCAACTAATCTGATCATTAACACCACCTTACTGAGTTAACACAGCGCTTCACCTGCTTCCCACATACCTGATCAACTAATCTGATTATTAACACCACCTTACTGAGTTAACACAGCGCTTCACCTGCTTCCCACATACCTGATCAACTAATCTGATCATTAACACCACCTTACTGAGTTAATACAGCGCTTCACCTGCTTCCCACATACCTGATCAACTAATCTGATCATTAACACCACCTTACTGAGTTAATACAGCGCTTCACCTGCTTCCCACATACCTGATCAAGTAATCTGATCATTAACACCACCTTACTGAGTTAATACAGCGCTTCACCTGCTTCCCACATACCTGATCCACTAATCTGACCATTAACACCACCTTACTGAGTTAATACAGCGCTTCACCTGCTTCCCACATACCTGATCCACTAATCTGACCATTAACACCACCTTACTGAGTTAATACAGCGCTTCACCTGCTTCCCACATACCTGATCCACTAATCTGATCATTAACACCACCTTACTGAGTTAATACAGCGCTTCACCTGCTTCCCACATACCTGATCAACTAATCTGATCATTAACACCACCTTACTGAGTTAATACAGCGCTTCACCTGCTTCCCACATACCTGATCAACTAATCTGACCATTAACACCACCTTACTGAGTTAATACAGTTTCTCACCTGCTTCCCACATACCTGATCAACTAATCTGATCATTAACACCACCTTACTGAGTTAATACAGCACTTCACCTGCTTCCCACATACCTGATCCACTAATCTGACCATTAACACCACCTTACTGAGTTAATACAGCACTTCACCTGCTTCCCACATACCTGATCAACTAATCTGACCATTAACACCACCTTACTGAGTTAATACAGCGTTTACAGCAGGACACGCTCTGAACTGTACAGGACAGTGTTCTTTCAGGACTAGGATTAAGCAAGGCTAAGCTAGCATTAGCAGCTGTAAAGCTAGCTAATGGTCATGCTGGAGAGCTGATGTCCAGCTCTGTGGTGATTTTCTCTAAACACAAACTCTAAACTCTCTTTCTCTCTGCTGACATTATCTAGATAACTTAGTTCCATCATAAGTAGCGACAGTTCACAGACTCGTATGGTCTTCCCGGGTTTAGACCAAATTTGTGTAAGTGTGCGTTTGATTGACGGCTACTCGGCTTGTCCCGCCTCTCCATATACGCCGAAGTAGTTCTGATTGGATGTTTCCCTAACTTGTCCCTGCCTTTCACAAAACTAAATTAGTTCTGATTGGATATCGTCCCTGCCAAACATATTCGTCTCGTTTTTATTAGTTGACTAAAGTCAATCAATTTCGTCATAGTTTTTATCCTTTCTGTAGATTTTAGTTAGTTATCGTCTCGTTCTCGTCATGAAAAAAAGGTTTGTTGACGAAATTAACACTGCTTAAAATTCAGAATTGTTTGTATAAAATGTTAGTTTTATAATATAATACATTTAAAAGATAATAAAATAAAAAAAAATTACTTTTTATGTAAAATTAAATTCCATAGGATTATTTATGCAGATCTAAGCAAGACAAAGCATTTAAAAAAATCTGAATACAATTTTTAATAATTTATGCATGAAAGGGTTAAAACCACCTCCTTGTATCTACACAGATCCAGTATACTTACAGACTGTAGTTCATCTGATTCTCTGTATACTTTGTTACCCTGTTCTTCAATGGTCAGGACCCCCACAGGACCACCACAGAGCAGGTATTATTTGGGTGGTGGATCATTCTCATAAATATATATATATATATATATATATATATATATATATATATATATATATATATATATATATATATATATATATATATATATATATATCCACATCCATCACAGTGTGGGGCAGCTCAGCCACCAAACACCACACCCACAGACTGCAGCGCATCATCAGGTCTGCAGAGAGAACCATCAGTGTGAAGTTACCCTCCCTACCGGACCTGCACACGGCCAGAACCAGGAAGCGGGCAGAGAACATTGTCTGTGATCCATCGCACCCTGGACATCACCTGTTCCAGTATCTTCCCTCAGGTCGGCATTTCAGCCAGTTGAGGATCAAGACCTCCAGACTTCAGAGAAGCTTCTTCCCACACGCCATTACACTCATGAACAGCTGAACATCACAACGCTACATTCTGAACACAGTCTACTACATACATCCATATCCAGATGTTCTCTCACTCTTCTTTCTCTGTACAGTCTACTACATACATACATCCGTATCCAGATGTTCTCTCACTCTTCTTTCTCTGTACAGTCTACTACATACATACATCCATATCCAGATGTTCTCTCACTCTTCTTTCTCTGTACAGTCTACTACATACAATACATCCATATCCAGATGTTCTCTCACCCTTCTTTCTCTGTACAGTCTACTACATACATACATCCATATCCAGATGTTCTCTCACTCTTCTTTCTCTGTACAGTCTACTCCATACAATACATCCATATCCAGATGTTCTCTCACCCTTCTTTCTCTGTACAGTCTACTACATACATACATCCATATCCAGATGTTCTCTCACTCTTCTTTCTCTGTACAGTCTACTACATACATACATCCATATCCAGATGTTCTCTCACTCTTCTTTCTCTGTACAGTCTACTACATACATACATCCATATCCAGATGTTCTCTCACTCTTCTTTCTCTGTACAGTCTACTATATACATACATCCATATCCAGATGTTCTCTCACTCTATGCTCACTCTTCTTTCTCTGTACAGCACTATTATTTATCTGATAGAGTCTCAGAACACTCTGTACCACCGTCTCCACCAGTGACTCTACTGTTCTTTATACTTATATCTATTTAATTCAGTCTGCACTGTCCTTCACTGCTGCACTCAGCCCTTTACTTTAAATATACAACTCTGCACATGTTAAGCTACTGTAACCAAACACTAATTCCTTGTATGTGTGAGCATACTTGGCCAATAAAGTCCGATTCTGATTCTGAAATAAATAAAAGAACACAATGATTTGCTTTATAGTCATAATATTTTATTCAGGTTTATGTTGAATACTATAAATAGTTCAGTGTGATATATTTCATACTAGCTCCAGATTGATATTGGTATGCAAACACGTTCTGGTTTTGATATACAGTTATGGTAAAGGTTCACATGAGCAGTGGATAATCCTCAGTATTTGTTCCCATCTGGTGGCTGTGAAGGCAGCGGCATATGATTTATAGCATTTTCATACTCAGAAAACTATTCAGTGCCCCCATGTGGATGAGTCAGAGGCCACTCCCATCTGGACAGAAACGCTTCATCACAGTGTAAACGTGATCAGTGAGTATGGATTCGGAGTGACCCTTCCCTCTAAGAGGGGACGAGTGGACCTCCTAACATTTACTAGGTGCTGCATATTTAACACTAATCAATACTAAATACTATTCTTTGTTCCAAACTATCTCCAAAGTGGTAACGTTACGGGAACGTGGATGAATGGCTGTGTTCACATTACACGCCTTATTGCTTTGTGTATTTACTAGTATGTATGTTCACTAGTGTGTCTATATGTGGGTGTTTCACTGCTCCCTAGTGTGTGTCTGTTCACTACTGTGTGTATATGGGTGCTTCACTGCCCCCTAATATGTGTGTGTTCACTACTGTGTGTATATGTGGGTGTTTCACTGCTTCCTAGAGTGTTTGTGTTCACTACTGTGTATGTGTGAATGTGAGTGTTTCACTGCCCCCTAGTGTGTGTGTTCACTACTGTGTGTATATGTGGGTGCTTCACTGCTTCCTAGAGTGTTTGTGTTCACTAGTGTGTATGTGTGAATGTGAGTGTTTCACTGCCCCCTAGTGTGTGTGTTCTCTACTGTGTGTATGTGGGTGTTTCACTGCTCCCTAGTGTGTGTGTTCACTTGTGTGTATGTAGGTTTTCACTGCTCCACAATGTGTGTATACGTAGGTGGTTCACTGCCCCCTAGTGTGTGTGTGTGTGTTCACTAGAATGTGTTCACTAGTGCATATGTAGGTTTTCACTGCTCCACAATGTGTGTGCATGTGGGTATGTCTGTGTATGTTTCACTGCCCTCTAGTATGTGTGTTCACTGGTGTGTGTTTACGTGGGTGTTTTATTGCCCCTACTGTGTGTGTGTTCACTAGTGTGTGTGTGTATGTGGGTGTTTCACTGCCCCCTAGTGTGTGTTCACTAGAATTTGTGTTCACTAGTGTCCGTATGTTAGTGTTCACTTCATACATATATACATCCATATCCAGATGTTCTCTCACTCTTCTTTCTCTGTACAGTCTACTACATACATACATCCATATCCAGATGTTCTCTCACTCTTCTTTCTCTGTACAGTCTACTACATACATACATCCATATCCAGATGTTCTCTCACTCTTCTTTCTCTGTACAGTCTACTACATACATACATCCGCATCCAGATGTTCTCTCACTCTTCTTTCTCTGTACAGTCTACTATATACATACATCCATATCCAGATGTTCTCTCACTCTACGCTCACTCTTCTTTCTCTGTACAGACTACTATATACATACATCCATATCCAGATGTTCTCTCACTCTACGCTCACTCTTCGTTCTCTGTACAGTCTACTACATACATACATCCATATCCAGATGTTCTCTCACTCTTCTTTCTCTGTACAGTCTACTACATACATACATCCATATCCAGATGTTCTCTCACTCTTCTTTCTCTGTACAGTCTACTACATACATACTTCCGTATCCAGATGTTCTCTCACTCTACGCTCACTCTTCTTTCTCTGTACAGTCTACTACATACATACATCCATATCAAGATGTTCTCTCACTCTACACTTACTCTTCTTTCTCTGTACAGTCTACTATATACATACATCCATATCCAGATGTTCTCTCACTCTACGCTCACTCTTCTTTCTCTGTACAGTCTACTACATACATACATCCATATCCAGATGTTCTCTCACTCACACACAGTAGTGAACACACACACTAGGGGGCACTAGAATTTGTGTTCACTAGTGTCCGTATGTTAGTGTTTCACTTCCCCCAAGTGTATGTGTTCACTAGTGTGTATGTGGGTGTTTCACTACTCCACAATGTGCGTGTATGTGGGTATGTGTGTGTATGTTTCACTGCCCTCTAGTATGTGTGTTCACTAGTGTGAGTGTATGTGGGTGTTTCACCACCCCCAGTGTGTGTTTTCACTATTGTGTGTATGTGGGTGTTTCATTGCTCTACTGTATGTGTGTTCACTAGTGTGTGTGTATGTGGGTGTTTCAATGATTCGACATGTCACATGACTAGAAATGTCCCACATTGGTTGTAAGAGATGACCAAGACTTCCAAGTCCTACACTGGACCCCTAATTCCCCAGACCTGAACCCAACTGAGCATCTGTGGTGGTGTTGACTCTATGGATCCTCCTCCATACTCCCTCGAGCAGCTGTGGGATGCACTGCAGTCAGCATGGCTCCAGATACCTGTTACCACCTACCAGAACCTTACTGAGTCTCCCAGTCTGTCTAGCTGCTGTCCATGCTGCACATGGTGGTCACTCTGGATATTAGCTGGTGGTTATAATAATGTGACTTGACTGTGTAGGTATGTGTGTAGCAACTGGAGACAATGAGTGTTGTCATCACTGCTCTATTCCTGTTTAACTGGTCTCCTCTGTTCTCTCCTCAGTCCACTCTTGCTCTTCTTTTTCAAACGTCTCACTGTCCATGGCAATCTTAGTACCTCAGGACTCTCTTCTGGTTTTGCTCTTATGGTGGACTTCTCAGCATCCATGGTCGTCTGGATCTCTGTCCTTGTCTTTGTTGATGGAGGATGTGTTGAAGGCACCATCACTGTCGTCGCCTTCCTCTGGGCTGGTGGTGGTGTTGCTGTCGATGGAAATTGTTGCACTGGTTCTGGAGTTTTCAGTTCAGTTCCAAAACCTGGTATATGTGTTGGGATTGGTAGGTCTCTACAGATCTCTTCTGCTCGGCTGGTGATTTTCCTTTTATCCACTACACACTGGACAAATTTGGCCCAACTGCTTTCAGGATCCCAGCATAGAAACCTGCCCCGTATGGTAGTAAACCTGTGAATCAGTATATCAGTTATGAGTCACTCTTTAAAGGGTTTAGCAGCTTCATTCAAAGTAATTCTCAAGATTCTTCACTGAGGTGTTACTCACCTTACAGCTTTAATGGGACACAGGCCAATATCCTGATGCAGGTAGCTCACAATCCTGTCCACTGGTATCACTGTGTTTTTTATCCTCTGGCAGCAGCTGGTTAATGGAGAACCGCTGCCTACAGAAGAAGAAATAAAGAATTTGTTTATTTATTTGACTATGAACAAAAAAAAGGTACATTCTCAAATGTATGTGTAAAACTGATTAAAATATCACAATGACAGACATTATTATTAGAAAATAAAAGAAATTAAAATTTTAACAAAAATATATTTAGGTTAGGCAAGTGTTAGTGTAAATGTAGAGGTTAGTGTTAGTGTAAATGTAGGGGTTAGGGTTTAGTGTAAATGTAGGAGTTAGGGTTTAATGTAATTGTAGGAGTTAGTGTTTAGTGTAAATGTAGGAGTTAGTGTTTAGTGTAAATGTAGAAGTTATTGTTTAGTGTAAATGTAGGTGTTAGTGTTTAGTGTATATGTAGAAGGTAGTGTTTAGTGTAAATGTAGAAGTTATTGTTTAGTGTAAATGTAGGTGTTAGTGTTTAGTGTAAATGTAGGGGTTAGGGTTTAGTGTAAATGTAGAGGTTAGTGTTTAGTGTAAATGTAGGAGTTAGGGTTTAGTGTAAATGTAGGAGTTAGGGTTTAGTGTAAATGTAGGGGTTAGTGTTTAGTGTATATGTAGAGGTTAGGGTTTAGTGTAAATGTAGAGGTTAGAGTTTAGTGTAAATGTAGAGGTTAGGGTTTAGTGTAAATGTAGAAGGTAGGGTTTAGTCTAATGTAGGGGTTAGGGTTTAATGTAATTGTAGGAGTTAGTGTTTAGTGTAAATGTAGGAGTTAGTGTTTAGTGTAAATGTAGTGATTAGTGTTTAGTGTAAATGTAGGAGTTAGTGTTTAGTGTAAATATAGGGGTTAGTGTTTAGTGTAAATGTAGAGGTTAGTGTTTAGTGTAAATATAAGGGTTAGTGTTTAGTGTAAATGTAGAGGTTAGTGTTTAGTGTAAATGTAGGAGTTAGGGTTTAGTGTAAATGTAGGAGTTAGTGTTTAGTGTAAATGTAGGGGTTAGTGTTTAGTGTAAATATAGGGGTTAGTGTTTAGTGTAAATGTAGAGGTTAGTGTTTAGTGTAAATGTAGGAGTTAGGGTTTAGTGTAAATGTAGGAGTTAGGGTTTAGTGTAAATGTAGAGGTTAGTGTAAATGTAGAGGTTAGTGTTTATTGTAAATGTAGAGGTTAGAGTTTAGTGTAAATGTAGAGGTTAATGTTTAATGTATATGTAGAGGTTAGAGTTCAGTGTAAATGTAGAGGTTAGTGTTTAGTGTAAATGTAGGGGTTAGTGTTTAGTGTAAATGTAGGGGTTAGTGTTTAGTGTAAACGTAGAGGTTAGTGTTTAGTGTATATGTAGGAGTTAGTGTTTAGTGTAAATGTAGAGGTTAATGTTTAGTGTATATGTAGGAGTTAGGGTTTAGTGTATATGTAGGTATTAGTGTTTAGTGTAAATGTAGAGGTTAGAGTTCAGTGTAAATGTAGAGGTTAGTGTTTAGTGTAAATGTAGGGGTTAGTGTTTAGTGTAAATGTAGGAGTTAGTGTTTAGTGTAAATGTAGAGGTTAGTGTTTAGTGTAAATGTAGGAGTTAGTGTTTAGTGTAAATGTAGAGGTTAGTGTTTAGTGTAAATGTAGGGGTTAGTGTTTAGTGTAAATGTAGGAGTTAGTGTTTAGTGTAAATGTAGAGGTTAGGGTTTAGTGTAAATGTAGAGGTTAGGGTTTAGTGTAAATGTAGGGGTTAGTGTTTAGTGTAAATGTAGAGGTTAGTGTTTAGTGTAAATGTAGAGGTTAGTGTTTAGTGTAAATGTAGGAGTTAGTGTTTAGTGTAAATGTAGGGGTTAGTGTTTAGTGTAAATGTAGGGGTTAGTGTTTAGTGTAAATGTAGGAGTTAGTGTTTTGTGTAAATGTAGAGGTTAGGGTTTAGTGTAAATGTAGGAGTTAGGGTTTAGTGTAAATGTAGGGTTAGTGTTTAGTGTAAATGTAGGAGTTAGGGTTTAGTGTAAATGTAGGAGTTAGTGTTTAGTGTAAATGTAGAGGTTAGTGTTTAGTGTAAATGTAGGGGTTAGGGTTTAGTGTAAATGTAGAGGTTAGTGTTTAGTGTAAATGTAGAGGTTAGGGTTTAGTGTAAATGTAGAGGTTAGGGTTTAGTGTAAATGTAGAGGTTAGAGTTTAGTGTAAATGTAGGGTTAGTGTTTAGTGTAAATGTAGGAGTTAGTGTTTAGTGTAAATGTAGGGGTTATGGTTTAGTGTAAATGTAGAGGTTAGTGTTTAGTGTAAATGTAGAGGTTAGGGTTTAGTGTAAATGTAGTGGTTAGTGTTTAGTGTAAATGTAGAAGTTCGGGTTTAGTGTAAATGTAGAGGTTAGGGTTTATTTAATTAATGTACTATAACAGTTTTATGAAAATTTGTAGAAGCTTCTTATTGGAACATACTGTTTGGTTTAGAACATAAACAATCAGCAGCAGATACAAAAGTATTTGTCCCAGAACACGCATTCCTTGATTTCCCTTGAGATATTTTCCTGGCAAATTGTTCATCCGCCTTGTTTTCCTGCAAGTTGATGTTAACTAGCAGGATGTTTATCAGACATAAGCCCTACATGTTTTCTCCAGTAGCATTTTCTTCCAGTAGTTTTCTCAACCTCAGAGCTGCACGATGCAGTCTAGTATAGTCAGTTTGTTCTAAGTCCTTTAATAACAACAGGTTTAACACAGAGTAAGAAAAGGAATAAATATAATAATGGTAAATCCGTCACACTACCACACATATGGGCACCGTGTTGCCTCACCTCTCTGCTCTATACTCCACACCAAGTAATGGAAACTGGGATTAGAAGACAGTTTCCTTCACTAAATTGAGCTGAAGCAGATTAACCCACCTGCTAATGCGATGGGCGTCCACTGCGATGCAAACAGAAACAAAGCCAGTAGCTTCAGCTCCATCTTGTCCGGTGACGTCCTGTAGACTGTACTACAGAAACATCTGGCCTGAACCAACATCTGAACAACAGGAAACTCATCAGAGCTCGCCCCCTGTGGGAGAGTACCATATGTCAGGCTAGTGCTGCTTACGTTTTCGCCCAGCTTGTTATTTACACTAATAAATTGTGTTGCGGTGGTGCAGCACTCATGGTTGGTACCTATTTTTGTTTCATGAAACATGTTTATCGTAGCTGTCTTCAAAAATGGTCTCCAAAATAATAACTTTACAGCAGAGGACAAAAACTCTTGGCTCTGGACTTATTATTTTCAGTTTATGTCAGTGTGGCTGTAGATTAGACCCATGGAGGAGTGTGGGTAAATATGACTGTGTATTAGACACATAGAGACGTGAGGGTCAGTATGACTGTGGATTAGACACATAGAGGAGTGAGGGTCAATATGACTGTGGATTAAACACATAGAGGAGTGAGAGTCAGTATGACCGTGGATTAGACATATAGAGTAATGAGGGTCAGTATAACTGTGGATTAGACACATAGAGAAGTGAGAGTCAGTATGACTGTGGATTAGACACATAGAGTAATGAGGGTCAGTATGACTGTGGATTAGACACATAGAGTAATGAGGGTCAGTATAACTGTGGATTAGACACATAGAGACGTGAGGGTCAGTATGACTGTGGATTAGACACATAGAGGAGTGAGGGTCAATATGACTGTGGATTAAACACATAGAGGAGTGAGAGTCAGTATGACCGTGGATTAGACATATAGAGTAATGAGGGTCAGTATAACTGTGGATTAGACACATAGAGAAGTGAGAGTCAGTATGACTGTGGATTAGACACATAGAGTAATGAGGGTCAGTATGACTGTGGATTAGACATAAAAAGGAGTGAGGGACAGTATGACTGTGGATTAGACACACAGAGGATTGAGGGTCAGTATGACTGTGGATTAGACACATAGAGGAGTGAGGGTCAATATGACTGTGGATTAAACACATAGAGGAGTGAGAGTCAGTATGACCGTGGATTAGACATATAGAGTAATGAGGGTCAGTATAACTGTGGATTAGACACATAGAGAAGTGAGAGTCAGTATGACTGTGGATTAGACACATAGAGTAATGAGGGTCAGTATGACTGTGGATTAGACACACAGAGGATTGAGGGTCAGTCTGACTGTGGATTAGACACACAGAGGAGTGTGGTTCAGTATGACTGTGGATTAGACACACAGAGGATTGAGGGTCAGTCTGACTGTGGATTAGACACACAGAGGAGTGTGGTTCAGTATGGCTGTAGATTAGACATATAGAGTAATGAGGCTCAGTATCCATTAAAAATCTGATTTACCTTTTTAAAAATATCTAAACTGTGTGCATCTAGAAACTTTTTTTCTGGAGAAATCACTAAACCTGGCTCTGCGGTGGGCACACATTGTTCCCACTCCATCACCCCCTTAGGTGTGCACCAGTAGCAGTTTCCTTCCAGAGAAAGAGCAGCATTAGAAGTGTGTGGTTTTCAGTGCACTGCAGATATGAAGCTAATGAAACTACGACCGTGTTAAAGTTTGCACTAGTGTGCAGTCATGGTTAACCAAGCTCAGCCGTGCAGGTTTGAGTGAAACACTGAGGGTGGGATTCACTGCTAAACACACATTTCTGTAAACACGATGCTCCATTCGTCTGAATAAACAACTGCAAGCTGTTGACTCTACTTGTAAGTCATCTAAAATGATGTAAAATCATGTTTATTGTTTTACTGCCAAAGTCTTTTCTGGAGTTTTTTTTTTTTTTTTTTACCAATAAGCCATACATTTAAACATTAAAATGTATAATAAATAAAATAACTAAAAAAAAATTATATATATATATATATATACAGAGAAAACATTTACACAGAGTTGAGCCACATTGTATTTAATGGAAATGTTACTTTTCATAGCATCTATCTATCTATCTATCTATCTATCTATCTATCTATCTATCTATCTATTTACGTATGTATATAAACATGCTATACTTTAAATGTAATGTGCTAGCATTTAGTAATTACAAATATTAAAATACAAAATATACAAAAATATATTGTCTGTATTTAAGGGCGTCCCACAAGGTTCCAATACTATTTATATATATGTATGTATATAGGTTCCAATACTGAAAAGAGTCGCAAATATAAGTACCGTAGCATTTGACTGGATCATAAACTCACTTTTAAAACATAAACAAACTGGTTTGCAAAATGCAGATATGCCTCCACCAGTTCCCTCGAATCACTGGACACCGAGAGTGTTTACTGAACTGCTCTTAGCTACAGTGAACCAGAGAGCTGGAACTCACTACAGGAAACATTGAAACTCGCTGGTGTCACTCAATCAGTCTAAACCTTTCATTTCTAGCAACCTTCAGGCAGACTTTACCTGTTTCGCTTAATCTTTCATTTATTTCATTACTTTTCTTTCCTTTCCCTTTATTTCTAATTTAAAGTTTATTAGCTGCCTTCCCACGGTTGCTTTAACGTTAGACTATTGAATTAGTTTTTTACTTTTTCAATCCTTGTTTATGGTAAATGCTCGTCTACACTGAAAATGAGGCCCTCAAATGTACCTCAGAGTCAAAAGAAAGGTTGATCGATTGATTGATTGACAATGTAAAGAGGTTTTATTCTATGTGATTTTGGAGAATTTCTATTGGTACCTTTGGCTTCTTCTCCAAATGTACACACTTTTAGAGAGTTCATTGTTGGTTTATTGAAGCAGATTAACAAAGGAACGTCTGATGTCTGAAGAATTACTGTAAAAACATCATTCAGAACTTAATATTTGGATGCCATCGCTATGCATTAAAAAAAAACCATTTTTTTTTTCGATTTTTATTTTCCTACATCTTTTGAACCCGGCAGCTGCCGTTTACGCTGTGGGAACATTTCATGATGAACGGACCAATAGAAATGCTTCAGAATAGCTTGGAAAATATTCTGGTTCCATTGACTTACATTGAAAGAACAGTAGGTTGTTGGTCTCC
Organism: Megaleporinus macrocephalus; assembly: GCA_021613375.1. Taxonomy (NCBI): domain Eukaryota; kingdom Metazoa; phylum Chordata; class Actinopteri; order Characiformes; family Anostomidae; genus Megaleporinus; species Megaleporinus macrocephalus. The sequence goes on from CM038708.1 coordinate 45,709,188, forward strand.
CCTGTAAAGTCACCAGTTTGGAAATACTTAACATTTTTTGTTTGTTTGTTTATTATCTATTTTGTCAATTTCCATTTTCCTGAATCATTTGGACACGGCATTTGGTTCTTTATATCCTGTGAAAGTTTAATGTTGTGCATCCAGTACTCAGTGACAGGACACCTGGCAGCTCCAACAGGTGTCTGTTTCCACTAACAGTCATGTTTCTCCTGTAATTACACAGAAGCGGTTCTGGTTCAGTGTCCGTCCATTCACCACTGAAGACAGCGTCTCTGCCTCGTCTGCGCGAGCTGACTCTTTTCGAGGCGTCTTCTTTCTCTTACTGATTTCTGCTGATTGATTCTTACTTGGTAGTTGAGAGGACTCGCTTCTATCCACGTCTTCTACCAAAGACTTCTCTGCCGAAGCCCAGCTGAAGTTCTTCTTCTGTGAGTCGCTGGTTACCTGTGGCTTGTCCGTCGTTACTGTTTCTATCCTGTTCTCTTTAGGTACATTGGTAGCTGCGCCCAACATTTCTTTACTAGTCGCCGATACAGGTGTAGGTATCATACTGGACTTTGTGGGAGATGTTGAAGCGGGTTCTGTGGGAGTTGTTGAAGAGGGTTCTGTGGGAGTTGTTGAAGAGGACTCGGTGGAAGTTGTTGAGAAGGACTCGGTGGAAGTTGTTGAAGAGGACTCGGTGGAAGTTGTTGAAGAGGACTCGGTGGAAGTTGTTGAAGAGGACTTTGTGGGAGTTGTTGAAGAGGACTCGGTGGAAGTTGTTGAAGAGGACTCTGTGGAAGTTGTTGAAGAGGACTCGGTGGAAGTTGTTGAGGAGGACTCTGTGGGAGTTGTTGAAGAGGACTCGGTGGAAGTTGTTGAAGAGGACTTTGTGGGAGTTGTTGAGTACTTTGTTGGAGTTGTTGACAAGGGTTCTGTGGAGATTGTAAAAGAGTTTGCTGGAGTTGTTGTAGAGGGCGTTGTCCAGTATACAGTACCTCTGCAGATCTCTTCTGCTCGGCTGGTGATTTTCCTTTTATCCACTACACACTGGACAAATTTGGCCCAACTGCTTTCAGGATCCCAGCATAGACCCCTGCCCCGTATGGTAGTAAACCTGTAAATCAGTATATAAGTTATGAGTCACTCTTTTAAGGGTTTAGCAGCTTCATTCAAAGTAATATTTAAGATTCTTCACTGAGGTGTTACTCACCTCACAGCTTTAAAGGGACACAGGCCCACATCCTGATGCAGGTAGCTCACAATCCTGTCCACTGGTATCACTGTGTTTTTTATCCTCTGGCAGCAGCTGGCCAAAGGTCCATTGGCTGAGGGGCAGAAAAATACAACTAGCCGTGAAAAAAAATCCTGATCACAGCATAAGAATGATCTCTCTCTCTCTCTCTCTCTCTCTCTCTCTCTCTCTCTCTCTGTCATATCATTGCCACATACTCTACATTTCAAGTTAAAGTCAAACAACAGCGTTCATTACTGCTGAGTTTCCTGAAAGCGTCTAAACACAAAGAAGATTCTTCAAACGTAGAGTCTCAACCAGTTACGATGTTTTAGGAAACAGAGCTGAACCGGAAAGCTAAACACTTTAAAACTCACCTTGTGCTGTGACACCCGTCCACGCCGCAACTAATAGCAACACAGCGAATACGGTCAGCTGCATTTTCTCGCATTGAGCGCCGTAGACCACTAGGTGGTATCTTCTTAAGAAAAAGTATTAGTTAGAGGGAGGTCTCATAGCCCACCTAGCAGCAGAACAAGAAGTGGGGGGAGGGAGGTGCGGTACATGTGATTTAAACATAAATGATTCGCTGACTGTTAAAAGTCCTAGTCTGCTTTAATAAAAAAACACTGTTGCATTAACACCTTCAAAGCCTAAACCATAAAACAGTTGCCCCAAAAATTATTTTTTTTTAGACCTAAAATTCTGTTTATTAGAACTTTAATAAAAATAACAACAAATAATAACAATAAAATAATTACAGAAGAAAAATATACTACTACTACTACTACTACTACTACTACTACTACTACTACTAATAATAATAATAATAATTAATTAACATTTTGCATATATAAGTTTTGTTTTGTATCATATTTGGTACATCTGGAACAAATGAAAGCATTCAGAACACAGTTTTTTTTAAATATTTAGTCAATTGTAACTTAAGTGTTGCATTGACCCTTCTAAGCCTGAACCATAAAACAATTGCCCCAAAAATCTAATCCTTTGAAAATAGAGTGTTTATTAGACCTTCAATAAACAATAATAAGAAAAAAAACAACAAATAATAATAACAATAAAATAATAATAGAAAAAATATAACAATAATAATAACAATAATAACATTTTGCATATATGAGTTTTGTTTTATATTGTATTCAGTACATCTGGAACAAATGAAAGCATTGGAAACACAGCGTTTTAACCCTTTATACTTTGAGATTATTTGAAATGTTTAGTCAACTGTAACTTAACAAATATGAGTCACTAGTGTTAAAAGATTAAACATACTTTACTTTCAATGTACGTCAATGGAACCAGAATTTTTTCCAAGCTGTTTTGGAGCATTTCTATTGGTCCATTCAGCATGAAATTGTCATACTATGTAAACGGCCATTGGCGTCACTCTCCAAAGAACGTCACATATCGTGAATATATAAATAAATAAATAAATAAATAAATAAATATATATATATATATATATATATATATACACACAAAGTTGGTTACTTCCTCAGCATCCGCTGACCCGCTCCGTTATTGTACGTGTTCTATCACTTGGTGGCTGAGTTGCTGTCGTTCTCAATCACTTCCACTTTGTTAGAACACCACTGACAGTCCACTGTGGAATATTTAGTAGTGAGGAAACTTCATGACTGGACTTATTGCACAGGTGGCGTCCAATCACGGTACCACACTGGAGTTCACTGAGCTCCTGAGAGGGACCCACTCTTTACTAATGTGTGTAGAAGCAGTCTGCATGACTAGGTGTTTTATACACATGTGGTCATGGAAGTGATAAAAACACCTGAATTCAATGATGGATGGTGAGTGAATACTTTTTACAATATAGTGCCAAAAATTGTCCACATACTTTACCAATGCGTCTCTGATTCTGATATAAAAAAACAATCCAATCTTTGTAATCAGTAATAACTCCATAGGCTCACCAAATACAAATGTATCTTTGTAACACGCCTTAGCTGGAAGTCCATTACTTTAAATTTAGCAGGTTCAGAGGTTTGTGGTTTATGATGCACTGCAGTTATGAAGTCTAGGTGTTAAAGTATGTGTTTAAGTTTATGTGAGTATGCAATCATGGTTAACCACGAACGTATGTTTGGTGGCGCGCATGCATATGTACTCTGTATGCATATGTGCTGTATGATTCTTGAGTTCATGCACTTACAAATGGTTGTAAATACTTGCAATACATGCAAAGGTACAACATTAGCTACTGTCCAAAATCAACTACAGACCAACACCACAGTCCAACATCAACTGCAGCCCAACATTAACTACAGTTCAACATCAACTACTGTTCAACATTATTACAGCCCAATATTAACTACAGACCAACATCAACTACTGTTCAACATCAACTACAGACCAACATTAACTACAGTTCAACATCAACTACTGTTCAACATTAATTACAGCCCAATATTAACTACAGACCAACATCAACTACAGTTTAACATCAACTACAGACCAACATTAACTACAGTTCAACATCAACTACACTCTAACATTAATTACAGCCCAAGATTAACTACAGACCAACATCAACTACTGTTCAACATAAACTACAGACCAACATCAACTACAGTTCAACATTAATTACAGTTCAACATTAACTACAGTTCAACATTAACTACAGACCAACATCAACTACAGTTCAGCATCAACTACAGTTCACCATCAACTACAATTCAATATTAACTACTGTTCACCATTAATTACAGTCCAACATTAACTATAGCCCAACATCAACTACAGTCCAACATTAACTACAGTTCAACATTAACTACAGTACAACATTAACTACACTTCAACATTAACTACAGTTCAACATTAACTACAGACCGACATCAACTACAGTTCAGCATCAACTACAGTTCACCATCAACTACAGTTCAATATTAACTACTGTTCACCATTAATTACAGTCCAACATTGACTATAGCCCAACATCAACTACAGTCCAACATTAACTACAGTTCAACATTAACTACAGTTCAACATTAACTACAGTCCAACATTAACTACAGTTCAACATTAACTACAGTTCAACATTAACTACAGTCCAACATCAACTACAGTTCAACATTAATTACTGTTCACCATTAATTACAGCCCAACATTAACTACAGCACAACATTAACTACAGTTCAACATTAATTACAGCCCAACATCAACTACAGTTCAACATTAACTACAGTCCAACATCAACTACAGCCCAACATCAACTACTAGAGTATCATTCTTTAGTATTTTAGTATATAACGATGTGATAAGAATCTCAATGAGTTGGAAACGTTCTGCCTGGAGTAGGTGGTCCCCTCCACACGTGTTGTCCAGCAACTACAGAAAGAGGCTGAGTGCTGTAACCTCACAGACCAATCACGTGAATTGTAAGATCATTAAAGGAGCTCCTCAGCCAATCAGATCTGTGCAGAATTGGGAGGGCAGCTCTCACACAGGCGAGGTACGAAGCGAGAAGCAGCAGTCGGTGGTCCCGACCTTAGCCTGAGGAAATCTTCTCTAACTGGAACTTACTTAATTCTAATTAAATAAATAGCCCTGCTCTACATGGTTAGATTACAGGAAAGAGCAAAAACCTTAACTCTTAATGCAGGTTATGTAAATAAATTTTATTCATCACAAATGTTTACATCATGTAAATTGCAGAAAAAATTTGATGAATGACATACATAATCTATGAATTAAAATAATAATAATAATGAAAGAACAATATGAAACATAATTGTTGTACTACTAATTTAACTAATATTATATATCAGACCGTAATTTCGTCCAACAGCAAAACTTGGTTGGTATAAAAGTTCTAATACTATTAGCTTTTTATACAAAACATGATGTTCTTGTTTGGAGACTGATCGTTTAGTGTAGTAGATGATGTTTCCTCGTTTATTGTTGTTTCCGTCTCCTCTCCATGAACAACTGACCCATTAGTTGATTCAATGTGGTTTGTTGATCTCTTCATCAGAGAGTGGTCACCTGTAGTCCCCACCGTTGCTGTTTCTACCCTGTGCCTTGTGCTTCTGCAGCTCTGCTCTGCTCTGCTGGGGTCTTTCCTTCTGTCCACCACAGATATGGCCCTTCTAGCCCAGCTGCTCTCTGGATCAGCGCATATGATGTTTCCCTTTTTGGTCACAAACCTGTAAATTGATATTTCTTTCTTAAAAAATGAGTTTAATTACAGGCCGCTTTCAAGCATACTGTCTGTCATGGTATACGTTGTTGTGTGTGGGCGCTACACATATCAGTGCTAAAATAAAAGAAATACCAGCTTTAAACCAGAATTTAAAAACGAATGTGTTTTCTGACAAATATACTTTATATATTATATTAATGAATATAATTTAAAAAGTTGATGTACTTACAATTGTTACAAAAATATGTTGACCGTTTTACCAAATACACTAAACGCTAACCTATACATATACACTAAACGCTAACTTCTACATTTACACTAAACACTAACCCCTACATTTACACTAAACACTAACCTTTACATTTACACTAAACACTAACCCCTACATATACACTAAACACTAACCTTTACATTTACACTAAACACTAACCTCTACATTTACACTAAACACTAACCCCTACATATACACTAAACACTAACCTCTACATTTACACTAAACACTAACCCCTACATATACACTAAACACTAACTCCTACATAACACTAAACACTAACCCTTACATTTACACTAAACACTAACTCCTACATATACACTAAACACTAACTCCTACATAAACACTAAACACTAACCCTTACATTTACACTAAACACTAACTCCTACATTTACACTAAACACTAACCCCTACATTTACACTAAACACTAACTCCTACATATACACTAAACACTAACTCCTACATAACACTAAACACTAACCCTTACATTTACACTAAACACTAACTCCTACATATACACTAAACACTAACTCCTACATAAACACTAAACACTAACCCTTACATTTACACTAAACACTAACTCCTACATATACACTAAACACTAACTCCTACATATACACTAAACACTAACCCTTACATTTACACTAAAAACTAACCCCTACATTTACACTAAACACTAACTCCTACATATACACTAAACACTAACCTCTACGTTTACACTAAACACTAACCCCTACATTTACACTAAACACTAACCCCTACATATACACTAAACACTAACTCCTACATATACACTAAACACTAACTCCTACATTTACACTAAACACTAACCCCTACATTTACACCAAACAATAACTCCTACATATACACTAAACACTAACTCCTACATATACACTAAACACTAACCCCAACATTTACACTAAACACTAACTCCTACATATACACTAAACACTAACTCCTACATATACACTAAACACTAACTCCTACATAAACACTAAACACTAACTCCTACATATACACTAAACACTAACCTCTACATTTACACTAAACGCTAACCCCTACATTTACACTAAACACTAACTCCTACATTTAGACTCATCCATATATAGTGTTTTGAAATGAAACTTATATATTCTTTTTGGGAACATGTCAGGTATTCATGAGAATAACTTGCCTTACAGCCGTAATGAAACAAAGTGGGGGACAGTGAAGGTCATAGCTGAGAATCTGTTCAACAGGAACCTTGACTTGTGATATCTTTAGGCAGCAACCTAATGTACGTCCAGAGCCTATAACACAAATCAAAACAAGGAAATGTCACAATATCATTGTTATGGAACATTATATGAGATATTTTTATGTTCAACCTTCACACAACATTTTACTGATAATGCCACATTTAAGTTGCAGCGGAAAAGCGGACTAAGATCCAGTTACATCAAAGATCTTGCTTAAAACAGTTTTCTGGTTACCTTCTAATGGTTAACCAGTAATGAGTAGTCCAGGTAGCTAAAATAATAAAATAATCGAAATGTACTTTGATTTATATTTCATTTACATTCAATGTACTTTTTTTTATAATTTATCAACCAATTCAAATATTGGACGATATATATATATATATATATATATATATATATATATATATACTTGCTGTCCGAAATAAAACATGCATCTCCAAAATGGTAATTTAACAGAGAGGCAAAAACTTACTCTACTTTTAATATATTATAAATTAAATATAAATTAAAAAATTTTTTCACCAGGAAAATTTTACCGGGCTTTCAAACTTTACTCTACTGTTTTACTGCAGCAATTCTACTCACTTCTGTTGCTTTTTTTTTTTTTTTTACTTTTTTAAACAAATGTCTGAAATCAGCATGTTGTGTTCTGCATTAAAGGTGAAGTTGCTCATGTCTACCTCGCTAAACGTGAGCAAAACACTGGGTTCAATTTATTCTGTCCACCTGACATCGGTCAATCAATCTAACCATCACACCAAGTAATGCCAAGCATTATACAAAAAACTGAATAGCAACAAAACCTGAAATTATTATCAAAACATTACATGACACAATCTCATTCTATGAGACATTAATTCAGTTAGACAAGTATTTGAGAGCTGTAATCATCAATGTTATCATTGTTTTCCTAAAAACCTTATTCACAGCTAACCTTTGCTCAATCCCACACTTTGTTCTACAGTTGAGTGGAGAACCAAAGATTGTACTAGATACAGAATGTGTAAAACACTGTAAAATAAGTTTCAAATAAAGGGTTAATACATTGTGTTCTGAATGCTTTCATTTGTTCCAGATGTACCAAATATGATACAAAACAAAACTTATATATGCAAAGTGAAATCTATTTGTATTATTATTATATGTTTTCATTATTCACATAATAATGAATTATTAATGATATATTATTCTTATTTTAATTTTACTATTATCAAAGCATTAAGCATTATTTTCTGTCAATTATTTCATGGTTCAGACTTTAAAGGGTTAAATCTCACCTTGCTTCATGCTGGTCATCCACTGCAGAGCGAACAGAAGAAGATTGAACACGTTAACTCGCATCTCGTCCTGTTGAGCACTAAATACTGAGCTATTCAGTTTTCTCTTAGCTGGTAGCATAGCACAAACCCAGCAGCCCCTCACCCCTATCTGTCAGACATGCTACCCAACATTCCACCTTAAAAGTAATATACATTTTAACAGTTGTACGCAAAAGCCTGAAGTGAAATTCTGTGTTTGATTAATCTCCATTCAAAGAGGAATCTCCAAAATAGTAACTTTACTGGAGAAGCCAAAAACCCACTTAACATTCAATGTAAGTCAATGTAAAGGGGTTTTATTCTAAATGATTTATGAGCATTTCTGTTGGTCCATTGATCAAAAATACTTTAAATGGATATATAGAACAGCTGTCTTGTTCAAATGAAAATTAAAATCAACAAAAATGATGGTACATGGTTTTCTTTAGACAGCGACTATATGAGCCTCTGTAAGAGAACTCAAGTTCCACTGCTTGACTTAATAATCACATTTCTAGTTTTTCTTCTCTTTAATTCCTCTGCAGAAGTTTTAAATTCACCTGCCCCCAGCCTAGGACTAGTTTAAAAATGAATATGGCCCAAAATATACTGCAAGAAGTATTCACTCGCCCATTCAAATCATTGAAATCAGGTGTTCCTGAATCACTTTCATGACCACATGTGTATAAAACCAGTACCTAGTCATGCAGACTGCTTCTACACACATTAGTGAAAGAATGGGTCGCTCTCAGGAGCTCAGTGAACTCCAGCGTGGTACCGTGATAGGACGCCACCTGTGCTACAAGTCCAGTGGTGAAGTTTTCTCACTACTAAATATTCCACAGTGGACTGTCAGTGGTGTTCTAACAAAGTGGAAGTGATCGAGAACGACAGCAACTCAGATACCAAGTGGTAGAACACGTACAATGACAGAGCGGGTCAGCGGATGCTGAGGAGCATAGTGCACAGAGGTCACCAACTTTCTACAGAGTCAATCACTACAGACCTCCAAACTTCATGTGGTCTTCAGATCAGCTCAAGAACAGAGCATAGAGAGCTTCATGGAATGGGTCTCAATGGCTGAGCAGCTGCATCCAAGCCTTACATCACCAAGAACAATGCAGAGCGTCGGATGCAATGGAGTAAAGCACGCCGCCACTGGACTCTAGAGTAGTGGAGACGTATTCTATGGAGTGACGAATCATGCATCTCCATGTGGCAATCAGATGTACGAGTCTGGGTTTGGCGGTTGCCAGGAGAACGGTACTTGTCTGACTGCATTGTGCCGAGTGTAAAGTTTGGTGGAGGGGGGATTATAGTGTTTTTCAGGAGGTGGGCTCGGCCCCTCAGTTCCAGTGAAAGGAACTCTTAATGCTTCAGCAGACGGCCTCTTCCTGTTCCAACATGACTGCCCACCAGTGCACAAAGCAGCTCCATGAAGACATGGAGGAGCGAGTTTGGTGTGGAAGAACTTGACTGGCCTGCACAGAGTCCTGACCTCAACCTGATAGAACATCTTTGGGATGAATTAGAGTGGAGACTGTGAGCCAGACCTTCTCGTCCAACATCAGTGTCTGACCTCACTAATGTTCTTCTGGAAGAACGGTCCAACATTCCCATAAACACTCTCCTAAATCGTGTGGAGAGCCTTCCTAGAAGAGCTGAAGCTGTTATAGCTGCAAAGGGTGGACTGACATTGTATTAAACCTTATGGATCAAAAATGGGATGTCACTCAAGTTCATATGTGTATGAAGAAAGATGAGCCAATATCTTTGGCAACTTAATGCATTTTACTAGTATCAGGTCATTTCCACTGAAATTTGTTATTTCAATTTTGGGATTATTTGCTAATAATCAGGGAATCTCACTTATTTCGATGCTATAGCAAATCTGAGTTTATCTAAAAACCAGTTAGGATGGAATCAGAAAGGCAACTGAATGGAATCCCATCATGGGGGCCCCTACTCCGCTGGAGGGGCGTCCAGCAGGAAACACCCCTACGTTCTTAGTCATATAGGGACACTCACATGTTCTCCAATGAAGGTGCAATAGAGGAGCACCACATGGAATGGTTGAACCATTGTAAGGGCACTTGTATAGGACACTCCTCTGGAGATCTGGAGGCAGGTCATTATACGATGAAAGTTGCAGAAGGGTGAAGATGCCCCCTAGAGAGCACTCTGTCATTTTTTCCCATGTGAAGAGCAGCCAATAGGTCACTTCCTTTCATTTTAATAGTAATATTTTTTGAATATTTCAAAAAATAAAGTATCTTGTTGAGTAAAGAAAAGCTTCCTCTCTGAAAGAAACATATTTTTTAAATAGAATAATGTCCCCAAGTACCTAAAACCATCATATCTTTCATACTGTCATTGTTAATCTGATTTTAAAGCTTATTTTACAGCTGCTCATGTCTTGATTGTACTATTATCTCCCAGATGAGGCCCTAATTAGCATTTGTTACTGAATTTATGGCTGGTCAACTACAAAACAAAACACATGGCATAATGTTAGAACCACAAAAGCACATACCTTTACCTTCGATTTTCATTTCCTCACTCACTTGAACATCTTGGGCAACTTAACAGTACAGTAATAACCTACAAATTCAGACACTGGCAGCCTTTTGTTTGGGGGGAGGGGTTCAATGCCCCAGTGGCCTGATGACTTTTCAGTTAAGTTGGCATTAGATGGCACTAGGGCACTGGGACACAAGCAAAAGACTGCCAGTGTCTGAATTATACTAATTTCCCATTCCACCTTAAACAGCACATCAGGTTTGAACCTTCACATTGCTGGCTCACCTGCACTGCCACTAGGCTAGTGTCCACCTTTGCTTAAAAACAGCCTGATAAATCAAATCAAGGTCAAAACACTGCACTGAACTGTAGATCTAATCTACCTGTGCATTTCCTGTTTCAAACATGCAACAAGTAGCTCACTGCGGTAAACAGTTTGTGCTCTCTGATTGAGATCAGAGATAATCAACCACAGTGAACAGCTGCAGAGAGGAAGCAGCGAAGCTACTTAACTCATAAGTGAAAAGAAAGAGGCTGATTATTCTTCTAAATTTAGACATTAACCATAAGAGAGCCTACTTGGAGAGCAACTTCTAACCTGTTACCCTACTAACGAGCATGCTCTGCACATAACAAAAGCAACATAAGCAGCTGCAGAGGGCCTTGTAGCCACCAGGGGCTCCTTGGTTAAGTTGCCTTAGATGTTCGAGTGAGGGAGAAGCTGAAAATGAAAGGTAAAGGTATTTACTTTGGTAGCAGTGTGTTTTGTTTTGTAGTTGTACTACTTAGGTTCTTATCTAGGAGACTGTTGTCCAACCAAGACATAAGGAATTAAGAAAATAAGCAGCTTAAAACAGCCTAACTTTAAGAATGCATTTGCGTTGAAGGTCTGAAAGGTATTTACTTTAGTATTTAAACATTCAAACAGTGTTAATCCAGTAAGTAGTGCTTTTACATACGTCAGTGTGTTTATTTAACCCTTTCCAAGCTTCTCCTAAACAACCCAGTATTATTTACAGTTCTCATCTAATACCTGCTTTGACTGCTCAGTACTTCATTAAGCTAAATCAAGATTTGCTGCTGAAGGAACTGAACACATTCATACAATGTCTGGGGCGTCCAGGAGAAATCTGGAATTACACAGTTCTTCAAACTGGAGCTCAAGATATGATCTACTTCTCTCACAATAAGATATTCATGTTACTTTGTATTGTATGTCTGATTATTTACATCTGTTCTAATCAGATCTGGTGGTGAGCATATACCTAATGATCAGATAAAGACTTTTAAATTGTCAGCTTAGGCCCCTCAGGCTTTTGCATAGTACAGTATATCAGTGTGAAATGCAGTAGTTGTGTTTCTAGGTTTATAGACTTTGGACCCCCTTTAGTTGCCTGGGCAGCCCAATAGCCACCACATATATACAGTACTAGAACTAATAATGTTAGGGAGTCAGGAAGTCAATCGTTACAGACCACCAAACTTCATGTGGACTTCAGATTAGCTCAAGAACAGAGCCTAGAGAGATTCATACAATGGGCTTGCATAGCCGAGCAGTGGCATGCAAGCCTTATAACAGTTATTATATAGAGATTCTATAGGGTAGACATTATACGATATTAGATGGTTTTGGGGTTGGATTCCCGGTCCGGAACATTCTGTGTGGAGTGTGTATGTTCTCCCCGTGCTTGAGTGGGTTTCCTCTGGGTACTCCGGTTTCCCCCCACATTCCAAACACATGTATGTTAGGTTGATCCTCACTCTAAACTGCCCGTAGGTGTGAGAATGTGTTGGCCATGCAATGGACTGGCGACCTGTCCATGGTGTACCCCGCCTTCACCCGTTGACGCTCCAGCCTTCCCATGACCCCGACTAGCCGGATAAAGTGGAAGTTAATGGATGGATAGTTGAATGGATGTTTTTGGGGGTTTACCAGCAAGCTACCCTATGTACGTTTTAGGGATTTGGAGACCCCTCTGGTGGAAATATGTAACTGCATGCAACATTTTCTAACGTGGCTTGAATTTGTAGACGCATTTAACCTTTGCGAGCGTGTAGGAGGTGTATTGGAAGAGAAGTCAGCCACAGCCTTTTAAAGCGAGTGTAAACAAATACGGAAACCCAGTCAGATACAGATGACCTGCCTGGAACCCACTAAATAACGACTATTTCAGTGCCACAACCACGAAATGCTGACAAATGGCTGAACCGGGTGCAATTTGGAGCCGCAACTGCTCCCAAATAAAGATTCCACGCCAAAGGGAATCCCGCGGCATGGGTTTACGCCACGTGCTGCACCTGTTTGGTGAGTTTATTGCCGAGATGAGGAGGAGCACAGCAGGTATTTAGAAAGGAAATCTGATTACCTAGTGACTCATCCAGACCCGAAGTTTTCTCATTATCAGATTACTGAAGTGCTCGTAGACGTGTTGAATGAATTACGGCCCTTATCAGATTATTATTCTGTGATTGTAAACACACTCGATCAAAAGCAGTGTGGCACATGCGCTACAGTCAAAAGTTTGGGCTCACATAACTGAATATATATGATTATAAGTATCAAGACATTTGGATCTCAATGTGTTGAAAGATGAGTGTTAATAGTGAAGTTGGAGCCCATGTACACAAATATATTACTAAAACAAACGTTTGACTGTATTTAAATCTAAAAATGAGAATGTATATTTTTATAAGAGCTATAAAACCCCCAAACCTGTTTATCAGAACAAGATCTCAGCATCTACACTATCTTCTTCAGTCCTGTTAGAGAAGCAGCTCATGTGGCTCCTCATGAAGCTGCTGGTCAGAATGTTCAAAGTATGGAAACCTGCATCAGAGCAAATGAGATCATTTCTAAAAGACCCTCTAAACATTCTTTAAACACAACCAGATGTTTATTGCTCCAGCAATAATTCCATACCTCTTATTTTACAATTCACAATTATTCACTAATATTATTACTATTAATGTAGTACCAATAAGAAGAACCTGGGCAGGTGTGTCCAAACTTTTGACTGACGGATGGTGTATAGAAGTGTAGGCCATACCACAAGGGATATCTGTGACTGGCTGCTCACTCACCATAGCTGCACTGATATTTGGTTTAGCAGTTCTTCTTCTGGAGAAGCTCCATTCTAGTTTGGTAGGTCTTCCATACATTACCTACAACATACTGTGAAGAACTTTCCAATGTATCCCAGCCATAATTATCTAGAGCCCAGAATTACTAGGCTGTGAAGAACCAAGTTTGGTACAGCGTCACTCTCAGGTGGACCAGTGCTGCATCTCTAGTTAGTCAAGAATACCAAAGACAGAAACTGATGCAGCAGCTAAACGATAACAGCATATGGTTATATAAAGTTTATATCCAAGGAATTTTGATTTTCAGATATTCAGAGGGTTAGTGAGCTTAATTAGGGGGTCCTAGACCACCCAGGACCCCTGTATTAGGTGAATCAGTTCCACTGACCATACAAGAGCTACACTTACAGACTGTAGTTCATCTGATTCTCTGTATACTTTGTTACTCTGTTCTTTAATAGTCAGGACCCCCACAGGACCACCACAGAGCAGATACTATTAGGGAGCCAAATCATTTCCAGCGCTGCAGTGACACTGATGTGGTGGTGGTGGTGTGTTAGAGTGTGTTGTGCTGGTGTGAGTGGATCAGACACAGCAGTGCTGCTGCTTGAGTGTTTAAACACTATGTCCACTCACTGTCCACTCTATTAGACACTCCGACTACTTGCTGGGAGAGCTGAGAATGACCCATCTCCCTAATTGTACCTGCTCTGTGATGGTCCTGTGAGGGTCCTGACCATTAAAAAACAGAGTAATAAAGTATACATCGATTTAGATGAACTACACTGTAAACCTGGATAAGTTGATTGTACCTAAAGAGTTTGAGTGATTGCCTTAAAATATTTAAGTAATGCAAACGAGAGAAAATCAAATGGTTTGAGTAAAATCAACTTAAATGTCAAATAGACTGGAAGTAATTATTTGAGTTGAATACAATGAAGTCTAAATTGTTTGTACTTCAAATATTTTGTAAAATCAGCCCTACTGACCATTTAATTCAACTCAACATTGAGTTTCCTGTAATCAAAATTAAGTTGTGAAAAACTTAAAACTAGTCTCCATAAAAAGCTGATGTTCTTCTACATCAAAAGAACACAAACAGCAGTTACATTTAGTTTAATTTAATTTAAAATTACATCACTAGGATGATTCTGACTCTTGAAGGGTTCAGTAGTGATGATGACTGGTTTTGATTGGTCTAGTTAGAATACTGTTTATCTTACAATAATTCTTAAATACAGTTTACACATTGAAATGATAAAAACACAGTAAATTACATTTTCTAACTTTAGATAAGCATCAACTGCAGAACAACAGTTTTACACCACTTGAACACGGAAAACAACTTAACAAGTTCCAGAATGAGAAAAAGAGAGGGAAGATGGCGGCTTGGTTAATTGTAGTCCTCTGTAGTTCTTCAAGAAAAGAAAACAATGGAGAAAATGTCCACTGTAGAGAAATCCCAGCACTACAGAGTTTCTGTCCGAGGAAAAGAAGTTAAACACAGAAAACACCAAATCTCACAGTGAAAATAGAAAAAGACTTCAAACCTTTACAAGCTCCACTAAACAACTCAAACTAGTCCTGATTGAACTGACCAATGAGAATCTGGCAAGGTGCTACACGTTATGGCTGATCTGTGGATATATAATAATACATGCTGGAATTGAACCTGATCTTTTTTACATTGTGGTCTTAAGGATTAAAGTTTATGTTTTTATATTTTGGAAT
>CM038708.1:45725721-45845721 GCA_021613375.1 Megaleporinus macrocephalus
AAGGAACTTGAATACATTCATACAATGTCTGGAGAAATCTGGAACTACAATTTGTTCTTCAAACTGGAGTCAAGATCTGATCTACTTCTCTCACAATAACATATTCATGTTACTTTGTATTGTATGTATGATTATTTACATCTGTTCTAATCAGATCTGGTGTTCTTACTGGTGAACATACACTTACAGTAGTGTATAATTCTTCATGTCACCATGGATGATGCAGAACTGATGCCCCGTGCGAGCAAACAGAGGCTGAATCTTCGCTAGCACTGCGTCCCTGCGAACCAGGCCGCCTTTCATCCCAGCGCATTGGTTCAGGTCTGCTGGACACACAGCAGTGTGGCTAAAGGTCTGCTGGACACACAGCAGTGTGGCTAAAGGTCTGCTGGACACACAGCAGTGTGGCTAAAGGTCTGCTGGACACACAGCAGTGTGGCTAAAGGTCTGCTGGACACACAGCAGTGTGGCTAAA
Source organism: Megaleporinus macrocephalus (assembly GCA_021613375.1). Taxonomy (NCBI): domain Eukaryota; kingdom Metazoa; phylum Chordata; class Actinopteri; order Characiformes; family Anostomidae; genus Megaleporinus; species Megaleporinus macrocephalus. The sequence goes on from CM038708.1 coordinate 45,726,197, forward strand.
GGTCTGCAGCGCCGGCTGATGCGTTTGGCCTTGCAGAAGACTGGGCTGTTCCGTCATACGTCTATAAACTTGAGTCGAGTCAGGAGAGGCAACTACAGCCTAGATAACTCAGACCAGCAAGCTCCAAATTACGAGGCACATGTTCTAGTATCTGTCTTTCGTCTTCAGTTTATGCCCACCTGTTTTCCCGCGTCCCCCGTTCACTTCGTTCCATTGTTTGCCAGCTTATGTGCTGCAGCTAGGTATATTGGAGCGTCGATCACTTCTTGATTTCTCCTGCCGCGATCTGACTTAGACGGATTATGGTAAGGAGAACTCTTCCGGGAGAGCTTTTCCTGATCCTCGGGTTTTTACCTATGGAGCCCGACAAAAGACAACAAAAGCCCTGCCATGCATATGTATGACCCCCATTAATATTAATTATTTAAATAGTTAATTGGATGTGTTTTAGAGTCATACATATTCAGTGGAATGCATATTAGTGCCATAGTCTCACGCCATTCCTTATTCGTGTTCCTTTTCTCTCTCTCTCTCTCTCTCTCTCTCTCTCTCTTCTCTCTCGCGCCTTCGTTCCGCTCCCTAATGCCGAATGCTAATTCTGACCTTTTGTTAGCACTGGTTGGTATGGTTTGTGGAACTATTACCCGTGTAAATCAGGCTTGCTTTCCATTTCAAAAAGGCAGATGCTGCCTAATTGCCACTCTTTCACGAGTAAGTGGTGTTTTTAATGCATTATGGAAATGGAGGAGTCATGAAAGAGGTGTGGGAGGAGGAGTTCAATTGCGAGTGACGCCGGCTAACGGGCACCTATGGCTCTGCGACCCCTGCGATGGAAGTGTGGCTTTGGTCAGGCTCCTAGAAGGTGTGCCATGGAGATGTGAGGTCAGGAACACTAAACGGTAATGAACTCTGAGGAATTGCTGGTGAAACTTAATATGTAAACAAACAGGCTGTGTTTATTGGTTTGCTATCCAAAGAAAAACAAGTATCTTCAAACTGGCTTTACCTTCAGTGGAGGTCATTGGAACCAGAATTTTTTTCCCCAAGCTATTTCTATTGGTCCGTTCTGCACAATATATATATATATATATATATATATATATATATATATATATATATATATATATATCATTGTCTTTACTGTTCTTTCATTGGCTGCCTGTTCTTAAATGATTTAACCGGGAGCAGCACCATCACCATGATTAACAAGAGGTTAGAATACGGCATCAGGGCAGCAGTTCTACTTCCTCATCCTCACATGTTGGACTGATTCCACTCCACTATACAGTGACTCACTATCACCTCTTCACATATAAAGTGGTACTACAGTGACTCACTATTACCTCGTCACATATAAAGTGGTACTACAGTGACTCACTATTACCTCGTCACATATAAAGTGGTACTACAGTGACTCACTATCACCCTCTTTAGGTAGAGAGTGGTACTACAGTGACTCACTATCACCCTCTTTAGGTAGAAAGTGGTATTACAGTGACTCACTATCACCTCTTCAGGTACAAAGTGGTACTACAGTGACTCACTATCACCTCTTCAGGTACAAAGTGGTACTACAGTGATTGACTATCACCTCTTTACGTACAAAGTGGTACTACAGTGACTCACTATCACCTCTTTACGTACAAAGTGGTACTACAGTGACTCACTATCACCTCTTCAGGTACAAAGTGTTACTGCAGTGGCTCACTATCACCTCTTTAGGTACAAAGTGGTACTGCGGTGACTCACTATCACCTCTTCAGGTACAAAGTGATGCTACATTGACTCACTATCACCTCTTCAGGTGCAAAGTGGTACTACAGTGACTCACTATCACCTCTTTAGGTGCAAAGTGGTACTACAGTGACTCACTATCACCTCTTTAGGTACAAAGTGGTACTACAGTGGCTGTCACTTCTTTAGGTACAAAGTGGTACTACAGTGGCTCACTATCATCTCTTTAGGTACAAAGTGGTACTACAGTGACTCACTATCACCTCTTTAGGTACAAAGTGGTACTACAGTGGCTGTCACTTCTTTAGGTACAAAGTGGTACTACATTGACTCACTATCACCTCTTCAGGTGCAAAGTGGTACTACAGTGACTCACTATCACCTCTTTAGGTGCAAAGTGGTACTACAGTGACTCACTATCACCTCTTTAGGTACAAAGTGGTACTACAGTGACTCACTATCACCTCTTCAGGTACAAAGTGGTACTACAGTGGCTGTCACTTCTTTAGGTACAAAGTGGTACTACAGTGACTCACTATCACCTCTTTGGGTACAAAGTGGTACTACAGTGGCTATCCCTTCTTTAGGTACAAAGTGGTATTATAGTGACTCACTATCACCTCTTTAGGTACAAAGTGGTACAAAACAGGGCAGGCCAGGGCTAGCTGGTTTGCATGCTAACATCAGTAAATATCTCTGCAACATGATATATAGACATCAAAACTGTTATTTCATAACATTCTATTGATAATTGTAGTACAATCTGGAATGTTCTAAACTAAAAAACATACAAATTGCATCTTTATAGAGGTCATCAAACTTGGGGTGAACAAAAAAGAGAAAGATATCAATGTGGATGGCCAACTACACAATGCAAAACTGAAGGACAAAGCGAAATATCAAAAAGGGATTAATATCTTCTAGCAGATTTTAAGAAATCAGGAACGATAAAGATCTTCTGGGAGAATGAAACAGTTAATTCCAGGGAGCAGCCGGGAAGGAACAGCATTGCTGCAACAACGTCTCTAAAGAAACAAACATGGGACCGTTTTCCAGAAGATCTGGGAGGCCGAAAATAAGTTTCAGCCTCGAGTTGAGAAATGTCAGTGGACAAGCCATAACAGATCGACCAAAAATCAAACACAGATGGAAGGAATAAACAACAGACCTCTATAAAAAAGGGCATCAATTGCCAAGACACTTCAGTTAGACAGAAGATTCTTCGGCGCTAGAAAATAAAGTTTGACAGGCCCTGAAATCCTTGGCCAAAACGAAAGCCGCAGGAATCGATAACATTGCAACAGAAATATAGCAATGTTGAAATGCTGACTGTGAAATATCACAGTATATGTATCATTTCATGTATGTATATATATATTTCATATATGCCTATACTGATTAATAATAGTACACTGACAACCCATACTATCTTTCATTAAATAAATAATAAGACATTATAAAAGTAAAGTACTATTGGCTGCAAGAGTTGTAGCTTTTATTATGAAAACAACTGCATTAAGCTTTTTGCCAGCTATGTTGTTCAACCATGAGCTTAGCTGTTTATCTCGCTGGGGTAGTGAAGCATGTTTGATTGGATGTGCTCCACAGAGATGGTGGTTGATTGTTCTCCATCCCCATTTCTACCAACCCAGTACCGTTAATGTTGAGGATTCTGGGCCGGAGTGTCTGTTCTGTTGATCGCGGTTGCGTCAGATAGGCTCATACATAACAAAAGAGCCAAGGAGCCAAGTTCATATCGTTGCTGCCCAAAGACAAACATGCATCTTCAAACTAGTAACTTTACAGTAGAGGCCAAAGATGTTCTTCACTTTCAATGTAAGTCAATGTAAAGAGGTTTTCTTCCAAGCGATTTTGAAGCATTTCCATTGGTCCATGGGTCGTTCACAGGATATAAAGAACAGCTGAGTTCAAACAATATAGAAAAATGAAAATCAACCCAAAAAAATTGAGACGCATGTTTTTCTATGGACAGCAACGATATGCCAATAACGGCCCCAATTATCTGATTGGGCGGTAATCCTGTGACCCATGATATGACTTCATATTAGTTGCTCACGTAAACCTATTGCTGTAGGTTAACTACTTTCTTTAATACTTTCTAAACAGCGCTAATGCTTCTTTCTTGTCTTTGTCTTGTCTTTGTCGCTGGCTGTTTGTTTGAATTCTCCATTCCACCTTAAATGGAGCAGTTAACATGGCTACCTTTTAAGGTGGAATGGTAAGTTAGAATAAGAAGCCAGCTGCTGCGTCCAATTTCTCAAGTGGACTCTCCGTTGCTACTGGAGATGTTGCAACACTGTGGAAATCGAGCAGAATCGGGGAGGAAGCTGCCGAGAGAGAGAGAGTAGAGCAGAGGTCAAGGTATAGAAAAGCGTGTCAGTGTTTCCATGTGTCTGGTGGGCTGACGGGGGGACGTGAATGCACACACACACACACATACGTGATACGGAGCAGATGCGGTTTCACACGACAGCCTATTAGGTCAGCGACTGGAGGAGTGAGGACAGAGAGAGAGCAGATGAGAACAGAGTATCAGCACAGTACGCGTCTTCTGTGCACCCATCTGTAACAGATTCAGCTCAGTTTCAGCGTCCAGCCGGACCACCGCAGTGAACAAGAGGTTAAAGCAGCAGTGTGGAGACAGTCTGCAGTGCCGCTCAGACCCCCGTTTTTCTCTGTTGCTGCGTATTCGTCAGACGTATATAGTGTTCTGCACAGAACAGTCTATATAGTGTTCCACACAGAACAGTCTATATAGTGTTCCACACAGAACAGTCTATATATTGATTTACACAGAACAGTCTATATAGTGATTTACACAGAACAGTCTATATAGTGTTCCACACAGAACAGTCTATATAGTGTTCCACACAGAACAGTCTATAGTGTTCCACACAAAACAGTTAATATAGTGATCTACACAGAACAGTCTGTATAGTGATCTACACAGAACAGTCTGTATAGTGATCTACACAGAACAGTCTGTATAGTGATCTACACAGAACAGTCTGTATAGTGATCTACACAGAACAGTCTATGTAGTGATCTACACAGAGCAGTCTATATAGCGATCTACACAGAACAGTCTATATAGTGTTCCACACAGAACAGTCTATATAGTGTTCCACACAGAACAGTCTATATAGTGTTCCACACAGGACAGTCTATAGTGTTCCACACAAAACAGTTAATATAGTGATCTACACAAAACAGTCTGTATAGTGATGTACACAGAACAGTCTATATAGTGATCTACACAGAACAGTCTGTATAGTGATGTACACAGAACAGTCTGTATAGTGATCTACACAGAACAGTCTGTATAGTGATCTACACAGAACAGTATGTATAGTGATCTACACAGAACAGTCTATATAGTGATCTACACAGAACAGTCTATGTAGTGATCTACACAGAACAGTCTGTATAGTGATCTACACAGAACAGTGTATATAGTGTTCTAAACAGAACAGTCTATATAATCTGCACAGAACAGTCTATATAGTGATCTACATAGAACAGTCTATAGTGATCTACACAGAACAGTCTGTATAGTGATCTACACAGAACAGTCTGTATAGTGATCTACACAGAACAGTCTGTATAGTGATCTACACAGAACAGTCTATATAGTGATCTACACAGAACAGTCTATGTAGTGATCTACACAGAACAGTCTGTATAGTGATCTACACAGAACAGTGTATATAGTGTTCTAAACAGAACAGTCTATATAATCTGCACAGAACAGTCTATATAGTGATCTACACAGAACAGTCTGCGTAGTTACCAGTGAACGAGTTAACGAGCAATTTCACATCTCCGGTTCGCTCAACTGCATGTGTGCGTGGGCTGCAGGAGGAAACCCACCCAGACACTGGGAGACCATACACACAGAAAGAAGCCGGGGAGTCAAACTCAGGCCCTTCCTACTAGTAGGCAGCAGCGATACCCACTGCACCACCGTGCCGCCCAAGAAATGGTATCTACTATGGTATCTAGATATTCAATCATAAATAAGAGAACAACTGTTGCTGCTGATATAAAGTATAGAGTTTGATCTGGACGCCACTTAAAGAGTAAGATCTCGCTGGTCAGTATTTGCTTATGGAGCATCTCAGTAATCAGATTCGGGCTCCTTGAGCGGAGTGAAAATTATGCTAATTTATGAGAAGGAGGGTTTGTAAGCATCGGCATGGAGGCGTAATTGTGTGTGTGTGTGTGTGTGTGTGTGTGTGTGTGTGTGTGTGTGTGTGTGTGTTGCACTCGCAAAACTGCACACTGCACATCCCCAATCACCTCTCTTTTATCCGAATAATGTTTTAAACCCTCACTCGGGCTTTGATTGCCCCATTCTTATGCAGATTGCTGCGACGCTGAATAAAGACTCGAGGATGGCCCTTTCATTTGCTCCTGTCGTCACATGTCAGGAGGAGGAAAAAAAACAACAAAAGGGCCCCGCTGAGCCCACTTTTCTTCCTTCCTCTCTTTTTCTTCTTTTCTTTATATGCACCCAAGAGTCAACCGTTCCAACAGCGTTCAATTCGGAGGTGGCCAGTATCTTCCATGCTCCGGTCAATAACCTTCCCAGTGGGTCCTGTTTTGGGACAAATCTCGTGAAGACTTCAGACCAGGACCGAGTATATTAACCTAGATCCAGTTATGGTCGTATGTACAGACAGATTCACACCACACCAGCTAGAGTCGGAGCCACTTATTGATTTCTTTAATTGTTAATAGCAGTCGTGAAATTAATCAGCGGAATTGTTTTTGTTTTTCTTTCCAATTTTTTTTAAACTTTTTTGCTGCCAGTTTAACATCAAAGCTGGTGTCTGTCTCACGTAATTAGAGCTTAGTTATTGTAGTTTTTCTTCACACCGAGGACAGATTGAATGCACTGCAACCTTCATGTCTTTCTACACTGAAAACGCATGAAAAAGCCAGCAGAGGAAGGACGGAGTGGATTCATTGAGTAGATTGAGTAGATCTCAATCCTTTTCAACAAGCCTATAGGGAATGTGAGATACGGACTACAGTGAATTGAAGTAGTATTACAGTACATTAATGATTATTGGCTGCATTACTTTCACTGTAATTAACTAAGCAGTTTATAAAATTCGCAATTTAAGACTGCTAGTTTCAAATCACAGGAGCTGCAATTTTAAGTTTTGCAGTTTAAGCTGGTTCTGTTCATAATATTCACACTGTTGCCTCAATTAAATTTAATAATATGGTGCTCAACAGCATGTGATGTGCCTGTAAATGACATATCGTCACTGTCCAATGAAAAACAAGTATTAGTAATTTCTCAAATATTGCATCTTTACAGAAGAGACCAAAAACCTACTTTACTTTCAGTGTCAGTTGAACCAGATTATTTTCACACAATGTAAACGACCATTGGTGTGTTGAAAGGATGTAGACTCAAAATCGACAAAAATTTAGATACATGTTTCTCATTGGACAGCGACGATATGCATGGCAACCCTACAGCTCATGTAAGTCTGAAATAAGGTTCTATAATTAGTAATTGTACAGGCCATAAAACCTATAAACTGAATACAGTCTTAAATAGTTACTGGTTTAAAAAAATAAATCCACAAAGATGTCTATCATATCGTTGAAGGGGTTATGAATAAAACTAGGAGAGATGAGAATGCTTTGTGGCAAAAGTCAAGTCAAATTTATTTGTGTAGCGCTTTTTGCAACGATGTTGCAGCTTTACAGGTGTTTAAAAGCATGAAAACAACACTTTATCCACTGTGAGCAAGCCAGCGGCAACAGTGGCAAGAACAACCTCAACAGGAGGAAGAAACCTTGGGAGGAACCAGACTCACAAGCAGAGACCCATCCTCCTCTGGTGGAACAGTATTTACAGTTTATTAAACTAAAGCCTGTCTGAAGCTGCACAGGTGCTACATCAGGTGGATGATACAGCGATGCAGTTAAGGATGGATCAAATGGTAGTTCTGGTTTGGGTTAGTGCAGAGACAGAGTTAGTTCTGGTTTGGGTTAGTACAGAGACAGAGTTAGTTCTGGTTTGAGTTAGTACAGAGACAGAGTTAGTTCTGGTTTGAATTAGGACAGAGACAGAGTTAGTTGTGGTTTGAATTAGGACAGAGACAGAGTTAGTTGTGGTTTGGGTTAGTACAGAGACAGAGTTAGTTCTGGTTTGGGTTAATACAGAGTCAGAGTTACTTCTGGTTTGGGTTAGTACAGAGACAGAGTTAGTTCTGGTTTGGGTTAGTACAGAGACAGAGTTACTTCTGATTTGGGTTAGTACAGAGACAGAGTTAGTTCTGGTTTGGGTTAGTACAGAGACAGATTTAGTTCTGGTTTGGGTTAGTACAGAGACAGAGTTAGTTCTGGTTTGGGTTAGCACAGAGACAGAGTTAGTTCTGGTTTGGGTTAGTACAGAGACAGAGTTAGTTCTGGTTTAGGTTAGTACAGAGACAGTTAATTCTGGTTTGGGTTAGTACAGAGACAGAGTTAATTCTGGTTTGGGTTAGCACAGAGACAGAGTTAGTTCTGGTTTGGGTTAGTACAGAGACAGAGTTAATTCTGGTTTGGGTTAGTAGAGAGACAGAGTTAATTCTGGTTTGGGTTAGTACAGAGACAGAGTTAGTTCTGGTTTGGGTTAGTACAGAGACAGAGTTAGTTCTGGTTTGGGTTAATACAGAGACAGAGTTAGTTCTGGTTTGGGTTAGTACAGAGACAGTTAATTCTGGTTTGGGTTAGTACAGAGACAGAGTTAATTCAGGTTTATGTTAGTACAGAGACGGAGTTAGTTCTGGTTTGTGTTAGTACAGAGACGGAGTTAGTTCTGTTTTTTGTTAGTTCAGAGACAGAGTTAGTTCTGGTTTAGGTTAGTACAGAGACAGAGTTAGTTCTGGTTTGGGTTAGTACAGAGACAGAGTTAGTACAGAGACAGAGTTAGTTCTGGTTTGGGTTAGTACAGAGACAGAGTTAGTACAGAGACAGAGTTAGTTCTGGTTTGGGTTAGTACAGAGACAGAGTTAGTTCTGGTTTGGGTTAATACAGAGACAGAGTTAGTTCTGGTTTGGGTTAATACAGAGACAGAGTTAGTTCTGGTTTGGGTTAGTACAGAGACTGAGTTAGGTCCGGTTTAGGTTAGTACAGAGACAGAGTAAGTTCTGGTTTTAGGTTAGTACAGAGGATGAGGAGAGTTGAGAGTGTAGCTGGTGACTCTGACAGATCTGATTATAAACAGAATGAACTAAAAGGAGAGAAGCTGCACAGGTGCTACATCTGGAGGAGACAGTAATGCAGTCGAGGTGTTGCAGAAGGAGGAGAGCTGGTTGGTGCCAGGTGACAAGAAGACCCTGAAGGTCGGACCTTCAACAGTATTCGGCAGGACAGGTGGGCGGTTATTACCTTAGAAAGAGAGAAAGAAAGAGTTAGTTCTGGTTTGTGTTAGTACAGAGGATGAAGTCCTACTTAAAGAATCAGATGCCAAACTCTACTGGTCAGTATAGGATGATACGCCCTTTTCAACAAGCCCTGGATGGCATTGGCAGTCTATAGGGAATCCAGAGTGACCAGTTTGTTATCTACTTGGGCGCACCCTATGCTGCCTTGCTGAGGCCTAGCTCACATACGGAGGAGATCCAAAGAGCCGGAGAAACATACAGAGCCATAACACTCCTTACAAATCCAGAATACCGTGGAGATAAACTGATGTCATTGGTTATTGGTCAAGGCTTTTTCCATGCGACAGTATGATCATTGACCAATCGCGAGGCACGAACAAGCCAACACAGCCATTGCCATACTGGAAGATATCAACTTAGTAGAGGAAGCGGGACTAGAAAAAAGAAAGGAGGCAAACCAGATCACTATAATCACATCTTCAAGTGTTAGATGGTTCATTTATGAATACGTCCTGGACGTTACAGCTGTAGTTGATCTAACAGCCCAGCCTATCTGACCTTGTCTGGGATGCTTTTACGTTAAACTGTCCATAAAGGATCTGCGTCTACAGAAATGCTCTCTGAGATTAGTGGACTGGAGCTCAAAGCTCCAGCATTCTAGGCCTTCCCGAGCCACAGCTTGAGCAGCGGATCATTGCTAACTACATTATATGTCGTTCTGTTAAAAAGCTATTAAAAACTAAAGTAATCGATAGGACATCGGAGTTAAATAACAGTCCCTTTTGTTCCCGGGTTGCTTGTCTTACAAGCAGGACGTGGCAAAGGCTGCAAGGGCGGCCGCCTGTTCGATATCTCTTTAATCCTATGAGTTACTTCCCTATAAATCACATCTGCGGCGGCCAGAAATAAAATAAGTCATTGGACATGAAAATGAATTCGTTTTTAGGGGTCGCCGTTAACGGGGAGGCTGGGGCGGCCGCCGAAAGAGAAAACAGGGTGTACAAGGTGGCTATTTTCTGGACCATGACTTTAACGCCTGCCGTAAAATCAATAGTCCATCAGCAAGACAGGTCACGGCGCCGGAGGGCGCGGGAAGAGGCCGCTGTTGGTTTAGCTCGTTAATAGGGTCCTGCTGCTGAGGAATGCACATATGCGCTCATACATTTACTGGCTACTTTATTGGAAACTCGCACCTTGCAGAAACTGACCGGTGATGAATGCGTGCCTGCGGCCTGTAATTACGCGCCTATATTGTGCACCTTTAAGGCTGCTGGAGCTCATAAAGCAGGGGATGGTAAATATATGCGCTGTAAAAAATGGTGAGGGTTTATTTAGTAGTGCTTTATTATGAAAGCACAGCACTGCACTGTATTAGTAAATATGGTTTATGCTCAGTTTTCCTTCTAATGTGCAAATCATATGTGGCCTACTGTGAATTCACGACCGTCTAAAAGTTTATGTACAGATACAGTTTATAAACAGGAACACGTGACTTCGTCTGCACTTACACAAGTAGTTTATACTACAGAACTAGTACGCAAACAAATCAAATATCAGTTTATTTAACATTACCAAATCATTTAACATAACATATCTGAACACGCAACCCAGCATAGATGGAAAATCACTGTAAAATTACAGTAAATCATAGATTATTGGCAACATTACTGTCACAGTAATCTACTGAACAATTTATAAGCCTCAATATGTCTGCAATTTTAACCTTTTAGGTTCATAATATTAACACTATAGCCTTAATTTTTAATAACATGCAACTGAATAGCATGTGATGTGCCTGGAAATGACATATGCATGGCAGTATTGTATAAACAGCAACCCTACAGCTCATGTAAGTCCTAGTTAGGGTTCTATAATTAGTAATTGAACAGGCCACATAACCTATAAACCAAATACAATCTTAAATAGTTACTGGTTTGAGTTCAATAAGATGTCTGTTGTTGTCGAGTCAACAAATCGTTGAAGATGTTATGAATAAAACCACGAGAGATGGTAATGCTTTGTAGCAAAAGTTCTACTTTAAGAATCAGAAGACTAACTCTACTGGTCAGTATAGGATGATATGCTCTTTTCAACAATGGCATTGCCCATCTTTAAGCAATCTGAGGTACAGACCCCTGAATTTGTAACCCACCCTAGGCGGCCTTGCTGGGACACTCCGATATGGTGGAGTACCAAAGAGCCAAAGAAATGTAGAGAGCCATAACATACTTTACAAACCCAGACTTGTTTGTTGCTAGACTTACATCATTGCCACCCTAAGTAGCAGTAAACTGTAAAGTAAACTGAAACCATGATAAAATATTTGGTCAAATATATATATATATATATATATATATATATATATATATATATATATATATATATATATATATATATATATATAAACAGCCTTCACACGCGTCCCATTCTTAATCCATAGGGTTTAATATGATGTCAGCCCAACCTTTGCAGCTATAACAGCTTCAGCTCTTCTGGGAAGGCTCTCCACACGGTTTAGAAGAGTGTTTATGGGAATGTTGGACCGTTCTTCCAGAAGAACATTAGTGAGTGATCTGCTCTAATTCATCCCAAAGGTCTTCTATGAAGTTGAGGTCAGAACTCTGTGCAGGCCAGTCAAGTTCTTCCACACCAAACTCGCTCCTCCATGTCTTCATGGAGCTGCTTTGTGCACTGGTGGGCAGTCATGTTGGAACAGGAAGGGACCGTCCCCCCAAACTATTCCCACAAAAGTTTCTTTCAGAATCCTGTCTGAAGCATTAAGAGTTCCTTTCACTGGAACTAAGGGCCCAACCCCACACCATAATACCCCCTCCACCAAACTTTACACTCGGCACAATGCACTCGTCCATCGGATTGCCAGTCAGAGAAGCGTGATTGGTCACTCCAGAGAACACGTCTCCACAGTCCAGTGTTGGTGTGCTTTACTCCACTACATCCGATGCTCTGCATTGTTCTTGGTGATGTAAGGCTTGGATGCAGCTGCTCAGCCATGGAGACCCATTCCATGAAGCTCTTTCACTCTGTTCTTGATCTGATCTGAAGACCACATGAAGTTTGGAGGTCTGTAGTGATTGACTCTGTAGAAAGTTGGTGACCTCTGTGCACTATGCTCCTCAGCATCTGCTGACCTGCTCTGTCATTGTACGTGTTCTACCACTTGGTGTCTGAGCTGCTGTCGTTCTCAATCACTTCCACTTTGTTATAACACCACTGACAGTCCACTGTGGAATATTTAGTAGTGAGGAAACTTCACCACTGGACTTGATGCACAGGTGGTGTCCTACAATTTACAGGCCCATTTTAAGCCTATGGAAAATGACCATTGGATAAAAAACTAAGCAACAACAAAGCATAGAATAGACGCCTGACCTGCTTCTCCTGCCTCTGTACAGAAATCCGCTGTTACAGTAGGTTTAGCGTAGTGATCTTGCTGTCACTTTATATCCGCACCCCCCCGAAGAAAAGTGAAATATCTCTGCCTGGGCCGTCTATCTCCCTCTCCCCGTCCGCACGGTGATGATGATCTTGGCTGCCGAGCTCGCCGCAGGCTCATGTGGTGCCGCCGCGGTGTTGTGTTGCAGCGATTCGGGGGCCAGGCATCATTTGCCTTTGATTACAGTGGGCCCAGCGTTCCTGTCAGGTGCTCATTTTCCGCTGCACTTAGGTGTAACAAAAATGTGGGTCAGAGCGACTCTGGCGGGGGGGAGGCGTTCATTGAGCAATTTCCGCCCGCAGCTACGTCCGCGTTCCCAGCGCCAGCTTCGTTAAAGTGCATATGATTCCGAGCCGCTGGCCCAGATATCAATACAGCAGCACACCTGGAATTACGGCTCCTTCCGGCAGAGAAAGCGACAGCTCAATATCCTCAGCCTGCCGTCCGCGTCCTCGGTTGCCACCGAGTCAGAGGCGGAAACAGAAAGTGGAAATCGAGCAGTTTTCCTCGAAGGGAATTTCACGGGCCGAGTCAGCACGAAACACGTGTAACCTGTAACTCAATCACATGGAGCCTTTCAAGTGTAATCATAGGGCCCGATTCGGCTGCCGGGCAGCGTTCATTACTGCCCCGCAGTGCCGCGTTTGTCATTCCCTCTGCGTCTGGGTCTGGATCCTACTCCGAGAGTGGACGGGCCCCACCTCGGGCCCAGGCTCTGTACTGTAGGGTCGTTATTACTGATCTGATGGCATGCTTGAAAGGTGTCAGTATCAGTTCTGTGAAGCCGGATCAGATTCCAAGCATTTGTTAAGCAGTGAGGCTCATAAAAAGAGACTGCGATCTGCAGCGAGGAGCTGTTTTCAATGTGGATGCTGCCCAGTAGCCAATTATAATATCTGCAGTGCCAGTTGCCTTTCTGCGAGGCGCTGCAGAGGCTCCTTGGCATGCCTTCCTTTCTTTGTTTGGTGAAAAAAGGCAGAGAAATTGTGTTAAAGGTGCAAATTTCACACTTTCAGTTAACTCCACATTAGTGTACGCGAGTAGAGGAGGACATCTGATTGCTATTTTCATGCCAATGTCTGTGTAAGGAAGACCGTTCTTTGTATTTCTGCCACGTTATTGTCCTTTCCTGACCTTAAAACAGACTCGAATGTGTTAATACAGATTGAAAAGCATGCGCACTAGGGGGCAGTGAAACACCCAAATATGCATACACTAGTGAGCACACACACAAGGGAGCAGTGAAACACCCAAATATACATACACTAGTGAGCACACACACAAGGGGGCAGTGAAACACCCAAATATACATACACTAGTGAGCACACACACAAGGGGGCAGTGAAACACCCAAATATACATACACTAGTGAGCACACACACAAGGGGGCAGTGAAACACCCAAATATACATACACTAGTGAGCACACACACACAAGGGGGCAGTGAAACACCCAAATATACATACACTAGTGAGCACACACACAAGGGGGCAGTGAAACACCCAAATATACATACACTAGTGAGCACACACACAAGGGGGCAGTGAAACACGCAAATATACATACACTAGTGAGCACACACACTAGGGGGCAGTGGAACACCCACCTACACACACACACACACACTAGTGAACTCACATACTAGGGGGCAGAGAAACACCCAGATTTCCACACACTAGTGAACACACTAGGGTGCAGTGGAAAAACCCAAATATACACCCATTAGTGAACACACACTAGGGGCAGTGAAGCACCCACATACACACACACTAGTGAACACACACACACTAGGGGCAGTGAAACACCCACATATACACACACACACTAGTGAACCCACACAAACACACTAGGGGGCAGTGGAACACCCACATGTACACCCACTAGTGAACACACACTAGGGGCAGTGAAGCACCCACATACACACACACTAGTGAACACACACACACTAGGGGGCAGTGAAACACCCACATATACACACACTAGTGAACACAAACACACTAGGGGGCAGTGAAACACCCACATACACAAACACACACACTAGGGGGCAGTGAAACACCTACATTCACACACACACTAGTAAACACACACACTAGGGGGCAGTGAAACACCCACACATACACTCAATAGGGGACAATGAAACACCCACACACACTAGTAAACACACACACTAGGGAGCAGTAAAAAAACACCCACATATAGACACACACACACTCACTAGTGAACACACATAATAGGGGGCAGTGAAACACACACACACACACACTAGTGAACAGAGATGTCTACTAAAGTTAGCAGGGTAACTAGCTAGGCCAGGCCCGTCCTGTTTAGCAATACCCCGTTGTACCTCTAGAGGTGAAAGTGAGTCACTGTAATACCACTTCATACCTCTGAAGGTGATAGTGAGTTACTGTAATACCACTTCATACCTCTGAAGGTGATAGTGAGTTACTGTAATACCACTTCATACCTCTGAAGGTGATAGTGAGTTACTGTAATACCACTTCATAATGGTAATATAAGGTGATAGTGAGTTACTGTAATACCACTTCATAACGGTAATATAAGGTGATAGTGAGTTACTGTAATACCACTTCATAATGGTAATATAAGGTGATAGTGAGTTACTGTAATACCACTTCATAACGGTAATATAAGGTGATAGTGAGTTACTGTAATACCACTTCATACCTCTGAAGGTGATAGTGAGTTACTGTAATACCACTTCATAATGGTAATATAAGGTGATAGTGAGTGTCACTGTAGCATTAAGTCGAGTCAGTCCAACATGAGAGGGTGGAGTATTAGCGCGGCTGTCCCGATGGTGTCATCTAACCTCAGGTAGCCAATGAAGAGGACAGTAAACAGAGCGACAGTGAGCTAAAGTTCTCGGCGAGTGACCACTGCCACTCACTCTCAGCAAGAAGCCACATTCAGCAGCAAAGCCAAAGAAGCGATATAAATAGAAGCAGAGGAAGAGCTAACTCTGCTTTTGGAGAATAAAAGGATGAAGTTTGATGCTCGCAGCATTTCTTCGAGACTGGGGAGGAGTGAGTGGACGATGCTGGACAGTGCTCGCAGGACTAACTGCACAGTGCTAATGTGCATTAGTGCCTGTAACATGAATCCACCAGCAGTTCAAATAAGATCCAAACGACTGCAGTCATAACTGCATATATACAATATGAATCATGACCACACACTTTATTAAATCGCTGCCCATTTCATCAGCTCCACTGACCATACAGGAGCTTCATCTGACTCTCTGTATACTTTATTACTCTGGTATTTAATGATCGGGACCCCCACAGAACCACCACAGAGCAGGTACTGTTTAGGTGGTGGGTCATTCTCAGCACTGTGTTAGTGTGTGTTGTGCTGGTGTGAGTGGATCAGACACAGCAGTGCTACTGCTGGAGTGTTTAAACACTGTGTCCACTCACTGTCCACTCTATTAGACACTCCTACTACTTGCTGGTCCACCTTGTAGATGTAAAGTCAGAGAAAATAGCTCATCTGCTGCACAGTTTGTGTTCCTCTAGTCTTTACACACTGTAGTTCATCTGGTTCTCTATATACTTAACCTTGTTCTTTAGTGGTCAGGACCCCCACAGGACCACCACAGAGCAGATACTATTAGGGAGGTGGATCATTCTCAGCACTGCAGTGACACTGACGTGTTGGTGGTGGTGTGTTAGCGTGTGTTTGTGAAATGTATACTTGTGCTTATAACCTCTTGGATCTCGTTGGGATGATTTGCCGTGTCAGATCGTGTCCGGGCGGCGGGTTGCTATCAGCCCCCCCACCACCGCCTCAAGGTTGCCGGAGATTAATGTCAACACTGAATCTCACCTTTTCGCATTCAGAGCTTTCTTCTGTTCCTGGAGGGTTTCTGAGGTGCAGAGCAGAAGGGCTGAGATGTTTAATCAGTGTCTAATGCGGAGTTAAACAGGTTTATTGGCCGCGCACGACTCCCCGCACGCAGCCGCCCAACCGCCCGTGCCCTTTCCAACCACTTAGCCGAGTGTGTTTGATAAAGAGCTTTTAAAAATCAATGCCGTTTTCGCCAGGAAGCCTGATAGCTTTCTCAGATTCACACTGAAACATCTCTTCAAAACGCAGAGCTGGGTTTAAAAGCCCAGAGAGCGTCTGGCTAAACGAGTTTCCTCACCTTCTGATTCGTGTCCAGTCCAGTCCAGTATCCGTATTTTCATATTTACAGCCAAGCAGGCCAACTGTTTGCTTTAGAGAGCTGTAAAATCACACACGCTGAACTGGTTTTCTTGATGTGTCCACCTTATTATTCACGTAACCACGTGAGACCATGTCTAGATCACTAGAAACTGGTCTTAGTCAAGACTACTAGAGGCAAGTCTAAGTCAAGACTACTAGAGGTGAGTTTGTGTTAAGACCACTTGACACAGGTCTGAATCAGACCACTAAAGGTGATGCCATATCAAGACCACTAGAGTCAAAACTCTTAGAGGAATGACAAGACCACTAGAGGTGAATCTGAGTCAAGACCATTAAAGATAAGTCTGAGTTACGCCCACAAAAAGTGAGTCTTGAGTTAAGACCACTAGAGGTAAATTTGAGTGAAGATCACTAGAGGTGGGTTTAAAAGCCCAGAGTGTGTCTGGCTAAACGAGTTTCCTCGCCTTCTGATTCGTGTCCAGTCCAGTCCAGTATCCGTATTTTCATATTTACAGCCAAGCAGACCAACTGTTTGCTTTACAGAGCTGTAAAATCACACGCTGAACTGGTTTTCTTGGTGTGTCCACCTTATTATTCACGTGACCATTGTGTTGTTGGGATCAGGGCTGAAACAGTTGGTCAGGTTTGTTCTTTCTTACCGTCAGAATGAAGAGGGACATCAGTTCAGAGTATATGGTCGAGGCAAGACTGACTCACAAAAGGTGAGTCTGAGTTAAGTAAAATTGTCAAAATCACCAGAGGCACAACTAAGTTAAGACCACTAAAAGTGTCAAGTCTGGGTGAGACTAGAGGTGAGACCATGTCAAGATCACTAGAAACTGGTCTTAGTCAAAACTACTAGAGGCAAGTCTAAGTCAAGACCACTAGAGGTGAGT
Source organism: Megaleporinus macrocephalus (assembly GCA_021613375.1). NCBI lineage: Eukaryota > Metazoa > Chordata > Actinopteri > Characiformes > Anostomidae > Megaleporinus > Megaleporinus macrocephalus. Next base: position 45,743,884 of record CM038708.1, read on the forward strand.
TTGTGTTAAGACCACTTGACACAGGTCTGAATCAGACCACTAAAGGTGATGCCATGTCAAAACCACTAGCAACAAGACTGCGTCAAATCTGTTAGAGGAATGTCCAACACAAGACCACTAGAGGTGAACCTGAGTCAAGAACATTAAAGATGAGTCTGAGTTAAGCCCACTAAAAGTGAGTCTGAGTTAAGGCCACTAGAGGTAAATCTGAGTAAAGACCACTAGAGGTGAATCTGAGTCGAAGCTAATAGAGGTGAATCTGAGTTAAGCCCACTAAAAGTGAGTCTGTGTTAAGCCCACTAAAAGTGAGTCTGTGTTAAGCCCACTAAAAGTGAGTCTGAGTTAAGGCTACTAAAAGTGAGTCTGAGTTAAGCCCACTAAAAGTGAGTCTGTGTTAAGCCCACTAAAAGTGAGTCTGTGTTAAGCCCACTAAAAGTGAGTCTGAGTTAAGGCCACTAAAAGTGAGTCTGAGTTAAGCCCACTAAAAGTGAGTCTGTGTTAAGCCCACTAAAAGTGAGTCTGAGTTAAGGCTACTAGAGGTAAATCTGAGTAAAGACCACTAGAGGTGAATCTGAGTCAAGATCACTAAAGGTGAGTCTAAGTCAAAGCCAAGAGAGGTGTGAGAGTCAAGAACACTAGAGGTGAGTCCAATACAAGATGATTAGATCTGAATTTTGAGTCAAGACCGCTAAAGGCGTGTCTGAGTCAAAGCCTTTGTCAAAGACCCTGGAGCTGCTAAAGACAGGCAATTTTATTGAGGAGTTTTAGTCAAGAATGTGAGTCATGATCACTAGAAGTGAGTCTGAGGCAGGACCACTAGACCAAAACTAAAAAAGCCTGATGACTTTCAGATTCCAGTGTAAACGGCTTGGTTAAAAAGAAAAGTCAGGCGCCAGTGTGACTGAAGTCAGCGTCTTGGGAGGCAGTCCAATCTGAGACCCGGTCCGGCCACCCGCTCTCTAAGGATCAGTGTCAGTCAGAGGCGTGTCTTGCCTCTCTGTGATAAAGCAACCACACACACACGAGGTGACATCAAACGGCCGCCCGCCTCCGTGTCGTCCCGGGAGCTGCGCGTGAGGCACTTTGGGTCAGCTGACAGCTACATTACTCTGCCGGCGAAAAGTAAAAGGGAATTGGATTTTTTTCTCTCCTCCTCGGCTTGAAGGGGGAGGCAAGGGGGGTAGGGAGGTGGGGAAGTGGGGGGTGTCTGGCAAGACATTTATCATGGTGAGATAGTGATTTAATTTGGGCTGATGTACAACTAGTCCGGCCGCTGTGGAGATGCTCCGGCAGGGCTATTGACCTCCCCTCAACACAGATACACACACACACAACCCACCTCTATCTCCACAACACACATCCCAGCATTCCAGAGCGGAGATGGAGCAGATACGAGCCATTCATCAGCTCCGGCACGGGCAGTATTTACACGTCCCCCAGAGTGAGAGACACGGACAATAGCTCACGACTGAGCTGTAGCGTCTCCGCTAAACACGGACGAGGCAGACTTTACTGTATATGTGTATCTGCTTAAAGCAGAGCTTCAGCCAAATGCCAGGAGGCATCAATCAGCAGGACATGTTTGGAGCACGCTGGTGAGACAGTAGGACAATAGGACATCATCTGATCACGGATAGTCACCACAGGCAATAGATGATAGTGTCGTTGGAGTCGGGGGACGGGGAGACAATCACTTTTCCAAGGAATAAAATAGAGTCACACCATCACCACACCGTCCAAGCAAGTTTTTAGAAAGAGCAAGCTGTGAATACTGACCGAGGGTCCTGTTAACTGGAGTCTTTTCTCCAGTAGCCCCTGCAGCACAGTGAGCAGTGTGGTGAACACCAGAGTGCTGTTTTATTCAAGACCACTTTAGTGGGTCAAAACCACTAGAGGCAGGTCTGAGTCAGAGGTATGAAAAACAAGAGTGAGTTAAAGCTACTAGAAGCAAGTCTGGGTCAAGACCACTAGAGGTGAGACCATGTCAAGATCACTAGAAACAAGTCAGAATCTAAAATACTAGAGGCAAGTCTGAGTCAAGACCACTAGAGGTGAGACCATGTTAAGATCACTAGAAACAAGTCAGAATCTAAAATACTAGAGTCTGGATCAAGACCACCAGAGGTGAGTTTGAGTCAAGACCAATAGAAACAAGTCTGAATCAGACCACTAAGGGTGATGCCATGTCAAGATCACTAGAACCAAGTCAAAGTGAAAGCCACTGGATTGACTCAAGATCACTATAAGTGAGTCTGAGTTAAGACCACTAGAGGTGATGCCTCATCAAGACCAAAAGACACAAGTCTGAGTCAAAACTACTAAAGGCACGTATGAGTCAAGACCAATAAAGATATGTCCATGTCAAAACCACTAGAAACAAGTCAAAGTCAAAACCACTAAAGGCAAGACTGTTTCAAGATCACTATAAGTGAGTCTGAGTTGAGACCACTAGAAGTGGTGCCTCATCAAGACCACTGGACACAAGTCTGAGTCAAAACTACTAGAGGCAAATATGAGTCAAGGCCACTAGAAACATATCATAGTCAAAACCATTAGAGGCAAGACTGAGCCAAGATCACTAAAGGTGAGTCTGACTCAAAGCCAATAAAGGTGAATCAAGACCACTAGACCTTTAGAGGGAGAGTCTGAGACAAGAGCACTAGAGGCCAGTCCAATGCAAGATGACCAGATCTGAATCTGAGGCCAGAACCCAAAAGGCATTTCTGAGTCGAAGCCAATTGAGGCAAGTCTTAGTCAAGACCACTTGGGATGAATCTGAGGCAAGACCACTGAACCGAAACTAAAAATAGCTTGTCTTGGCTACATTTACAGGCAGACTAAAACTGTGTATCTGAATTTCCACTGAACCCCTGCCTCACTGAGGTAACGCAGTCCAACCCCCAGCAGATTAGCTGTCTGTTCCAGCCACGTTGGCCTTGGTGTGTCATGCCGTCTCTGCTCGTCTAGCTCACAGGCTCGGCTCTTCACGCCTGCCTGTCCTACTGAGCTGATTCACTGTGGCACTGTTTGCCACACTCTGCTGCCACTGCTTAACCCGGCCAGGCATAGCATGGCACAACAATCAGACACTCGCACATATGAACCTCCGCATTAGACACACGTGCAGCCCAGCGGTCATGTTTTGATTCGTTCTGTCAGGTTGGGCTGTCGCAAAGATGCGAAGGTTTGTAGACGAGGAAGCTCTAGATCGCTTTCCCAATCTCACAACGAAGCATTGAGAGAGAGAGAGAGAGAGAGAGTGAGAGAGTGGTGATCAGCAGGGCCAGTTGGAGTCAGCAGTATGATGATATTGTACTGTTATTGTGATGAATTGTGGCAGTAGTGGTTAGTACGGTGGTGTAGTGGTTAGTATGGTGGTGTAGTGGTTAGTACGGTGGTGTAGTGGTTAGTATGGTGGTGTAGTGGTTAGTACGGTGGTGTAGTGGTTAGTATGGTGGTGTAGTGGTTAGTACGGTGGTGTAGTGGTTAGTATGGTGGTGTAGTCGTTAGTACGGTGGTGTAGTGGTTAGTATGGTGGTTTAGTGGTTAGTACGGTGGTGTAGTGGTCAGTATGGTGGTGTAGTGGTTAGTACGGTGGTGTAGTGGTTAGTATGGTGGTGTAGTGGTTAGTATGGTGGTGTAGTGGTTAGTATGGTGGTTTAGTGGTCAGTATGGTGGTGTAGTGGTCAGTATGGTGGTGTAGTGGTTAGTACGGTGGTGTAGTGGTTAGTACGGTGGTGTAGTGGTTAGTACGGTGGTGTAGTGGTTCTTATGGTAGTGTAGTGGGTAGTATGGTGGTGTAGAGGTTAGTACGGTGGTGTAGTGGTTAGTACGGTGGTGTAGTGGTCAGTACGGTGGTGTAGTGGTCAGTACGGTGGTGTAGTGGTCAGTATGGTGGTGTAGTGGTCAGTACGGTGGTGTAGTGGTCAGTATGGTGGTGTAGTGGTCAGTACGGTGGTGTAGTGGTTAGTACGGTGGTGTAGTGGTTAGTACGGTGGTGTAGTGGTCAGTACGGTGGTGTAGTGGTCAGTATGGTGGTGTAGAGGTCAGTACGGTGGTGTAGTGGTCAGTATGGTGGTGTAGCGGTCAGTACGGTGGTGTAGCGGTCAGTACGGTGGTGTAGTGGTCAGTATGGTGGTGTAGTGGTTAGTATGGTGGTGTAGCGGTTAGTTCGGTGGTTGTAGCGGTTAGTACGGTGGTGTAGCGGTTAGTACGGTGGTATAGCGGTTAGTACGGTGGTGTAGCGGTTAGTACGGTGGTGTAGTGGTTAGTACGGTGGTGTAGTGGTTAGTTCGGTGGTGTAGTGGTTAGTATGGTGGTGTAGTGGTTAGTTCGGTGGTGTAGTGGTTAGTATGGTGGTGTAGTGGTTAGTACGGTGGTGTAGTGGTTAGTTCGGTGGTGTAGTGGTTAGTACGGTGGTGTAGTGGTTAGTACGGTGGTGTAGTGGTTAGTATGGTGGTGTAGTGGTTAGTATGGTGGTGTAGTGGTTAGTACGGTGGTGTAGTGGTTAGTATGGTGGTGTCGTGGTTAGTACGGTGGTGTAGTGGTTAGTATGGTGGTGTAGTGGTTATTATAGTGGTGTAGTAGTTAGTATGGTGGTGTAGTGGTTAGTATGGTGGTGTAGTGGTTATTATAGTGGTGTAGTGGTTAGTACGGTGGTGTAGTGGTTAGTACGGTGGTGTAGTGGTTAGTATGGTGGTGTAGTGGTTAGTATGGTGGTGTAGTGGTTAGTACGGTGGTGTAGTGGTTAGTATGGTGGTGTCGTGGTTAGTACGGTGGTGTAGTGGTTAGTATGGTGGTGTAGTGGTTAGTACGGTGGTGTAGTGGTTAGTACGGTGGTGTAGTGGTTAGTACGGTGGTGTAGTGGTTAGTATGGTGGTGTAGTGGTTAGTATGGTGGTGTAGTGGTTAGTATGGTGGTGTAGTGGTTATTATAGTGTTGTAGTAGTTAGTATGGTGGTGTAGTGGTTAGTATGGTGGTGTAGTGGTTAGTACGGTGGTGTAGTGGTTAGTACGGTGGTGTAGTGGTTAGTACGGTGGTGTAGTGGTTAGTATGGTGGTGTCGTGGTTAGTACGGTGGTGTAGTGGTTAGTATGGTGGTGTAGTGGTTATTATAGTGTTGTAGTAGTTAGTATGGTGGTGTAGTGGTTAGTACGGTGGTGTAGTGGTTAGTATGGTGGTGTAGTGGTTATTATAGTGTTGTAGTAGTTAGTATGGTGGTGTAGTGGTTAGTATGGTGGTGTAGTGGTTATTATAGTGTTGTAGTAGTTAGTATGGTGGTGTAGTGGTTAGTATGGTGGTGTAGTGGTTAGTATGGTGGTGTAGTGGTTATTATAGTGTTGTAGTAGTTAGTATGGTGGTGTAGTGGTTAGTACGGTGGTGTAGTGGTTAGTACGGTGGTGTAGTGGTTATTATAGTGTTGTAGTAGTTAGTATGGTGGTGTAGTGGTTAGTATGGTGGTGTAGTGGTTATTATAGTGGTGTAGTGGTCAGCACGGTGGTGTAGTGGTCAGCACAGTTGCCTCACAGCAAGACGATCCAGGTTGGATTCCCAGTTCGGGCTGGTCCGGGCCAATCCCAGCGCCATCGGGCGAAGGCGACGTACACCATGGACAGGTCACCAGTCCATCGCTTAGAGTGAGCAATTAACCGAGCATGCATGTGTTTGGACAGTGGGAGGAAACCCACTCAAGTGGGGAGAACATGGACACTCCACAATTAGTCCTGTTTAATTTGATTTAAAGTGGTTCAGTGTGGTCCAAAACATTGAAGGATACTCATTCCATCCCTAAAGACCACCAAGGCATTGAAGCAGCAGGGACAGATACAAAGACTGAGGGTCTTTTTTGCTTGAAATGTCCTACAAAAAGGATCAGTGGTCAGAAACTGTTGATGTTGATGAAGTACTAGAGGGTGGCTAACACACCAGGTGACCTAATTGTGAAACAGCTGGAGTTTTGGAGCTTCTTGATGAAGGAGTGATCCGATAATGAAAGGAAAATGAAAGTACTGATCTGGGCTGAGCTTCTTAGACCCGTCTAGATGATTATGGATGCTTCTATAATGGTAGAGTGAGCATTGCATTGAACACTCTCGCTCTCTCCCCCAGTTATCATGATCTTAACACTAGGACACTAGGATGCTGTTGGGAAACAGGGCCCTGCTGCAGCTTATTTGATGTGGTGGTGTGTTAGTGTGTGTTGCGCTGGTATGAGTGGATCAGACAGTGTTGCTGGGGCGACCTCAGTGTCACAGCTGGACTGAGAATCGTCCACCTAGACACAAACTGAGCTATCATGTTTGACTTAACATCTACAAGGTGGACCAGCAAGTCGTAGAAGTGTCTAATAGAGTGGACAGTGAGTGGACACAGTGTTTAAACACTCCAGCAGCACTGCAGTGTCTGATCCACTCACACCAGCACAACATACACTAACACTGCACTGCTCAGAATGACCCACCACCCAAATAGTACCTACTCTGTGGTGGTCCTGAACATTATAGATCAAGAGCAGCTCTGAGAGTTCACAGTACTAAAGCGAGCGCTTGTGTGTGTTTCTCCTGCTGCGAGTGGGGGGGCCGAGGTGCTGCGCCTTAATTTAATTGGCTGGTGAAAAGCTGAGGTCTGTATGGCTTCCATCCCGTGATTAGTTGCGAGTACAGTGAGATGTTGCTGCCTCAGGAGGGAACGGCGTGGTCTCTAACGGCGCGCTTCACGCCCAGCTTCCATCTAGTGATTAGCAGCGAGAAGAATCCAGTAACGCTGGCGTCTCGGGAGAGGAGCGTCGGCGAGCGCGCCCGCGTGCGCGTCCCGGGTTAATCAGCAGATTAACACTCGGCCTGTGTGTACAGTACGCGCCAGCGACTGATTGACGCCTCGTTTCCTCGTCCGGGGCCCGCCGGCGTAGCTGCAGTCATTTGTAACACAAACCAGGCGCCTCGCGGGACAGCGCTGGCGTGTCGAGATTACAGGTGCGCTTCCATTCAGCGCCTGTCACCTGTCACCAGGTGTAAGCCCCGCCCACCAGGACTCTCGCGGGCCGCTCTAGCCGTCAGTCAGCGGCGTCGGCGTCCCGCCGGTCAACGGGGATTGGCCTCGGCTAATTAAGCACTGCCGCTCCTGCTGGAGAGGGCTCTGATGAGGATCCGTCACATTGAATAATGGGGCTGTCCAAGGGCGGGAAGGAGCCACGGCCCAGGCTTTGGATCCCAAGCACCCCCCCCACCCCCCCCAGCCCTGCTCCGTTTCCGTAGTATCCCACCGCAGCAGGATTAATGATGCCATTAGTGTGATTTATATCTGCGTGGCTTCCTGGAGGAGTCAGGTCTCCTTTTTGGGGGGTGGGGGATGGGGGGGGTGTTTGGTGGACAGTGTTACAGTGAAATCGTGCCCAGTCCTGGCCCCAGTGTGTCCCAGTTGCACTATAGAAACACCTGATACCACTAATTAGCTAATTAACTCATTAACCAGCTCTTAATGGGCCAGTTTAAACAGGGTGAGAGCAAACAATGTGCAGAAGAACGTGGAAAGTCTAAGACCCGGATTGGGAAGCACCGCTGTTGTGGTAGGAATACTCACAGTGTGGGAAGCACTGATGTGGGAATTGTGGCCCGGTCTAAATGGCTCTCCGGTAATTAGTATGGTGGTGTAGTGGTTAGTACGGTGGTGTAGTGGTTAGTATGGTGGTGTAGTGGTTAGTATGGTGGTGTAGTGGTTAGTACGGTGGTGTAGTGGTTAGTACGATGGTGTAGTGGTTAGTACGGTGGTGTAGTGGTTAGTAAGGTGGTGTAGTGGTTAGTACGATGGTGTAGTGGTTAGTACGGTGGTGTAGTGGTTAGTAAGGTGGTGTAGTGGTTAGTACGATGGTGTAGTGGTTAGTACGGTGGTGTAGTGGTTAGTAAGGTGGTGTAGTGGTTAGTATGGTGGTGTAGTGGTTAGTATGGTGGTGTAGTGGTTAGTAAGGTGGTGTAGTGGTTAGTAAGGTGGTGTAGTGGTTAGTACGATGGTGTAGTGGTTAGTACGGTGGTGTAGTGGTTAGTAAGGTGGTGTAGTGGTTAGTACGATGGTGTAGTGGTCAGTATGGTGGTGTAGTGGTTAGTACGGTGGTGTAGTGGTTAGTAAGGTGGTGTAGTGGTTAGTATGGTGGTGTAGTGGTTAGTATGGTGGTGCAGTGGTTAGTAAGGTGGTGTAGTGGTTAGTAAGGTGGTGTAGTGGTTAGTACGATGGTGTAGTGGTTAGTACGGTGGTGTAGTGGTTAGTACGGTGGTGTAGTGGTTAGTATGGTGGTGTAGTGGTTAGTATGGTGGTGTAGTGGTTAGTACGGTGGTGTAGTGGTTAGTACGGTGGTGTAGTGGTTAGTATGGTGGTGTAGTGGTTAGTAAGGTGGTGTAGTGGTTAGTACGGTGGTGTAGTGGTTAGTACGGTTGTGTAGTGGTTAGTACGGTTGTGTAGTGGTTAGTTAAATGCGGAGATCTTGAATTTCCCTCTGGGATCAGTACACTATCTATCTGTCAGTGTTTTGCACATCTTGGATCTACTACAATCTTTTGTTCTCCACTAAAGTTTGGAACACAGTGTGGGTTCGAGCAAAGTTCTGGTGAACATCAGGTTTTTTAGGCCAAATATTGTAACAGTGATGATTCACAGATCTCACAAGCTTGAATCAGTTATGATTCACTTGGCGTTCACTGAGACTTTATCACAGTAAGGATACATCATTGTTCAGCTCTGAGTACATAAACTGCATCAACTGCCGATTCAGTGTTTCATCAGAGCAGTTGCTTGCAGGTTTCACATCACTAGCTAATTCATTTTCCCTCCTCTCTGTTTCCGTCCGCAGGCAAGCCGGTGATGATCATAACGGAGTACATGGAGAACGGATCCTTGGACACCTTCTTAAAGGTGAGTGGCTTCGGTCCGTGAAAACCCAGCGCCGCCACTGTCAGGCTTCAGTCGCCCACGGGTAGGGCTGGGCGATCCTATCACGATATTTTTTTCATTTCAGTCAATATCGATATATATCATGATATAGATCAAATCACTATTTCCTTTTTACTTTAAGTGAGAAGTAACAAATATTGTTAAATTGTATTTATTTTTTATTAGAAGACCAATGTACTATAGAACATTACACAACTGTATTTCAAATAAATTATACACATTATATAAATATAATATCATCGCTGTACAGTGAAAAACATTTATTTCTTTTTTTTTATTTTAAGTTTTCTACATCATTTGAACAGGTCAGTGGTTGTTTACATTGTGTGGACCAATGACTAATGGACCAATAGAAATGCTCTAAAATAGCTTGGGAAAAATTCTGGTTCCATTGACTTACATTAAAAGGAATGTATGTTTTTGGTCTCTCCTGTAAAGTTGCAATTTTGAAGATTCTTGTTTTCCTAATATATATATAATGAAATATTTCTATATTTATATATCTATATATTTATCTTTGGTCAACCCCAAACTAAACGAAATTATGTTGATTAGCATAACGAGCATTGATGCTTCGCAAAGTCGGTCGCTCCTACTGAAAGCATGGATTTATCCGGAGCTCGAGCTGCAGCTATAAACAATCTCTCACGTACATCTAAAGTTGTGGGAGTGTTTCACACAGAAACACAACAGTGTGGTGCTCTGTCAGCTCTGCACAGTGGAGATGATCACAACAGCACAACTGCTATACACGAGACCTTAAAGATCAAACATCCCGTAGAGCTTCATCACAGCAGCAGGACAGCACCTGTTTACCTGTTTATCTGATCTTATAGATTATTTATAGATTATTAACACGTGTAACATGTTTCTTTCAGTAGAGTCACTTGAAAAGTCTCATTACTAGCCGTTTCTTAATCGTCCAGTGTAGAACCTAAGACTGTTCTAGATACCGCGGGAGCTTTAAACACACGTAGCTGCTTCTCGAATGGAATATATATACAGTCCACAAACTGTCTAAGTTCATGTAGGCTATGAGTCATTTGTGCCTCTAAAAGTCGAGTCAGAGTGTAGACTCTTAGTCTTTAACCATTTATAGATCACATGCGTTTAATATACCCTTTAATAGATTAGGTCTAGAATGGCCAAGCTCATGGAACCCCAGAGAATGGTGTCACTCAGATTACTAGCACGTGGGTTAAGCTGCCTCTACGCCTACACTCTGTGCTGAGTGCTTCAACCAAACATGAGACAGCAGGAACTCTACTTCAGCCACCTGATTGGTTTGGGGTGGCGCTATTCTCATTCTCATTGGCTATTCGTGTTGTCTCTCAAAACACGGGCGGATCTTAATTCCATCGACTTTCTATCGACTATGTTTTATAGTTCTATCGCTTCACGATAATTATCGTTATCGTTTTATCGCCCAGCCCCACCTGCTGAGAAGCTCCAGCTCAAGAAAAGACCAGCTCGCCCTGGCGGTCTACCCTCGGGCGCCAGAGATATTGCCGCAGCCGGCATGGGCTGTGGATTTATACCACAGCTTACGCTCCCTCCACAAATCTGTCCAAACATCTCCCCCCCACAGCGGGCCGGGATTTATTAGCGCCTTTGTCACCCCGGACGTAATTTCATTACACGCCGGACAGATACGCTCGGCCCGTAAGTGGACGGCGGCTTTAATTGCCCACACTTTGAGCAAATGAAAATGAAATTTGCCCCCAACATAAAAAAAAAAAATTAATTAAAAAAAGGGCCTGTCTGAAAAAAACGTCCCCTCGGGGGGTAATGAATGCCATAAATACCCCTTTAGCCCACATGGTGGGGGGGGGGGGGGGGGGGGGCACGGAGAGGGCTAACATAATTATGGGTTGATTTTTACAGCTAATATCTCACCGCATGTCCGTGCGGGCTACATGTGTTTAATTAGAGCGCGGATCAATTTAGCAAAAACAAGCCCCCTCCCCTCCAACACCCCCCCCCCTCTCTCTCTCTGGCACTCTGCTCTTACAGTAAGCACTGCAGCTTAGATTGATAACCGAACGCCGCCGCTTGATCCGGCCGAGCGATCAATCAGCGAGCTGCTTTTCATAAAGCGAGGGGTAATGAACTCTCCTCCTCCCGCGGAGGGCGTGGAGCGCCGGCCGGGATTGATATTGCTCCGAGGAGTGAAGGAGGCGTTTTAATGAGATGAGTTCACCGCCGCCGTATGCAGATTGAGACATCAGGCTAATTGCTGGTAGCTCGCCTGGTTGTAGAGCCGAAGGCGCGTGTCCGGGCTCTTTTGTTTTTCCTCATGAAACACCAAAAACACACGCTTTTACATCGAGGAGCGGCGGGAGTTACAGCCCGACAGGCAGGGAAGTGTTAGGTCAGAGTCTTTTGCATAGTAAACAGAAACAACCACGTCCAGTTCAGTCACCATCGTCTAGTAAATACATTTATTTATTATTATTTTCTGAAACGCACAACACAGTAATATGGTTCATTAATGTGATTGTGTTTTACATAGTAATTTAATTTTAGTATGTTTGTTAGAATATATATATATATATATATATATAGGCAGCATGTTGGTGTAGTGGTTAGCACTGTCGCCTCACAGCAAGACGATTCGGGTTAAATTGCCTGTGTGTGTGACTGAGTGTTGGCCATGCGATGGACTGGCGAACTGTCCATGGTGTACCCTGCCTTCGTCTGATAATGCTGGGATTGGCTTCACCCTCTATATATATATATATATATATATATATATATATATATATATATATATATATATATATATATATCGTCGCTGTCCAATGAAAAACAAGTGTCTCCAAAATTGCAACTTTACAGAAGAAGACAAAAACATACTTTACTTTCAATGGAAGTCAATGGAACCTGTTTTGGAGCACTTCTATTGGTCCATACATCATGACATGGTCACAAAATGTAAACAGCAACAGCCGTGTTCAAATGATGTAGAAAATTAGCTAACATTTTTAGTATGCTTTGTAATATTAAAATAAAATAATACAAAAAACATGTTTATATGTAGTGTGAATTAACATTGGACTTTTCAGTGGGTTTGAAAAAAATGATTTAAAAAATGATATTATTTTTGGTCCATATCGCACAGCCAATAGATTTTTCATGCACTCAAGCACGGGGAGAACATGCACACTCCAATTCTGATTGTTTACAAGTATATGTTATGTTTGCCGTGTTGCTCATGTGGGTGTAAGTATGAGTAAAGGTGTACGTCCACTGCGTGCAGTGTGATTAGCTGTTTCTGTCTCAGAGCTCCACAGTTTTAACACGTCCATCCAGACAGAACCATGTAAGATGCCATAGGAGAACCACTTTTGGTTCCCCCAGTGAAAGGTTCTGTAGAGAACATGTTATCCATATAACATAATTAATAACTAATAACTGGGATAGACTTCGGTGCCCAGGAGGATAGGCTGGTTTGAAGCTGAATGGATGAATGAATGAATGAATGAATGAATGAATATCCTAATTCATAGATTATAGCCCAGCAGAGGTTCTATATCAAGTTAATGGTTGCTTTACATGATTTAAAGATTCCTCAAGTCTTTGAAAGGTTTTTTTTTTTTTTACATTTTTTATACTATTATTATTATTTCTATTACTATTATACTGTATTACTATTTTTATTATATTACTATTACTATTTTAATTATTTTACTATTACTGTTATACTACTATTACTATTTTTGTTAATTTACTATTACTACTATACTATTATTACCATTTCTATTATTTTATTATTACTAATATTTTATTATTACTCTTTTTATTATTTTACTATTACTACTATACTATTTTTTACTATTTCTATTATTTTTATTTTACTATTACTATTATTTTACTATTATTACTATTGCTATTACTGTCACTATTTTCGTACTATTACTATCATTCTATTGATATTATTTTTCCATTACTATTATACTATTATTACTGTTTCTATTATTTTTACTAATATTTTACTATTACTCTTATACTATTATTACTATTACTTTTATTTTACTTGTATTACTATTACTCTTATTGTACTGTTATACTATTGCTATTATTTTACTATTACTTTTATACTATTTTTACTTTTACTATTATTTCTATTACTCTTATTGTACTGTTATACTATTGCTATTATTTTACTATTACTTTTATACTATTTTTACTATTACTATTATTTCTATTACTCGTATTGTACTGTTATACTATTGCTATTATTTTACTATTACTATTATACTATTTTTACTATTACTATTATTTTTAATATTTTTTACTATTTTTACTGTTACTATATCATATTATTACTATTATACTATTGCTATTTTATTTTTTACTATTATTGTTTCATTTTTCGGACACATCTTTGTTGCATAGGAATGCTGTTAGCCTGCCACTCATAATTTGCATAAAGTTGATACCAGCTCAGATTGTTATACCAAGAGCCAAGTTTTCACTATCCCACAATCCTTTGCACGTTTTGGATCTTTATAATTCATCTGCTCTACAGTGTCCTGTAAGGCTACTCCACTGCAAACACTTCTTTTGGTTAAACTTCTGTTGTTTGTTGGCAGAATATGAAAATATCAAATATTGGCTTCCTGCCTTTCGGCCTGTGGTGCATGTTTCACCATCCCGAGCTGAACAGACAGACAGGCTGGAATAGCGGCGGGATTGTTTTATCAGGTCTGGATAAACATAAACATCCTGTCAGGTTGCGCGATGGCTTGGGTGGCCGTATTGGAGCCGCTCCCAGATTGGATGAATAATGTAATAACGGCGGCCGGTCGATGGGACGGGCGATAAGACGATACACCAGTGTTTGTCCTTCTTTCCTACAGAAACACGACGGGCAGTTCACCATCATCCAGCTGGTGGGCATGATGCGGGGGATCGCCTCGGGGATGAAGTACCTGTCGGACATGAACTACGTCCACCGCGACCTGGCCGCGCGCAACATCTTGGTCAACAGCAACCTCGTGTGCAAGGTGTCCGATTTCGGCCTGTCCCGGGTGCTGGAGGACGACCCCGAGGCCGCCTACACCACACGGGTAGGACACCTGCACTGAATCTAGCATACACCATGTTCTCAGGTGATGTACTTCTGGTTTGGTACTCAGTAGTGATCTCCTATCAGCTCTTATAGAAGCCAGACGTCACCACAGCTTAAACCGTATCTGAGATCTTCACACGCTGCCGTTTGAGGCAGGCGAGTCAGGAACTAGAGAAGCACAGTGAAGGCCTGTGTACAGAATGTGAAGAGAGTGAATGAAAGGGGTGAGAGGAGTGTAGCTGCGTGTGAGCGTGAGCTGCTGGCTGATTGCGCAGTGAGCTGTTTTTTGCTCGAGGGTCAGCATTCTTCTCCTCCAGTTGTGTGTTAATTACATCTTTGTGTGAGAGGAAGATGCCCCGTCCGTGCCCCCCGCTGTACCGCTGCATATCTCTGACGTATCCTCTAGCCCTTTTTTCCCCTCTCTCCTTCTTTCTCCCTCCCTCCTATTCCTCTCTCCCCATCTCTCGCTCTGCCCGTCATTAGCTGGGCCTCCCGTAGGCCTGCAGTAGACAAGGCTGTGTACGCTCAGGTGTGTAAAGCATCGATCAGCAGGAGAGCCAATTACACTGCTGAGCAGGGAGGAGAGCGCTTCCCCCTCTAGGCCTGAAAAGACCCCACAGCTTATATAGGCTGTGCGTGTGTAGGTTTCTGACCATAGTTGGACACAGTTCTGGCTGATAAACATGGTGTATGAATTCAGCTTTCGTCTGACACAGTTCTGTCTGGACCCAGCTATAGCCCGACCAACCTGGTTACTGGATCCTTACCGATTTCAACTGTGGGAGAGAAATTCTGTCCGAAACTGGCAGCAGTCCAACCGAATTCTGTTCAAATCCAATGGACCTACGAAATTTTATGAATCTCGACTGCAGAGCGTCAGCATAATTGTCTCTGAAACCGATAAATCCAACCCAACAAAGCTCCCTGTAACCCAACGAAATTCTCTCAGAACTGCTCACGGAATTCTCTCTGGAACTTACTGCAGGCTGAAAACATTCTGTCTAGTCAACTGTAGCCGTGCAAAATAAAATTCTGTCTAAATTTGACTGTAGCCTTACAAAAAACTCTGTCTACGTTTGACTATAGCAGTACAAAATTCTGTGTAAATTCGACTAACAAAATTCTAAATTCAAATTTAGTCTTACAATTTCTGTCTGATTTCAAGTATAGCCTTTTAAATTTTTTTCTAAATTCAACTGTAGTCTTTCAAAATTTTAAATTTGACAAAATAATTGAACTATAACCCAAGCAAAAATTCTGTCTGGATTTGACTATAGTTGTACAAAATTCTATCCAAATTCAACACATAAAATTTTGTCTAAATTTGACTAACAAAATTCTAAATTCAAATGTAGTCTTACAATTTCTCTCTGATTTCAACTATAGCCTTTTAAATTTTTTTCTAAATTCAACTGTAGTCTTTCAAAATTCTAAATTCGACAAAAGAATGAAACTATAACCATAGCAAAAATTCTGTTTGGGTTTGACTATAGTTGTACAAAATTCTGTTCAAATTCAACGTATAAAATTTTGTCTAAATTTGACTAACAAAGTTCTTTCTGTATATTTAAATATAGCAAAAATTCTAAATTAAAAAATTCTGATTTCAATATTCTTTCTAAATTCAACTAGTCCATCAAAATTTAGTCGTACAAAATCCTGTCTAATTTCAACTTCTGTATAAATTCAACTATAGCTCTACATTTGAAATTCAACTGTAGCCTTACAAAGTTTTGCAACTTCAACTTTAATCTTACAAATTCTGTCTGTCATAT
This sequence comes from Megaleporinus macrocephalus, assembly GCA_021613375.1. Taxonomy (NCBI): domain Eukaryota; kingdom Metazoa; phylum Chordata; class Actinopteri; order Characiformes; family Anostomidae; genus Megaleporinus; species Megaleporinus macrocephalus. The sequence goes on from CM038708.1 coordinate 45,759,672, forward strand.
GTTAACTATAGCCTATTTCTATATTCAACTATGGCCTTACAAATTTCTTTCTATATTTGAATTACATGTTATACTAGTTTCTAGCAGTGGGGAACCGTCATGGCCCTCTACGCCCTCTCAGAGGGGGGGGGTTTGGGGGGTTGGGGGAGAGGGCCAAGGCTTAAGGGTCACGGTTCGCTACTGGCTTCTAGTACATACATGTAACTACTATGTTGCTCTGCCGCTAGCCAGTAACGTTACTGCCAGCCTGCTGGATTAAAACGGGGGTAATAAAAGTAAAGAGTGGAAGAAGTACAGCAGAGAGAGAGACGGGGAGGAGAAATCTGACCCGAGCCCAGTAAACACTGGAGAGAGGACTGATGTCCGAAGCCAAGTGAATGTTCTGAGAAACGTTTCCAGCTTTAATGTGGGGTGTGTAGTGTAGTGTAGTGTAGTGTAGTGTAGTGTAGTGTAGTGTAGTGCAGTGTAGTGCAGTGTAGTGTAGTGTACTGTAGTGTAGAGCAGTGTAGTGTAGGGACCCTAAGTGGTTCCCACGTTCTAGTCCCCAGTTTTCCATCCCATCGAGCGCTGAAGTCATGGAAACGGGGACCCGGCCAGCCCACATTTATATGGCATGACTTTGATAGGGAATATAATGAAATAACTGTAAAGATTGCTTTTTAAAAAGCCTATTTGAACTGCCTAACCCCCACCGGCCCCCTCAGCCCCCCGGCCCGCTCCTTGGCTCTCCCCTCACGTCCGTCTACATAGAGTGGAACCGGTTTTGTCTTCTGTTTGACTTTGAGCTTTCGAAGATTAGCCACCGAGGACCGCTGCGTTTATAGCGGTGTGCGGACCCGCGGAGGAGGGGCGAATAAAGCCCCCCTATAGTTCTTTGATCCCGACTCTGCATATCAGCAACAAAGCCAGGGAGGCGGACGTGAAGGCCGAGGGAAACACGGGCAGAGGGGGCGCCGTTTGTACGAGACTGCTTTGACTGACGCTCCTGTGTTTCATCGCTGCAGGGCGGGAAGATCCCGATTCGGTGGACGGCCCCGGAGGCCATCGCCTACAGGAAGTTCACCTCGGCCTCGGACGTGTGGAGCTACGGCATCGTCATGTGGGAGGTGATGTCGTACGGAGAGCGGCCGTACTGGGAGATGTCCAATCAGGATGTGAGTGGCTTTCACACTTGGGCTGAATACATGACGTCAGTTTACGTGAATTGTGTTGTTTATCTCTTAAACTTTAACAGGACGTTTCTGTTATTGGGCCTTTGAGCTGATATACATGTATATGAGCTCTGCTGTGATTGGCTGCCCTGTAGGCAGAATGGACAGGGTTAAAAAGCTGTACAATTTTCAAATTTCCTATAACAGTTAATTCCTATAACAGTTAATTTCCATAACAGTTCCTATAAATCCTAAAAGATTACTCAGCAAAACACTTTATACTAATTATTTAACCAGTATTAATAGAGTAAGTAGTGCTTTTACATACATCAGTGTGTTTATTTAACCCTTTCCAAGCTTCTCCTTCTATAAACAACCCAGTATTATTATCAGTTCTCATCTAATACCTGCTTTGACTGCTCAGTACTTCATTAAGCTAAATCAAGATTGCTGCTGAAGGAACTGAACACATTCATACAATGTCTGGGGCGTCCAGGAGAAATCTGGAACCTAACTTTGTTCTTCAAACTGGAGCTCAAGATCTGATCTACTTCTCTCACAATAAGATATTCATGTTACTTTGTATTGTACATATGATTATTTACATCTGGTCTAATCAGATCTAGTGGTTATTGATCAGATCAGGCTTTTAATTTAGTTGGTAGTGTAATTACATAAATCAAGAGTATATGATTTTATAAGGTTAGGTTCCAGAAAACAGTATATCTGTTCAGTCTAAGTAAAATCAGTTATGCTGACAAACTCGCACTACGTGTAAAAGCTATGTGTTTTTTAAGTCTTTTATTTTAGTAAGTTTGAGTAAGGCACCTAACCCACAACTGCAAATTCAACTAGATACTTATATAGCTACTGCCTCCTTGTTATATTATTATATAATAATAATAATTAGTGGTGGTAGTAGTAGTAGTTATAATGCATAGTGACAAATGCACTGCTAATAAACACTGACTAAGATATACGTAAATGAGTGTACAGTTAAATGTTATTTCAAGTTGTGTTTGTTGACCTGTATGGTCAAACTAGCTTGGCTCTCGTTTTCAGTCCCAGTGAAAACCTTTTTTTTATATTTTCTTCTCTATCTCCGTCTCTCTCCATCAGGTGATAAAGGCAATAGATGAAGGCTACAGGCTGCCGGCCCCCATGGACTGCCCCGTGGTGCTCCACCAGTTGATGCTGGACTGCTGGGAGAAGAGCCGCAGCGAGAGGCCCAAATTTGGCCAGATAGTCAACACCCTGGACAAGCTGATCCGCAACCCCAACAGCCTGAAGGAGCTGGCCAACAGCTCCATATGGTAAAGCTCCACCATTCAACGATTGAGCTGCTTCACCGCCTCTTCCCAAATGTAGTGATTCAGCGCAGACTTGTTTGACGTCAGCTTCTTTAGTTTTATGTTTTGATATATTGTATTTGGTCGCCAAGTATCTCCAAAACGGCGGCTTTACAGCAGAGGCCAAAAACTGTCTTTGGTTTCAATGCAAGTCAAAGGAACCAGAATTTCTCCCAAGCTGTTTTGAAGCATTTCTATTGGGCCATTTATCATAAAATCCTCACACAATGTAAACGGCAGCTGTCGTGTTCAACTGATGTAGAAAAATAGAAATGGACCAAAATGGTGATACATGTTTTTCTTTGGACGGCAATGATAATCCACTGATTTGTACATTTTTCTGCAGAATTGATGCATTAAGATGTAAACAAAGACGTTTAGAGTGGTTTGATGTGAAATTGTTCATTGTAGAGAAGCTTACCAGCACAAACATATTTAGAGTGGTGGCGATAGGAACCAGACCTCACAACATCTACAATGCAAATATATGTGTTTATAATAAAAAATGACTCTACACTCACGTTTCAGGCAGCAATTTGTTCCCCGCTATTAAAGCCGGACGTCTGGTTCCATTCACCACCATTGTGACCAGTTCTGATGCTACAATGGAGCGTTTCACACCAAATCCACTCTGAATGATTTAAACGTTTAAAGGAAAGCCTGGCTGGTAAAACTTTTAAGCCTTAATATGTTGTAATGACTCTAAATTATTAAGACATGTTATTAAAAAAAATCACAAAAGCAACAGATTTATTAATAAATTAACACTTTTATTCTAAATATTTAACATATGGACGCAATGTCTGCTGGGTAGATGAGGTCAGTTGGTTTCAGGTCTGAACTGGACTGTGGTGTGAAGGAGATGATGTTAGTTACTAACCTAGCTTAAAGAAAACCATGTACATTGTGTTGTTGATGGTGTTTCAGTGAAAGGCAGTGTGAAGACTGATATTAGTCTAAACAGCTTCACAAACATAAACAAGGAGAATAGTTAGTGAAGCAGCGTGTGGACCAACACAGCTACCCAAAGACCCCCGCTCTGCTCTCCTCACTTCAGTCTGGATGAGTTTGAGTGGTTCAGTAGACCACCACTGGTGAGAGACTTGACGGAGGCTGTTGGTTTTAAGCAGAGACTAAAACACAATGCAGTGCCACAGTTTCCCCACACAGGAAGTCCAAAAGCTCCAGATTACGGAGAACCGTGAACGTGAACATGCGCTGGATTCTCTCCTGAGAACGTTTAGCGTTAGCGTCAGCTGCTTCTCCTCGTTTGTGGATCCTGAAAGTGAAAGTCCAGTCTTAGTAGTGAACATACTAGTTCACTAATAAAGGAGTGTGAAGCTCAGAGACACTCCCGTTCAGTGTATCGAGCTGTTTACTGAGCGTGAATGTTTCCTGCTAGAAAGCGGAGCTCCTTTAACAGACACTCTCCTTCTCCGTCACCACCAACACACAGCTTCACAACAACTCCAGCACTGTGTCCACTCTCTCCTCCACCCTCTCTGTTCACCATTTACACTAACGTGGTGTGTGATGTCACCGCTGATGTCAGAGATGTTGAGTTCTAGTTCAAACTGTAAAGACTGAACAGTAGCATGTTTAGTAGCTAGCTGTGCTCAAGCGTGACGGCCGGTTACTGCAACCATTTGACGTCTCTACTCGCTGATCACGTCAGTAGATACAACAATGGAGACCCATGTGCAGCGGATTTTACACAAAATCTAATAAATAAAGTGATTTTTTTAACAACAAATTTTAATAATTTAGAGTCATTCCACCATATTAAGGCTTACAAGTGTTACCAGCCGAGGTTCCCTTTAATAATGCTGTACAGTTCCGGTTAAGTCCGCCTCACTGAGCCGTCGCCAATAATAATAGCCTCAAGTACAACCTGTAGTCAGAATCCCAGCAGAGCCCAGTACAGCGCTCTAGCTGATGTCTGGTAGACTCCTCATTGCCGTGGTGTCGACCAGGAGCGTGAGGGAAAGAGAGAAAGCCCAGATTACCCCCACGAACCTCCACACACAGCGAGACCCCATCAGAGGCCAGCAGTAGCTGCCAGGGCATCCTTCCGACCCCAGCGACCAAAGAAAGGAGAGGATTAGCCAAGAGTGAAATGGCACCTACTACGACTGGGGCGAAGGTTACTTTCACTCCAGTGCTGCTGTCACTCTGAGAGAAGGAAGCTTTCCTCATTTTACTCTGGAGGTCAGGTTCCCAGACGGGGATCAAGCCTGGTTCTGGACTTCACAGCATGCTGTGTTCACTAGACTGGGCTTATTCCCAAACTGGGAGAACTCCTTCAGCGCCTCAGGACAAAAAAAAGCAAACTGGTATATGACTATTTGTAGTATGATTCATTCAGTTCAAGCAGTTTACACAATTTTACCCCAAATCTATTCAGCTGTGCGAGATCGTTTTGATGTTTGAAGCTTATTTATATGGTTTTGCACTAGAGCTACTAGGCTCACCAAGATATTCAGTAGTTAACATTATGCAAACTGCATCCCCATCATCTCAAATAAGGGAAATTATAACCATTCAATTTATTTATTTTATTCTATTCAGGTCAAAAGTGAACTAAGTACTAAATCAGTTTTGCCTTATGCCATTTTGAGACACTTAGGGACATTATTATATTTAAAAAACTATTCCTTCCAGACAGGAAGCTTTTATTTGCTCAGCAAAACACTTTATTATAAATATTCAAATATTAATAGTGAAAGTAGTGCTTTTACATACGTCAGTGTGTTTATTTAACCCTTTCCAAGCTTCTCCTTGTGGAACCCAGTATTATTTACAGTTCTCATCTAATACCTGCTTTGACTGCTCAGTACTTCATTAAGCTAAATCAAGATTGCTGCTGAAGGAACTGAACACATTCATACAATGTCTGGGGCGTCTTTGTTCTTCAAACTGGAGCTCAAGATATGATCTACTTCTCTCACAATAAGATATATTAGATACATCTGTTCTAATCAGATCTGGTGGTGAAAATACATATATTGGTAACATTTAAGGCTTTTAAACCATCAGCTTAGTACAGTAGTGCACCTCAACGCCATAATTGGAGTTAATGTGTGCGTTTTAAGTACATTTACGTCAGAATTACTGCGTATCAGTGCCTCATGAATCAGGCAGCACATTGGTAACCATAACATGTGAGATAGCATTAAACTGTCCAGACGCCTGGTTGCAGCCTGTACTGCTGTGAATCGTTCCCACTTAGTAATTTTCTCTCTCCATTTTGGTCAATTTTTATTTTTTTGAGCACGACAACTGCCATTTACATTGTGTGAAAATTTCATGATGAATGGAAATACTCCAAAACAGCTTGGAAACATTTCTGGTTCCATTGACTTTCATTAAAAGTTAAAAAAAAAAAAAAGTTTTTGGCCTCTCCTATAAAGTTGCTGTTCTGGAGATACATGCTGTTCTTTGGACAGCAATCACATATATATTATATAATTTACATTATATATTATAGAATTGACATTATATATATATATATCCTGTCTGAATGTCCCCATATAATTCACATATTACCAAGATGAATACAAACACTGCTGCCAGCTGTGATCTATTAATTATTACTATAATAATAATTATTATTATTATTATTGTTATATTAATTATGACAAAGGGAAAAGTAATGAATAAATAAACAAATCAAAGAGAATTAAAGTACCAAGAGAAAAGAATAGGTTTTGTCTGAGATACTAAGATATGAGCGAATAAAAGAAAGTAGTGAGTTCCAAAGATTGAGGAGCAGCAACACTAAACCCGCCACCCCTAGAGGAAAGCCTAAACCCAGGAACAGCCTGAAGACCAGAATCAGAGGATATTAGCTTGCACGATGGGGCATAAGTATATAGAAGAGCAGACAGATAAGTGTGTGAAGGCCATGCCTGCTTTAAAGGTCAACAGCAGGGGTTCATAGTGGATGCGTTCAGAAGCTGGTAGCCAGTGAAGCTGATATAATCAGCCGTATTCACCGCTACTACACGCAGCACTGTGCTGGACTGACTCTTGATGATACTGGCTCACTTATGTGAACTACTCAAGCTGCCGTGGCCTTAATCACTAAACTCTTTTGTAGGGAAGATCCAACGACCCCAGAGTTCAGCGTGAGTTCTGTGGACGAGTGGCTAGACGCCATCAAGATGGGCCAATACAAGGACAACTTCTCCTCCGCTGGATACGTCACGCTAGACTCAGTACTCTACATCAGTTTAAGGTACTTATATATGGAGCATTTATCACTACATACATATATATATAAATTGTCGCTGTCCAATGAAAGACAATGCATCTCCAAAATAGTAACTTTACCAGAAAGTCTTAACTTTCCATGTAAGTCAATGGAATCACAAATTTTCCAAGTGATTTTGGAGACAGATGTTTTTCTTTGGACAGCGGCGATATGCTACTGGGCAAAAGTCAGAGGTCAAGTTATTCATTGAAAATAACCCAAAAGCCTCAACAGTTGAATATAATATTAAGTGTGTGTCCACTATTCCATCTTTCCAATCTTAAGACCAATCCATATCCTACAAACCAAGTTGTCACTTATGGTATGTTCCCATTCAATTTGGCTCAACTGGCTGAAGAGAATGACAATATGGGATTTTTCAAAAATTGGAGTTCAGAACATTATTACCAGATATATAAACATCAGTTCTTAAAGCTTTTCTTTGTTACAAGCTTGGAATCATAACAATACCAGAACCCTGTTTGGTACTATATAGTAAAAGGTTCTATGTAAGCCATGTACACAAACACATTCTCCATCAATTGGAAGAAGCATTTCACCATCAACATGCAAGTGGTTCTTGGAGTGTATTCATGGCTCTATAAAAATAAAGTCCTTGCTCAAGAACCCTTGAAGAACCATCTTTCGTGTAGTAGTCTAGCAGAAAATCAAGCTCCACTGAAGCTTCCTTCAGACCTGAAACTGAACACCTCATATGCAGAGTGGGCTTTTATGGGCTGATGGGAATTGAAGGTTAGGATTTCTTGGCAGCAGAATGTGACACCAACGTCTACTGAAAGCAAGTCTCTGGGAAAGAATTGGACGCTGTAATGAAGGTGGAGTGGACATATTAAGTGAAAACTTGAGATTATGGTTAGTTGTCTGGCCTTCTGTGTAATTTTCTATTACTTACCTCAGTCTTTCTGACCAGAATGCTTTCTAACCACAACCAGGACTCTGAGCTTTTTTAGAGGGAGGAGATCATTAACACCCAAACTGTGGATCCATTGGTGTATCCATCATTTCTATATGTGTAGGGTTGCAAGACTATAGGCACTGGCTTTGGAACCAAACTCTCAAATGTTACAAAAGAAACCAGCCAACCACACGGTGTCGGGATTGGATAGCTTCCACACAAACAGCAGACCAACAATGTCAGGAGAACCAGTGGTCAGTTCTCTGGTCCACTTCTGATCTTCATGCTTGACTGCGCTCTCCAGAGCGAGTGGCGCTGCATTTGAAAAGAAGCATCAGCTGATCTGTTGTTTAGTAACACTTGCTTAACACCAGTCGCATCACTTCCAGGCCTAATTTCTCCTCTTCTCTATCCCTCCTTCAGCGAGCTGAGTAAAATGGGCGTGACCCTCGTGGGACACCAGAAGAAAATCATCTCCAGCGTCCAGGGCCTGCACGCCCAGGGCAGCCACGTGCAGGTATAACGCAGCCCCGGAGTGGACAGACAGACAGACTGACTGAGAGTGAGAGAGAGAGAGAGAGAGAGAGTGAGAGAGAGAGAGAGAGCCAGGACAGCTGCTCTCAGAACAGTCCCCGATCAGCAGCTTCACCATATCAACCCCCATCTTCTGGACGATTGGAGCGCCGCTCCGGGCCTGTCGGCGCAGAGACTGACCTGCAGCGGGCGCACACGGACAGAACGGACGCTCGGCGAACGCGGAGGACGCTAACTTTCAGAACACTGTTTTGTGAAGTGTACAGTCGTTTGGCGTCGTCCTTTGTGTTTGTCGTTGAAGGTTCGATTTAGCGCGCGAGGTGCCTGATGATTGTAGCTAGAGTGGATTTGGACCTAGGCTCGGCGCGTTCGGAGCCTACCTCAGTTACGGGTACGCCAGCCATTCTTCCCGAAGCAGAGAGGAAGGGATCAGAGGGAGCGGTCTACAGCGTTAGTCGTCCATCTGTGTGTGGCCACGTGTGTTTGTTCAGACTGGCCGTCCCAATTCTTTTTCTTGTACAGCCACGAATACGTATCACCCTCCGCCGCAGCAAACCGAGGAACAGCCTTCGGTTCGGTTTCCCCTATCTAACAGCAATAGGAGCTCGTATTGCACCAGCGGACGTAGAGCTAGCACTGGACGAAGGGCATATGAGGACACAACGAGGACATAATATTTAGTCTTATCGCTCATAGTTTTTCTCCCTTACTGTGATTATCAGTCAAGTCTTGGTCCTTAAACATCACAAGTAAGTGCTCGGACCTATAAACAGAGGCTATCCGTTGACCCCTCCCCCACCCCCTGTTTAAGTTCTCTCTGGCTGAAGTAACAGTACTGAAACATACTGGCTAGGAGAGACGTTAGCTGCTGTTACTTGTCTGAAAGGTCCCCCACACCTGTAGCTTCGTGGCTAGTGTCCAATTACTGCATGGCAGCGTTCCTTTCACGTGAGCATCGTGCAACTCTGTAGACAAGACGTAGACGAGCGTAACGTTATGCAAAAGACGGTAAAGCGGAAATAACGTTTAGCATCGAGCGTGCACACCACATCATATATATATATATATATATATATATATATATATATATATATATATATATATATGCGTGTGTTTACGAGCCCCACCGTTGTACCATAGTGTAAAAAAAGTGTACAGTATTGATTTCCAGTGATCGGACGTGCAAGAGAAACCTCTAGAATGTTTGTAACAATGTACTTTTGTCTAGTTTCTAAAGAGAACAAGCCGAGCTCGGCGGAGCGAGGGATTAACGGGCGAACCTCTGGAATGTAGCATGGGTACCTCGAGCTTCGTCTCTGACTGACAAGTGAAAGTGACTGCAGTTCTTTCGTATTCACTCAAGTGGTGGCTGTAGCTGCTTGACTTTAGATGCCTTATTAACTGTGCTCTTTCTTTCTTTCTTTCTTTCTTTCTTTCTTTCTCTTCTCTTCCCTTCTCTTCTTCCCGGTAGAGGCAGTATCATGAGATATTAATGTACATAGTATTTATCATGGCGTCACTGAAGACTATCGCTCAGTAGTACAAGCCTGGCTCAACACGTTTGCCGTCACCGCAAGGTTGTTTCCAGCACAGCGCTCATCCGGCAGAGCTTGCGGTGGTGCATGCGGCTTCGGGGTGAAGGGTAGCGATTAGAGCGATCAAGCCCACAAGGCCGAGCGGAAGTCCTTGTGCTAATTGTGCTGCAAGTCGGTTACCACACTGCTATTTCTGGACCAGTCGTTCTGTGTACTAGGCCTCTTTAGGTAGAGATTATTCATAACGCCAGCACGAGTTTAACCCATCTTCCGTTGATTTATAACAGCTGCTGAACTGTCCAGCTTTCGGTGGGAGCTGGTTTCAAATCTGCGAAAAGAGTGGTATCTTGAGTGGAATGGTCTTCAATCTAGCCAATATTTATAATAGTTTACATTTGAACCTCAACCCCATTTGAAGTGGCTCTAATGAGTCAAGTGGTCTCACTGTATTGGCGGTACAGTATGTTGTAAGCCTATTTCTCACCACCAGTAAAAGTATCTGTTGACGTATGGAAGTAACTTACAGTGCTGTGCAAAAGGTTTAGGCGCTTGGGGACGTTGTTATATTTAAAAGGCTATTTTTTCCAGACTCTTCCATACGTCAGTGTGTTTATTGAACCCTCTCCAAGCTTCTCCTTGTGGAACCCAGTATTATTTACAGTTCTCATCTAATGCCTGCTTTGATTGCTCAGTACTTCATTAAGCTAAATCAAGGTTGCTGCTGAAGGAACTGAATACATTCATACAATGTCTGGGGCGTCCAGGAGAAATCTGGAACTACACTTTGTTCTTCAAACTGGATCAAGATCTGATCTACTTCTCTCACAATAACATATTCATGTTACTCTGTATTGTATGTAGGATTATTTACATCTGTTCTAATCAGATCTGCTGTTCTTACTGGTGAACATACACTTATTAGTAAGATTAAGGGTTTTAATGGTGCCTAAGAGTTTTGCACAGTAGTGTAGGTTAAATACCATATACAGTCTATGATGTATTGACTAGATTTAAGAAAACTTCCCTTGACAACATTCCATTTTATTTGCAGTGTGTTGGTCATTAGACCTGATGTTCAAGTTGGTCATGTTGGTAGATCCCCAATGCTGGTCTACCAGCTTGACTATCTTGTTGGTTTATTTTTTGTTCTCCAGCAGGCAAGTTATTCATTGTAATTTAATGTAAATCCATATATTCTATATATGATTCAAAGCATCATCTTCCTCCAGCACTGATGTTCTTAATTAACAGTTCATTGAATGTTCTTTATCACCTGATGGTATGAGATTATTGATGTTGTGTGTATTTTGCAGGAACATTAGCGTAAACCAATTGAATTCTTGGGAGCAGCACATGATATTGATTAGGATAAACGTATTCATGGCGACAAAGCATTCACGCCCTATATATATGTACATCGTTTCCTTCAGTTGTCCCCACGCGTTCTGCCCATGCACTCATCAACACCAAGCGTACGAGTGATGTACAGTTACGCTAATGTGCTGAGATGAATTCATCTGTTCCAGCTCGAAACCTCTTAATAAATTGTATGAACTGTTTCTGCCAGCGACACAAAATGCAATATTCATCTCCGAGCCCAGCAGGTTCTTCATTTTTAACGCTCTGCCTCAGATTCTCTCGCACGACTTGGTTGAATTATATCGAGAACGTCTAGAAAAATGGGTGGCTGTAGAAGACCTCAATTCCAGAAAACAAAGTACGAATCCAAGATACCTTGTTGTGTTTTTGTAAATATACACTCATTCTTGAAATAAATGCTTCCAGCATGTTCCAAACGAGTTGGGACGGGTAGTTTAAGACATCTTAAACAGGTGATGCAGTCACGCTTGGATATAATAGGAGCATTCAAGAAAGTACTAGACCTTCCATGAGCAAGCATGGGTTAAAGTTTGCTACTCCAAGAGCCCTTCCAAAGATTTGAGAAATTTCACTCCCTGATGGCTCATCGTATCATCAGAAGATCATCAGAGAAACCACTGAGAAAACCGTAACAGTGCTCTTGACCTTCAATGCATTCAATCTTGGTTTGCTTCTTAGGTGGATATCGCCACATGAGCTTGAGAGCTTTTTACCATCTGCATCCAGAACTGCTAATGTAGGTTAGAACTGAGCTACACAGAGTGGAAGTCATATATCCACCATATCCAGAAACACTGCTCACCTCTCTGGAATCAAGCTCACCTGAAATGGACTGATGCTCAATGGAAACCTGAACTGTGGCCTGATGAGTCAACTTTTCAGGTTGTTTCTGGAAGTAATGGAAGACTAAAATGATCATCCAGATTGTTACCAGCAGCCCTGTCATGAGGGGTTGTATAAAAGAAGAATAGCTAAATTCTGTCTTCATTCCTCAGACAATTACTAAGAGTGTTTTCACAGCTAGTTAAAACCCAACTCAGGAACCTCATGGGGAACCAGCTGCAAACAACCTCAGTACATTTTGTGTTCACATTATTCAAACTTCAAAGCTGGTTGGTTCCTTTTGTGCCAGTTTGTAAATCTATGATCTTTCAGGTGTCATAGAGGAACTACCACACATGCCTACTGCTCTCCTATTGGCCACCCTGAGACTCAACCCTCTGCATCTGCTGCAGCAGATTCCATTTTTTCTGGTGTCACATTACTAGCAAATATCCAGAGTGACGGACAGCAGCTAGATGCACTAGGAGGCTCCATAAGGTCTTGGTAGGTGGTCACAGGTATCTGGAGCCATGCTGACTGCAGTGCATCCCACATCTGGTGCGTGGCGGAGGATCCATTGAGCCAACACCACCATCCAAGAGGTCCCACAGGTGCTCACCTGGGTTCAAGTTAGGGGAATTAGCGGTCCAGTGTAGTACTTTGGAAGTCTTGGGCAGCTCCTCTAACCAATGTGGGACATTTCTAGTCGTGTGACGTGTTGCATTGTCTTGCTGGAAGATCCCATCCGCCCCAGAGAAGACCATCAGCATGTATGGTGTACGTGATCTGCAAGGATGGATTCAGAGCGTCTTCCACATGGATGAGTGGGTCCAGAGTATGCCATGATAATATTCCCCAGACCAGGACCGCTGCTGCCATCCAAATTAGGAAATAGTCATAATAATGTGACTCAACTGTGTATAAGCACTGTTGTCGTGTCCGGGGGTCACAAATAGACTGTCCTGTGGAGCCTGTATATGATCTTGGCTAGTCTTTTTGTACAAGACCCCTGCAAGACTCAAGATCTTTACCATGAATCCAAACACAAATTGGACAAAGGGGGCTGTTTAGTTTACACAATGCACAAATCAAACCACAAAACCAACTACAAACAAAGTTCCTTTGATGTGTCAACACATGCATGGAAAACCATGACCCCCACTCAGCCACCTGAGTCCCCTTCAGACAGTCCAGGTGGTTAAAAAAGGCTCCAGACCCATCCTTTTTGGAACATGTTGGAGGTCTCAAATTTGAAACGGTTGTAAATTTACAAGCAAGAAGAAACAATGAGGTAAAACATTGTGATTCCATGTGATGCAGGTCAACCAGAGCTGACCAGTCACTTCCTTTCTGTTTTCCTTAGTATTTCACACACGGTCCCGACTATTTTTTTTTTGGAATTGAGGTAAAAATATGATGAAACGAACTTCCATTCCTTCTCCGCTGCGACGCATTGTAAAAAGAGTGACCACCCTGATAGATTTCCAAATGTGATTAAAGTTTTTTCCAAAAAAAAAAAAAAAAAGTGCATCAAACTGAATGTTGGACTAAACCGTGTTAGTCGCAGGACTGAAAATGGTACATGTGATGTAAAGTAGATGAACCATGTTTTGGAATTGTCCATAAAACGGCTCTAAAGCGGGATGGCGCGTCCCCTTCCTCGGACCTGTATCTGTGAATGTGTTTGGCTGGTCCTTCGTGAGACGGTCTCTGTTCTGTATGTAAATGTCCTCTCATCATCGCAGCTTTCCGCAGCTTTCTCTCCAGCTTGCTGCAAGGGCGTGTCCCCTGAGCCTCTTCATGTTGCTGTAATAAATATGCTGATATTTTTTATTTCACACCACAAGCCTCGGCCTCTCACTCGCGTTCCTCTGACTGTCGTGACGGCCAAGTTATCCATAATAGATAACTGTTATCCTGCGTGTGATCAGTGCTGTGTTTAATTCCATTCAGTGTAATCCAGCTGTATGACCACAGTTCTATCAGATAGTATAGTCTGTAACTGTACAGATACAGTACTGTTCAGAAATCAGACCCTTCATTGAATGTGCAGTAGGAACAGCTTTTAAGTGCTAGGTTTTCATTTTCCAGGTGGTATCACACCTCTGCTCTCGCTTCATGTCACCTGAAAGAGTCCACGTGGATGTGTAAGCTGTCAAGAAGCCCTCACGTCTTTGGAGAAATTGAAAGTGAGTCACTAGTTTCGAATCACTTATCCAAATATCAGGTGGATAAAAAGTTCTATTTTTCATAATTGATGTTTTTTTGTAATATGCCATCATAGATTGACACAATGTAGGTTAATGTAGACTTTACCATTACAATTCTTTGCAGATGAGATTCACACATTCTGTAAAGTATACAGACAATAATAACATACACTACCAGACAAACGTTTTAGATACACTACCAGTCAAACGTTTTAGATACACTACCAGTCAAACGTTTTAGATACACTACCAGACAAACGTTTTAGATACACTACCAGTCAAACGTTTTAGATACACTACCAGTCAAACGTTTTAGATACACTACCAGACAAACGTTTTAGATACACTACCAGTCAAACGTTTTAGTACACTACCAGTCAAACGTTTTAGATACACTACCAGCCAAACGTTTTAGAAACACTACCAGCCAAACGTTTTAGTACACTACCAGTCAAACGTTTTAGTACACTACCAGTCAAACGTTTCAGATACACAACCAGCCAAACGTTTTAGTACACTACCAGTCAAACGTTTTAGTACACTACCAGTCAAACGTTTTAGTACACTACCAGACAAACGTTTCAGATACACAACCAGCCAAACGTTTTAGTACACTACCAGTCAAACGTTTTAGATACACTACCAGCCAAACGTTTTAGATACACTACCAGTCAAACGTTTTAGTACACTACCAGTCAAACGTTTTAGATACACTACCAGTCAAACGTTTTAGTACACTACCAGTCAAACGTTTTAGATACACTACCAGCCAAACGTTTTAGATACACTACCAGTCAAACGTTTTAGTACACTACCAGTCAAACGTTTTAGATACACTACCAGTCAAACGTTTTAGATACACTACCAGACAAACGTTTTAGTTCACTACCAGTCAAACGTTTTAGATACACTACCAGTCAAACGTTTTAGTACACTACCAGTCAAACGTTTTAGATACACTACCAGTCAAACGTTTTAGTTCACTACCAGTCAAACGTTTTACATACACTACCAGTCAAACGTTTTAGTACACTACCAGTCAAACGTTTCAGATACACTACCAGCCAAACGTTTTAGATACACTACCAGCCAAACGTTTTACATACACTACCAGTCAAACCTTTTAGTACACTACCAGTCAAACGTTTTAGATACATTACCAGCCAAACGTTTTAGTACACTACCAGTCAAACGTTTTAGTACACTACCAGTCAAACGTTTTAGATACACTACCAGTCAAACGTTTTAGATACACTACCAGACAAACGTTTTAGTTCACTACCAGTCAAACGTTTTAGATACACTACCAGTCAAACGTTTTAGTACACTACCAGTCAAACGTTTTAGATACACTACCAGTCAAACGTTTTAGTTCACTACCAGTCAAACGTTTCAGATACACTACCAGTCAAACGTTTCAGATACACTACCAGTCAAACGTTTCAGATACACTACCAGCCAAACGTTTTAGATACACTACCAGTCAAACGTTTTAGTACACTGCCAGTCAAACGTTTTAGTACACTGCCAGTCAAACGTTTCAGATACACTACCAGTCAAACGTTTCAGATACACTACCAGTCAAACGTTTTAGTACACTACCAGACAAACGTTTTAGTACACTACCAGTCAAACGTTTTAGTACACTACCAGACAAACGTTTTAGTACACTACCAGCCAAACGTTTTAGATACACTACCAGTCAAACGTTTTAGTACACTACCAGACAAACGTTTTAGTACACTACCGGTCAAACGTTTCAGATACACTACCGGTCAAACGTTTCAGATACACTACCGGTCAAACGTTTTAGTACACTACCGGTCAAACGTTTTAGATACACTACCGGTCAAACGTTTTAGTTCACTACCAGTCAAACGTTTTAGATACTCTACCAGTCAAACGTTTTAGATACACTACCAGCCAAACGTTTTAGTACACTACCAGTCAAACGTTTTAGATACACTACCAGTCAAACGTTTTAGATACACTACCAGTCAAACGTTTTAGATACACTACCAGCCAAACGTTTTAGTACACTACCAGTCAAACGTTTTAGATCACTACCAGTTAAACGTTTTAGTACACTACCAGTCAAACGTTTTAGATACACTACCAGTCAAACGTTTTAGTACACTACCAGACAAACGTTTTAGATACACTACCAGTCAAACGTTTTAGATACACTACCAGTCAAACGTTTTAGATACACTACCAGACAAACGTTTTAGATACACTACCAGTCAAACGTTTTAGATACACTACCAGTCAAACGTTTTAGATACACTACCAGTCAAACGTTTTAGATACACTACCAGACAAACGTTTTAGATACACTACCAGTCAAACGTTTTAGTACACTACCAGTCAAACGTTTTAGATACACTACCAGCCAAACGTTTTAGAAACACTACCAGCCAAACGTTTTAGTACACTACCAGTCAAACGTTTTAGTACACTACCAGTCAAACGTTTTAGTACACTACCAGACAAACGTTTCAGATACACAACCAGCCAAACGTTTTAGTACACTACCAGTCAAACGTTTTAGATACACTACCAGCCAAACGTTTTAGATACACTACCAGTCAAACGTTTTAGTACACTACCAGTCAAACGTTTTAGATACACTACCAGTCAAACGTTTTAGTACACTACCAGTCAAACGTTTTAGATACACTACCAGCCAAACGTTTTAGATACACTACCAGTCAAACGTTTTAGTACACTACCAGTCAAACGTTTTAGATACACTACCAGTCAAACGTTTTAGATACACTACCAGTCAAACGTTTTAGATACACTACCAGACAAACGTTTTAGTTCACTACCAGTCAAACGTTTTAGATACACTACCAGTCAAACGTTTTAGTACACTACCAGTCAAACGTTTTAGATACACTACCAGTCAAACGTTTTAGTTCACTACCAGTCAAACGTTTCAGATACACTACCAGTCAAACGTTTCAGATACACTACCAGTCAAACGTTTCAGATACACTACCAGCCAAACGTTTTAGATACACTACCAGTCAAACGTTTTAGATACACTACCAGTCAAACGTTTTAGTACACTACCAGCCAAACGTTTTAGATACACTACCAGTCAAACGTTTTAGTACACTACCAGTCAAACGTTTTAGATACACTACCAGTCAAACGTTTTAGATACACTACCAGACAAACGTTTTAGTTCACTACCAGTCAAAACGTTTTAGATACACTACCAGTCAAACGTTTTAGTACACTACCAGTCAAACGTTTTAGATACACTACCAGTCAAACGTTTTAGTTCACTACCAGTCAAACGTTTCAGATACACTACCAGTCAAACGTTTCAGATACACTACCAGTCAAACGTTTCAGATACACTACCAGCCAAACGTTTTAGATACACTACCAGTCAAACGTTTTAGTACACTGCCAGTCAAACGTTTTAGTACACTGCCAGTCAAACGTTTCAGATACACTACCAGTCAAACGTTTCAGATACACTACCAGTCAAACGTTTTAGTACACTACCAGACAAACGTTTTAGTACACTACCAGACAAACGTTTTAGTACACTACCAGTCAAACGTTTTAGTACACTACCAGACAAACGTTTTAGTACACTACCAGCCAAACGTTTTAGATACACTACCAGTCAAACGTTTTAGTACACTACCAGACAAACGTTTTAGTACACTACCGGTCAAACGTTTCAGATACACTACCGGTCAAACGTTTCAGATACACTACCGGTCAAACGTTTTAGTACACTACCGGTCAAACGTTTTAGATACACTACCGGTCAAACGTTTTAGTTCACTACCAGTCAAACGTTTTAGATACTCTACCAGTCAAACGTTTTAGATACACTACCAGCCAAACGTTTTAGTACACTACCAGTCAAACGTTTTAGATACACTACCAGTCAAACGTTTTAGATACACTACCAGCCAAACGTTTTAGTACACTACCAGTCAAACGTTTTAGATCACTACCAGTTAAACGTTTTAGTACACTACCAGTCAAACGTTTTAGATACACTACCAGTCAAACGTTTTAGATACACTACCAGTCAAACGTTTTAGTACACTACCAGACAAACGTTTTAGATACACTACCAGTTAAACGTTTTAGATACACTACCAGCCAAACGTTTTAGATACACTACCAGCCAAACGTTTTAGTACACTACCAGTCAAACGTTTTAGATCACTACCAGTTAAACGTTTTAGTACACTACCAGTCAAACGTTTTAGATACACTACCAGTCAAACGTTTTAGATACACTACCAGTCAAACGTTTTAGTACACTACCAGTCAAACGTTTTAGATACACTACCTGTCAAATGTTTTAGATACACTACCAGCCAAACGTTTTAGATACACTACCAGCCAAACGTTTTAGATACACTACCAGTCAAACGTTTTAGATACACTACCAGTCAAACGTTTTAGTTCACTACCAGTCAAACGTTTTGCATACACTACCAGTCAAACGTTTTATTACACTATCAAACTTTTGAGATACACTACCAGTCAAACGTTTTAGATACACTACCGGTCAAACATTTTAGATACACTACCTGTCAAATGCTTTAGATACACTACCAGTCAAACGTTTTAGATACACTACCAGTCAAACCTTTTAGATGCACTAACAGTCAAACGCTTTAGATACACTACCAGTCAAACGTTTTAGATACACTACCAGTCAAACGTTTTAGATACACTACCAGTCAAACGTTTTAGTACACTACCAGTCAAACGTTTTAGATACACTACCAGCCAAACGTTTTAGAAACACTACCAGCCAAACGTTTTAGTACACTACCAGTCAAACGTTTTAGTACACTACCAGTCAAACGTTTTAGTACACTACCAGTCAAACGTTTTAGTACACTACCAGACAAACGTTTCAGATACACAACCAGCCAAACGTTTTAGTACACTACCAGTCAAACGTTTTAGATACACTACCAGCCAAACGTTTTAGATACACTACCAGTCAAACGTTTTAGTACACTACCAGTCAAACGTTTTAGATACACTACCAGTCAAACGTTTTAGTACACTACCAGTCAAACGTTTTAGATACACTACCAGCCAAACGTTTTAGATACACTACCAGTCAAACGTTTTAGTACACTACCAGTCAAACGTTTTAGATACACTACCAGTCAAACGTTTTAGATACACTACCAGTCAAACGTTTTAGTACACTACCAGTCAAACGTTTTAGATACACTACCAGTCAAACGTTTTAGATACACTACCAGACAAACGTTTTAGTACACTACCAGTCAAACGTTTTAGATACACTACCAGTCAAACGTTTTAGTTCACTACCAGTCAAACGTTTCAGATACACTACCAGTCAAACGTTTCAGATACACTACCAGCCAAACGTTTTAGATACACTACCAGTCAAACGTTTCAGATACACTACCAGTCAAACGTTTCAGATACACTACCAGTCAAACGTTTTAGTACACTACCAGACAAACGTTTTAGTACACTACCAGTCAAACGTTTTAGTACACTACCAGACAAACGTTTTAGTACACTACCAGTCAAACGTTTTAGTACACTACCGGTCAAACGTTTCAGATACACTACCGGTCAAACGTTTTAGTACACTACCGGTCAAACGTTTTAGATACACTACCGGTCAAACGTTTTAGTTCACTACCGGTCAAACGTTTTAGATACACTACCAGTCAAACGTTTTAGATACACTACCAGTCAAACGTTTTAGATACACTACCAGCCAAACGTTTTAGATACACTACCAGTCAAACGTTTTAGATACACTACCAGCCAAACGTTTTAGTACACTACCAGTCAAACGTTTTAGATCACTACCAGTTAAACGTTTTAGTACACTACCAGTCAAACGTTTTAGATACACTACCAGTCAAACGTTTTAGATACACTACCAGTCAAACGTTTTAGATACACTACCAGTCAAACGTTTTAGATACACTACCAGTCAAACGTTTTAGATACACTACCAGTTAAACGTTTTAGATACACTACCAGCCAAACGTTTTAGATACACTACCAGCCAAACGTTTTAGTACACTACCAGTCAAACGTTTTAGATCACTACCAGTCAAACGTTTTAGTACACTACCAGTCAAACGTTTTAGATACACTACCAGTCAAACGTTTTAGATACACTACCAGTCAAACGTTTTAGATACACTACCAGTCAAACGTTTTAGATACACTACCAGCCAAACGTTTTAGATACACTACCAGCCAAACGTTTTAGTACACTACCAGTCAAACGTTTTAGATCACTACCAGTCAAACGTTTTAGTACACTACCAGTCAAACGTTTTAGATACACTACCAGTCAAACGTTTTAGATACACTACCAGTCAAACGTTTTAGTACACTACCAGTCAAACGTTTTAGTACACTACCAGACAAACGTTTTAGTACACTACCGGTCAAACGTTTCAGATACACTACCGGTCAAACGTTTTAGTACACTACCAGACAAACGTTTTAGTACACTACCGGTCAAACGTTTCAGATACACTACCGGTCAAACGTTTTAGTACACTACCAGTCAAACGTTTTAGATACACTACCAGTCAAACGTTTTAGTTCACTACCAGTCAAACGTTTTAGATACTCTACCAGTCAAACGTTTTAGATACACTACCAGCCAAACGTTTTAGTACACTACCAGTCAAACGTTTTAGATACACTACCAGTCAAACGTTTTAGATACACTACCGGTCAAACGTTTCAGATACACTACCGGTCAAACGTTTTAGTACACTACCGGTCAAACGTTTTAGATACACTACCGGTCAAACGTTTTAGTTCACTACCAGTCAAACGTTTTAGATACTCTACCAGTCAAACGTTTTAGATACACTACCAGCCAAACGTTTTAGTACACTACCAGTCAAACGTTTTAGATACACTACCAGTCAAACGTTTTAGATACACTACCAGTCAAACGTTTTAGTACACTACCATTCAAACGTTTTAGATACACTACCAGTCAAACGTTTTAGATACACTACCAGTCAAACGTTTTAGTACACTACCAGTCAAACGTTTTAGATACACTACCTGTCAAATGTTTTAGATACACTACCAGCCAAACGTTTTAGATACACTACCAGCCAAACGTTTTAGATACACTACCAGTCAAACGTTTTAGATACACTACCAGTCAAACGTTTTAGTTCACTACCAGTCAAACGTTTTGCATACACTACCAGTCAAACGTTTTAGAACACTACCTGTCAAACGTTTTAGATACACTACCAGCCAAACGTTTTAGATACACTACCTGTCAAACGTTTTAGATACACTACCTGTCAAATGTTTTAGATACACTACCAGTCAAACGTTTTAGATACACTACCAGTCAAACGTTTTAGATACACTACCAGCCAAACGTTTTAGATACACTACCAGTCAAACGTTTTAGATACACTACCAGTCAAACGCTTTAGTACACTACCAGCCAAACGTTTTAGATACACTACCAGTCAAACGTTTTAGATACACTACCAGTTAAACGTTTCAGATACACTACCAGTCAAACGTTTTAGATACACTACCAGTCAAACGTTTTAGATACACTACCAGACAAACGTTTTAGATACACTACCAGACAAACGTTTTAGTTCACTACCAGTCAAACGTTTTAGTTCACTACCAGTCAAACGTTTTAGATACACTACCAGACAAACGTTTTAGTTCACTACCAGTCAAACGTTTTAGATACACTACCAGTCAAACGTTTTAGATACACTACCAGTCAAACGTTTTAGATACACTACCAGCCAAACGTTTTAGATACACTACCAGTCAAACGTTTTAGATACACTACCAGTCAATCGTTTTAGATACACTACCAGTCAAACGTTTTAGTACACTACCAGTCAAACGCTTTAGTACACTACCAGCCAAACGTTTTAGATACACTACCAGTCAAACGTTTTAGATACACTACCAGTTAAACGTTTCAGATACACTACCAGACAAACGTTTTAGATACACTACCAGCCAAACGTTTTAGTACACTACCAGCCAAACGTTTTAGATACACTACCAGACAAACGTTTTAGATACACTACCAGTTAAACGTTTTAGTACACTACCAGTCAAACGTTTTAGATACACTACCAGTTAAAAGTTTCAGATACACTACCAGCCAAACGTTTTAGTTCACTACCAGTCAAACGTTTTAGTTCACTACCAGTCAAACGTTTTAGTTCACTACCAGTCAAACGTTTTAGATACACTACCAGTCAAACGTTTTAGATACACTACCAGCCAAACGTTTTAGATACACTACCAGCCAAACGTTTTAGATACACTACCAGTCAAACGTTTTAGATACACTACCAGCCAAACGTTTTAGATACACTACCAGTCAAACGTTTTAGATACACTACCAGTCAAACGTTTTAAAAGAGTTCTAAAACTTTGACCAATAGTATAAATGAAGCCTCTTCTGTGGCTATAACAGTCTCCAGGAGATTCTAAAGTGTGTCCATTGGAATTTGTGCATATTCAGTCAAAAGCAAATTTCCCAAACCTTTCCCCAACAGTCTTAAACTGCCTCTGGTAGCAACATCAGCAGAGGAACAGAATTAGGAGCTCCATGAAATGGTTCTGGAGGGGTGTAAAGCTGATGTGGAGGGCTTTCAGGGTTGAATAGACCCAAATTCCAATGGACATACTCTAGAATCATATGGAAAGCCTTCCCATAAGAGTAGAGACTGTTATAGGCACAAAGTGGGGACTTCCAACAAGCTCATATATATATATATATATATATATATATATATATATATATATATATATATATATGTATATATATATATATATATATATAGTGTATGTAACTCTGAAATACCAGCATCATAATCATAGACACATCTGCAACAAAGTGTTGTTTATTTTGTAATGAAGAAGTGATTTGAAACAAAAGTACAGAATAGGGGTCCATAAAGAGGGTCTCTGAAGTGGAATTTTCTGAAGTGAAATAAAATACAAGTAAGTAACAGACTCATCCTGCTGTGCATCCTAATAAGACCTGCAAACAAGTCTGCTTTTCCTTTTTTCTCCTGCCGATCTTAAGCAGACAGGACCTTTGACCCTCAGCAGTGTAATAGAATATTCCCTCAGCGCCAGCCGGCCTGTTCTCCAGGGGGAGAGAGAGGGGTCACTGACCTGCCTGCTCTGGCTCGCCCGCAGAAAGCACTCCCACCTCCACTGTCACTCAATGTTAGATCCATTATCCCCAATCTCCACCCTCTCTCTCTCTCTCTCTCTCTCTCTCTCTCTCTCTATCTTTCTCTCTCTCTCTCTCTCCCTCTCTCTCTCTCTCTCTCTCTCTCTCTCTCTTTCTTTCTCTCTCCTCCATCTTCACTGCCCTTATTCGTACTCACATCACGTCCAGCGCAGGGCCATTTCTCTCCCGTCGTCAGATAGAAAGGTGGATGAATTTGGCTGGAAGCGTTTGTGGAATCGCAATCAAGAGCAGGTCGTATGAAATAATAAGCAGGTCAATCAATCAGTGATGCGTTTTTAAAATGTATACATGTTTAAAACGCTTATTTCATTAAAGAAGAAAACAGTTTTGAAGTTGGTTGTCATGCGTATTAACTTTTCAAAACATACTGTTCGCTCCTCAGTCCGGTGGTCCGTATATGAAAATATAAACTGTCAAAATGAATTACTGCCTGACTGGATTGTTTACATGATCACGCTCGTCATCAATCAACATCAGTGAGAAATTAGAAAAAATGAAAATGAGAAACGTGTGAGCACTTTTGATGTAAACAAAGTCTAAATCTGGATTAATCACAATCTGAGTGTCTAAACCTGGGATAATCACATTGAGTATCTTAATCTAAATTAATCACAATCTGAGTGTCTAAACCTGAATTAATCACAGTCTGAGTATCTAAACCTGGGATAATCACAGTCTGAGTATCTAAATCTGAATTAATCACAGTCTGAGTATCTAAACCTGAATTAATCACAGTCTGAGTATCTAAACCTGGGATAATCACAGTCTGAGTATCTAAATCTGAATTAATCACAGTCTGAGTATCTAAACCTGAATTAATCACGGTCTGAGTATCTAAACCTGAATTAATCACAGTCTGAGAATCTAAACCTGAATTAATCACAGTCTGAGAATCTAAACCTTGGATAATCACAGTCTGAGTATCTAAACCTGAATTAATCACAGTCTGAGAATCTAAACCTGGGATAATCACAGTCTGAGTATCTAAATCTGAATTAATCACAGTCTGAGTATCTAAACCTGAATTAATCACGGTCTGAGTATCTAAACCTGAATTAATCACAGTCTGAGTATCTAAACCTGGGATAATCACATTCTGAGTATCTAAATCTCAATTAATCACATTCTGAGTATCTAAATCTGAATTAATCACAGTCTGAGTATCTAAACCTGGGATAATCACATTCTGAGTATCTAAATCTGAATTAATCACAATCTGAGTATCTAAATCTGAATTAATCACAGTCTGAGTATCTAAACCTGGGATAATCACAGTCTGAGTATCTAAATCTGAATTAATCACAGTCTGAGTATCTAAACCTAGGATAATCACAGTCTGAGTATCTAAATCTGAATTAATCACATTCTGAGTATCTAAATTTGAATTAATCACAGTCTGAGTATCTAAACCTGGGATAATCACAGTCTGAGTATCTAAACCTGGGGTAATCACATTCTGAGTATCTAAACCTGGAATAATCACAGACTGAGTATCTAAATCTAGATTAATCACAGTCTGAGTATCTAAATCTAAATTAATCACAGTCTGAGTATCTAAATCTAAATTAATCACAGTCTGAGTATCTAAACCTCGGATAATCACAGTCTGAGTATCTAAATCTGAATTAATCACAGTTTGAGTGTCTAAACCTGAATTAATTACAGTCTGAGTATCCAAGCCTGGGATAATCACAGTCTGAGTATCCAAGCCTGGGATAATCACAGTCTGAGTATCTAAACCTGGATTAGAGAGTATATGCATCTGGATTAATCAAAGTCTCTGAGCCTAGAATTACAGAGTATATAAACCTGAAACAATCAAAGTCTGAATATATAAACCTGGAATAATCAAAGTCTGATCATCTAAACCCGAATTACAGAGTATATAAATTTGGATTAAACACAGTCCGAGTAACTAAACCAGGTTTAATTAAGTCAAGTAGCCCTGATTATGGCACAGATTCGCTGTGGCATTGCTGTGATGTCATAACATTTATTTGCATTAATGTTTGGAATCCAGAAAGTCCTCCAGTAATCCCACGACCTTCAGTGTTGTTAAGGTCAGGATTCTGCTGGAGAAGGTTCATGTGTGAAGATGATTCCTTATGATCCCTGAATCACTCTTTCACAATCGGAGCCCAGTGAATCTGAGCTCCGTCATCCTGAAACATGACCGCGCCATCAAGGAACAATATCCATTCAGTACATTCAGAAGGTCAGCTGAGCCTAGACCTGACCAACTGGCAGTATACATGATGGACGCATCACCTCATGCGCTTACCCTAACGTTCCCATCACTCTGGACCAGTCTGGACTTATCAGACCACATGACCTTTTTCCATCGTCCAGACTTTGTTTCCTATAAAACTGAAGCCCGTTTCCAGGTGTCCACACAGCTGTTTAGTCCCAGTCCCAGTTCTGCTCATGTGGAAATGATCTTGCCTTCTCTGATAAACACAGCCAGGAGCTCTAGCAACCATTTTTTACCTTGACCAGGTGTTTGGTGAACACCAATCAAGCTAATTCATGACATCTATTCCACCACCAGACGGCTACTCACTGCATCAATGAAGTGCTATATTGCCATAAGTGTTTGCCAGTCTGCCTTCACACGCAGATGACCTTGTGCAGGCTAGTCAAGTTCTTTCACACCAAATTGGCTCCTCCATGTCTTTATGGAGCTGCTTTGTGCACTGGTGGGCAGTCATGTTGGAACAGGAAGGGGCCGTCCCCAAACTGTCCCCACAAAGTTGGGAGCATGAAAATGTTCAGAATCTCCTCTGAAGCATTAAGAGTTCCTTTCACTGGAACTCCTGAAAAACAACCCCACACCATAATCCCCCCTCCACCAAACTTTACACTCAGCACAATACAGTCAAACAAGAACCGTTCTCCTGACAACCGCCAAACCCAGACTCGTCCATAGGATAGCTAGACGGAGAAGCATGATTGGTCACTCCAGACATCACATCTCCACTGCTTTAGAGTCCAGTGGCGGCGTGCTTTACTCCACTGCATCCGACGCTCTGCATTGTTCTTGGTGATGTAAGGCTTTGATGCAGCTGCTTGGCCATGGAGACCCATTCCATGAAGACCACATGGAGTTTGGAGGTCTGTAGTGATTGACTCTGTAGAAAGTTGGTGACCTCTGTGCACTATGCTCCTCAGCATCCGCTGACCCGCTCTGTCATTGTACGTGTTCTACCACTTGGTGTCTGAGTTGCTGTTGTTCTCGATCACTTCCACTTTGTTAGAACACCACTGACAGTCCACTGTGGAATATTTAGTAGTGAGGAAACTTCACCACTGGACTTCACAGGTGGCATCATATCACGGTACCACGCTGGAGTTCACTGAGCTCCTGAGAGAGACCCATTCTTTACTAATGTGTGTAGAAGAAGTCTGCATGACTAGGTGCTGGTTTTATACACCTGTGGTCATGGAGATTGGAACACCTGAACAATGATTTGGATGGGTGAGTGAATACTTTTGGTAATACAGTGTATCAATATTTATATTAATTCCTGTGATAATGATCCAGTCCAAGCCTATTAGTTATTCGCTTATTTAAATCCAAATAGCGGCTGTTTTTGACCAGGCAATATAATAGAATTCACACTGGCGTAGTTCAAGAGTTACTAAAAGCAAGAGATTTCAAATAATTCTTTGAACATTGTATAAAAACATGAACCGAGTCAGAGTGTGCGATGTCAGTGGGGAGATATTCCACAGTTTGGTACGCTGCGAAGGCCTGCTCCCACTTTGATTTTAATTAGGTTGGGGAGATAGCTAATAGCCCCTGGTTTGGAGACTTCTCACATTATTAAGAGGACATAAGAGCTCATGATGTATGCCAGGGCCCTCGTTGTGTAAAGCCTGGTAAGTGAGCGCTAATATTTTTAAATCAAGCCAGTGAAGAGAGGCCAGCACTGGTTTAATAAGCTCCCAGAATTCTGGACAAGGTATTAAAGTAGTCCCAATGGGAAGGGACAAAGACATGAGTGTCCAGAAAAGGCAGAACATTTCTAACGTCACTAATGCTTCTGAAGCAGGATTGAAGAAGCCGCTTGGTAAAATTGAAGCATTGGATCATAGCTCACACCTAGATGGAGCACATACAGAGAAAACCCTGTGGCACCCCACTGATAAGAGATGATGGGGCAGATATCCTGTCAGCCACAGACACTACAAACGTCCTATCAGTCCTATTCAGTATTTAACATCACTGATGTTTCTGAAGCAGGATTGAAGAGGCCTCTAACTATGCATGGTGAAGTTGAAGCATTGGGTCATTGGTCAGACCTGGATTTCTCCTGAAGAGCTTAACCTTTAACCCAATACAATCAAAAGCTAACTGCAACTTTCTGGACATGTCCTCATGTCCTCACACACTTGGTTTGTCTTTGTTTAGATTGACAAATTGCCCAACCTCCAAAGTTTGATTGCTGCCAAACAACTGATAGCATTTACCAATCTATCAACGTTACTATGGTTACAGTAAGACTGTAACATCTGAGCGTCATCATCACAACAATGTAAGGTAACATTATGGAGCATATACAGCGAAAATGAAAATGGACCCACGATGGAACCCTGTGGCACCCCACTGATAAGAGATGATGGGGCAGATATCCTGTCAGCCACAGACACTACAAACGTCCTATCAGTCCTATTCAGTATTTAACTTTGCTGATGTTTCTGAAGCAGGATTGAAGAAGCCTCTTACTATGCATGGTGAAGTTGAAGTATTGGGTCATAGGTCACACCTGGATTTCTCCTGAAGGGCTTAACCTTTAACCCAATACTATCAAAAGCTAACTGCAACTTTCTGGACATGTCCTCATGTCCTCACACACTTGGTTTGTCATTGTTCAGCCTGAGAAATTGCCCAACCTCCAAAGTTTGATTGCCACCAAACAACTGATATCATTCACCAACCAATCAATGTTACTACGGTTTACAGTAGGACTGTAAGATCTGAGCATCGTCTTCACAACAATGTAAGGAAACATTAAACCTTTAAATTTGATTGCCTAGAGGGAGCATATGTTGACGAATTGGGTCATAGGTCACACCTGGATTTCCCATGAAAGGCTTAACTTTTAACCCAGTACAATGAAGAGCTAACTGGAACTTTTTAGACATGTCCTCTGGACACATGATGAGGACTTGTTTTGTTTTGTCTTCCTTCAGCCTGAGAAACTGTGCAACTTCCAAATTTTGATTGCCGCCAAACAACTGATAGCGTTTACCAATCTATCAACGTCATTACGGTTAACAAGAAGACACATCCGAGTTACATCAACACAACAATGTAAGGAAACATTAAAACTTTAACTTTGTTTGCCAAGATGGAGCATATACAGCCAAAATAGAAATGGACCCACGATGGAACCCTGTGGCACCCCACTGATAAGAGAAGATGAGGCAGACATACTGTCACCCACAGACACGACAGACGTCCTAAGTGATGAGACACGAGAGTGCCATCTCAGAGATTCCAGCCCACTGTTTAAACCTGTCCAGTAAAATTCCATGGTCAGTAGTATTTAACATCCTTAGTACTGTACTGAATTGTTTTCTTCTGTCCATTGCTGTCTTTGTTTACTGCTGTCTCATGTGTCCTGTCATCTGCTTTAGCTGTTCTGTAAGTCTGTGTCTCCTCTCCTTGTCCCGCCTTCTTGTGATCTGTCTCACCTGTGTGGTCTGGAGCCCCGCCCTCTTGTTAGCCTCAGGTGCTTCTCGTTAGTACCCTGTGCACTTATACACCTGGTTCTATAACTTGTGTTTGCTTGTGACACAGCAGTGAGTGCTGCTGGAGTGTTGAAACACCTTGGTATCACTGCTGGACTGAGAATCGTCCACCAACCAAAACTATCCAGACAACAGTGTCCTGTGGGCGGCGTCCTGTGTCCACTGATGAAGAACTAGAGGAACACAAACTGTGCAGCAGCAGATGAGCTACTGTCTCTGACTTTACATCTACAAGGTGGACCAACAAGGTAGGCGTCAGTGTCACTGCAGTGCTGAGAATGACAAACCACCCTAATAGTACCAGCTCTGTGGTGGTCCTCTGGGGGTCCTGCTCATTAAAGAACAGAGTAATACAGTATAAGAGAATCAGATGAACTACAGTGAACTGTGAGTGTAGCTCCTGTATGGTCAGTGGAGCTGATACGGTGGACAGTGACTGTAGATACGAGGAGAGTTGCTGGTTTACAGAGTTTTAGAATCAGGGCCTTCATATTAATCTCTTTCTCCAAATAACAGTTATAGACGAATAACAGCCAGCAGGTCAGGACCAGCAGGCCCACCCAGTAGGAGGTCTATGGTTATCTGTGTCTGGATAAGAGAGAAACAGAACAGTCACGTTTCAGCCCCTATTTTGATTCATCTTCGTCTTCTCAGCTTTTCACTTTTTAACCCACTTAAACATTAAATAAGCCGCAATCATCGTTTCTGTCTTCTTCAAAGAAATCTGGTAAAGACTTCTCCGTCTGTGCCGCAGCTTCATTTCTCCGCGCCAATCGAACCGAAACTGAACACCAGCATCAGCGTCCATTAAAAGGTGATTGAAAGCTCCACGGCGAGCTTTCTCAGTGCTGGGCTTTGGGTGAAACCCAGATTGAGTTTTTTTTCAAGAATGCTATTTTCTTCGACGAGCTGCTCGAGTCGAACTGATCTCGGAAATGGGCTCGGAACGATCGCTGGCGGATCCGGGTTGAGGTTTTTTCAGAAGTCAGGAACACAGAAGTTGATGCCCTGAACAAAAGAAAGCTAGTTCCTCTAGTCTGATTGGCTAAAATTGATTAAAAGAACATGGAGGAGGAAGCCCAGCTGAACTAGTAGCTGGTATAAAAGAACTAGCTCTCGGTCATTAAGCCTGTACACAACAAATATATAAACAAACCTTTCGCTGTTTGTGTTAAAGCCATTTATGAGGTGATCAAAGAGAAATCTGGATTTGTGCTTATTTACAACTATTATATATTTTTAATAAGCCCTACTGTTATATACAAACACATAAAAGACAAAGTAAACAATACTACACAATATTATATGCTTCCTATGGAGATTTGATACTGCGGTGTACATGTTGTTGTGTTGCTATGTATAGATGTATGTGCATGTATGTGTGTACATGTAATTCTCAAAGCTCTAACTCAGCCAGCAGGTCTTATTAATGAAGATAAGAAACCTACAGCTTGGATTGCTTGGCGTTATTGTATAGTTGTACAGTAATTTGTTATTATTATTATTATTATTATATACATGGTGATGTAGTTAGTATGGTGGTGTAGGTAGTATGGTGGTGTAGTTAGTACGGTGGTGTAGTGGTTAGTACGGTGGTGTAGTGGTCAGTACGGTGGTGTAGTGGTTAGTACGGTGGTGTAGTGGTTAGTACGGTGGTGTAGTGGTTAGTATGGTGGTGTAGTGGTTAGTACGGTGGTGTAGTGGTTAGTACGGTGGTGTAGTGGTTAGTACGGTGGTGTAGTGGTTAGTACGGTGGTGTAGTGGTTAGTATGGTGGTGTAGTGGTTAGTATGGTGGTGTAGTGGTTAGTACGGTGGTGTAGTGGTTGGTACGGTGGTGTAGTGGTTAGTACGGTGGTGTAGTGGTTAGTATGGTGGTGTAGAGGTTAGTATGGTGGTGTAGTGGTTAGTATGGTGGTGTAGTGGTTAGTACGGTGGTGTAGTGGTTAGTACGGTGGTGTAGTGGTTAGTACGGTGGTGTAGTGGTTAGTATGGTGGTGTAGTGGTTAGTACGGTGGTGTAGTGGTTAGTACGGTGGTGTAGTGGTTAGTACGGTGGTGTAGTGGTTAGTACGGTGGTGTAGTGGTTAGTATGGTGGTGTAGTGGTCAGTATGGTGGTGTAGTGGTTAGTATGGTGGTGTAGTGGTTAGTATGGTGGTGTAGTGGTTAGTATGGTGGTGTAGTGGTTAGTACGGTGGTGTAGTGGTTAGTATGGTGGTGTAGTGGTTAGTATGATGGTGTAGTGGTTAGTATGGTGGTGTAGTGGTTAGTACGGTGGTGTAATGGTTAGTACGGTGGTGTAGTGGTTAGTATGGTGGTGTAGTGGTTAGTACGGTGGTGTAGTGGTTAGTACGGTGGTGTAATGGTTAGTACGGTGGTGTAGTGGTTAGTATGGTGGTGTAGTGGTCAGTATGGAGGTGTAGTGGTTAGTACGGTGGTGTAGTGGTCAGTATGGTGGTGTAGTGGTTAGTATGGTGGTGTAGTGGTCTGTATGGTGGTGTAGTGGTTAGTAAGGTGGTGTAGTGGTTAGTATGGTGGTGTAGTGGTTAGTATAGTGGTGTAGTGGTTAGTATGGTGGTGTAGTGGTCTGTATGGTGGTGTAGTGGTTAGTAAGGTGGTGTAGTGGTTAGTATGGTGGTGTAGTGGTTAGTATAGTGGTGTAGTGGTCAGTATGGAGGTGTAGTGGTTAGTACGGTGGTGTAGTGGTCAGTATGGTGGTGTAGTGGTTAGTATGGTGGTGTAGTGGTCTGTATGGTGGTGTAGTGGTTAGTAAGGTGGTGTAGTGGTTAGTATGGTGGTGTAGTGGTTAGTATGGTGGTGTAGTGGTTAGTATGGTGGTGTAGTGGTTAGTACGGTGGTGTAGTGGTTAGTACGGTGGTGTAGTGGTTAGTATGGTGGTGTAGTGGTTAGTATGGTGGTGTAGTGGTCAGTACGGTGGTGTAGTGGTCAGTACGGTGGTGTAGTGGTTAGTATGGTGGTGTAGTGGTTAGTATGGTGGTGTAGTGGTTAGTATGGTGGTGTAGTGGTCAGTATGGTGGTGTAGTGGTTAGTACGGTGGTGTAGTGGTTAGTATGGTGGTGTAGTGGTTAGTATGGTGGTGTAGTGGTTAGTAGGGTGGTGTAGTGGTTAGTATGGTGGTGTAGTGGTTAGTATGGTGGTGTAGTGGTTAGTACGGTGGTGTAGTGGTTAATAGGGTGGTGTAGTGGTCAGTATGGTGGTGTAGTGGTCAGCACTGTCTCCTCACAGTAAGATGATCTGTGTTGGATTCCCGGTCCGGGTGGTTCTGTGTGGAGTGTGTATGTTCTCTCTGTGTTTGAGTGGGTTCCTCCGGGTACTCCGGTTTCCTCCCACAGTCCAAACACATGCATGTTAGGATCCTCACTCTAAACTGTTTTGGAGTGTTCTAGTGAGTGGATATTATAATGCATTATGAAAGCTTAACATTATAAAGTCATATGCCCTAAATTAGACCTGCCTACACCAATCTCAAAATTTATTACCATTAGTACGACAAGAAAAATACTATCCAAAATATATAAAATAATATTCCAATTAAATCTCACAATTACCCTACCCTGTAAACAATGGGAAGAAGATTAAACATTAACTCCCAATGCCGATTTCTGGGTCCATGTGTGTAACAATAATCACCAAACGGTCAAAAACATTAACTTACAGCTTTTTCAGTATAAAATCATCCACAGAGTACAGTACACCACACACACAATTTATAAAATGGGATTCACAAGTTCACCAATATGTACGCACTACACTCAAAACACCGCTGATAATTATATCCACGCTATATGGTACTGTACACTCGTTAACCAGTTCTGGCAAGAAATTATCACCCTCCTATCTTGTACCCTTACCACTCATATCCACCAAACACCATCACTCTATTAGGAGACACATCAAACACTAACACAACAACAGAAAACAAAAGAATACTCTTGATGTCGCTAGTCATCGCCAAGAAAATCATTCTCATGGGCTCAAAGTATTCAAGTATTTAATCAAGGAAGGAACTTTATGAGTAAAATAATAAGACTTAAATGATGAAAATATTAAATAAAACAATTTAAGAGGTAATCAATAAATCAAAATAAAAGGATAAGTGGACAAGCTAAAAATATAAAATAATGAAATAAACAGATAATAATTAGACAATAGAATATAAAGTCTGAATCTGATTATGATAAACATAATTAAGTAATAGAAGATTTAAAAATGAAGTAAAATAAATACACCAAGATTATGAAGAAAGTAAATGATAAAAATAAAATTAAATCGAGATTGGATAGATAAAAGGACAGAAAATGAAAAAATAAATAAGGTAAAAAGCCAGAAAAAGAACAGGAAATAAAATAAAAAGTAAATAAAATACATTGAATCACTAAAGTTAAAACAGAACAATTAAATAAATAAAAGGACAAAATAAATAAAAGGCTAAAGAAAAACTCAATAAAAACAGGTACAGCCTATCTGAAGGTGGTTAGAGGCTGATTTAGTGTCACCAGTGAGCTGAGTTTTAGAGTTATGCTATATAACAGCTTATAGATATTATAATTGTAAAGCCCAACATTATAAATTCATATGCCCTTCTGCATTTACTAATATCTACGTAGACTCAATTATATAAGCTCATGCCAGGTGTTATAAGATATTATGCATGCTATATGATGGCACTGTGAATAGAGCACTCGTAGGAAATGTGCCCGAGCGTGGTTAATATGTTTTTATATTTCTGGCTCTTTAACCCTGTTTGCTTTGATGCTGGTGGTCTGTGTTAGCTTTAACGCACTGACACTTTATTTACTGAGCGAAATGTCAGTGTTTCCACAAAGCAAAGCTCTGTGTGGCCTATTGAACATCGTCCAAGAAGGCCAAGCTCAATGAATTAAGTGCAGAGTCCCCACCCGCTCGGATCCCATTGTTTAGAAGCGGGCCGTCCCGGCAGATGTGCTTCAGCTGAAGTGGATTAGGACGACTGTTAGTCTAATCGAGTTAAAACGTGAAGATCCTTTCTGTGGGCTGAAATTCCCCCTTCGCTTCCCCCCGAGGCCGTATTCCAGCCGTGACGCGGATTGTTTTGTACTGGGGCCGAAAGAAAGAGAGCCAACTGTTTGTTTGGAGCTAGAGGCCAAAGATGACCTCCTGCCGAACTATACTGTTATTACTGGAAACCTATTGAACAGTATGATATACACTTGTAGCTCCACCTTACTTTCACAGTGCAGTCACATTATTATGACCACCAGCTAATATTCAGAGTGACCACCGTGTGCAGCACAGACAGCAGCTAGACGGACTGGGAGACTCAGTAAGGTCCTGGTAGGTGGTCACAGGTATCTGGAGGTATCATGCTGACTGCAGTGCATCCCACAGCTGCTGGAGGGAGCGTGGAGGTGAATCCATAGAGCCAACACCACCATCCAGGTGGTCCCACAGATGCTCAATTGGGTCCAAGTCTGGGGAATTAGGCGTCCAGGGTAGTACTTGGACGTCTTGGTCAGCTCTTCCAACCAGTGTGGGACATTTGTAGTCATGTGACGTCGCATTGACGTGTCTTGCTGGAAGATCCCATCCACCCCAGAGAAGACAATCAGCATGTATGGTGTACATCACTGCTCAAAAGTTTAGAATCACTTTAGAATTTCATTTCATGCAATTTTCATGCAATTCACAAACAATATTGTCCATTTCACAATTAATGTAAGTGTATCAGATGAGTCCTATTATAGTCCTATTATCAGCAATTCTCAGTCCTCTGTCTAAATCTCCTGGTACGGCCACCAATCCAAGTTAAGGATGTTATTGGACTAATTGGTTGTTTGGACACTCTTGCTCAATTGTGATGCACAGCTGAAAAACATTCTACTAATAAGTGAGTATAAAAGGGAACAACATTCTAGGTTAGTTTAGTATCTGAAGATCAGCAGTTGATGGCTTGCTGACCGACTCAAAATGACCAGAAAGAAACAACCTTCTTTAGAGACCCGTCAGTTCATTGTTGTGTTAAGGAAGAAGATACTCCATTAAAACAAGAACATTTCACTGTGATCCCAAACTTTTGAGCAGTAGTGTACGTGATCTACAAAGATGGATTCAGACCCAGATCTGGATGAGTGGGTCCTGAGAATGTTACCAAAATTTCATTCCCCAGAGAATATAATGCTGCCACCTACACGCGTCCATAGTAGGACATGGTCATAATAATGTGACTCGACTGTGTATGTACAAATTATATCAGTGCAATAACAATATCTTGCTAAAACTTAAAAGTAAAATAACAAAATTTGTCCTAAAATGATTGGACTCTTGATTTTATATGCAAGGAAAGCACATATTGTGCATAGTCTAAAAAGATGGACAATGTTTTTATTAAGACGCTCATACAAAGCCTGGCCTATGAGAACTGAGCTTTAAGACTTAGGAGCAGGTCATCTGACCCAAACTCAATCGCCCTCAATCTCTCTCTGTCATGTCCACCATAATAAGCAATCATATGACACCCTGGATGCCACAGAGCGGGGCCGAAGCAAATGACCGGCTGTCACTTAAGAGGACATGATGGATCACCTTGTGATAATGTGGCATTTTATCATGGGCCAAATTAGGGGCTGTTACGGACCACAGCAGATGGGGACGGGGGTCCTACTGTACCGTATTGATCCCTTTTAAAATGCACATTGACATAATTCGAAAAAGGTTACGCGGTCCGATGGCTAAAGACTCGGAGGGCCGCGCGTGATTGATGGGCCGAAAAAGTGTATGTGGAAAGTGCTCGCACACATGCGCTTGTAGTGGCGGGGGGTCTCCAGGGTGTGCGCTGTAATTACCCCTTTCACTCATGCTGTCAGGCAGTGGTTTGGGTGTCTCTTAATGTGAGTGCAGCAGGCATTAAAATAACACAGGAGCCGGCCTGCGCGCGGCCACCTATAGATCCACGGTGACCTCCACCCTGAGCCTCTGGCCGGTCAGCAAAATGACCCCCGGCCTGAGAAGGGGCCGAAACAGCCGGGCCTCCCCGCTCAGCTTAGGGACACAAAGAAATGTGGGCAGAAGCTTAACCGAACCAGACCAGGCTCAGGGGTCTTTGATTAGTTTGGTGGAAACAAGCTGCACAAGGAAAAAGTTGTTATGAAATACTGGAAGTAGCGTTAATCACTGACTGGCATACCAACGCTTTATTCCAGTGGACGAGACAAATTTAGCAAGTCGTCCATCTGCGAATGAATACAGTTAACATATTAGAGCTGCAGTGCAACCCTGTGTTTGTGCTTTACGTATAAAAGCCCATTTCTGACTATTATTACACAAATAATAAACATTAATTTGGCATCATAGGAAATGTTATCAAATAAATTATTTTTTTGTTTCAGTTTTTGGTGGGATTTGCTGGGATGAGTTGACCTTGTATATATGAAAGTCATGCATTATAATAAACCCTGAGTTTACTGAGGAATAAAGTAACAAAGTAATAAAGTTACAAATAAAGAAAGCTTCCAAGCAACAAATGCATGAAGTACTAAAATAAATTACCAGTCACAAAGTATCAAAGTAACAATGTCACAAAGTAACAAAGTAACAGTCACAAAGTAACAATGTCACAAAGTATCAAAGTAACAATGTAACAAAAAATTAAAGTAATATAGTATTACAGTTGCAAATTAACAGTTACAAAGTAACAATGTCACAAAGTATCAAAGTCACAAAGTAACAGTCACAAAGTAACAGTCACAAAGTATCAAAGTCACAAAGTAACAGTCACAAAGTAACAAAGTCACAAAGTAACAGTCACAATGTCAGAAAGTATCAAAGTCACAAAGTAAAAGTCACAAAGTATCAAAGTCACAAAGTAACAGTCACAAAGTATCAAAGTCACAAAGTAACAGTCACAAAGTAACAAAGTCACAAAGTAACAGTCACAAAGTATCAAAGTCACAATGTCACAAAGTCACAAAGTAACAGTCACAAAGTAACAATGTCACAAAGTATCAAAGTCACAAAGTAACAGTCACAAAGTATCAAAGTCACAAAGTAAGTCACAAAGTAACAATGTCACAAAGTATCAAAGTTGCAAATTAACAGTCACAAAGTATCAAGTCACAAAGTATCAACGAACAATGTCACAAAGTGTCAAAGTAACAAAGTATCAAAGTTGCTAATTAAGTCAGTAAAAGTAACAATGTTACAAAGTAACAAAGTATCAAAGTTGCATATTAACAGTCACAAAGTATCAAAGTCACAATGTTACAAAGTAACAAAGTATCAAAGTTGCATATTAACAGTCACAAAGTATCAGTCACAAAGTATCAACGAACAATGTTACAAAGTATCAAAGTTGCAAATTAACAGTCACAATGTATCAGTCACAAAGTAACAGTACTAAAATAAATTAACAGTCACAAAGTATCAAAGTCATAAAGTATCAAAGTAACAATGTTACAGTCACAGAGTATCAAAGTAACAAAGTCACAAAGTAACAATGTAACAAAAAATCAAAGAAACAGTATCACTGTTGCAAATGAACAGTTAAAAAGTAAAAATGTCACAAACAGCCACAAACTATCAAAGTATCAAAGTCACAAAGTAACAGTCACAAAGTATCAAAGTAACAAAGTATCAGTCACAAAGTATAAAAGTAACAATGTCACAAAGTATAAAAGTAA
This sequence comes from Megaleporinus macrocephalus, assembly GCA_021613375.1. Taxonomy (NCBI): domain Eukaryota; kingdom Metazoa; phylum Chordata; class Actinopteri; order Characiformes; family Anostomidae; genus Megaleporinus; species Megaleporinus macrocephalus. The sequence continues at coordinate 45,797,531 of CM038708.1, forward strand.
CAAAGTATCAAAGTAACAATGTTACAGTCACAAAGTATCAAAGTAACAATGTCACAAAGTAACAATGTAACAAAAAAATCAAAGTAACAGTATCACAGTTGCAAAATAACAATTAAAAAGTAAAAATGTCACAAAGTAACAGCCACAAAGTATCAAAGTAACAGTCACAAAGTAACAGTCACAAAGTATCAAAGTAACAAAGTATCAAAGTAACAATGTTACAGTCACAAAGTACCAAAGTAACAATGTCACAAAGTAACAGCCTCAAAGTATCAATGTCACAAAGTAACAGTCACAAAGTATCAAAGTAACAAAGTATCAAAGTAACAATGTTAGTCACAAAGTACCAAAGTAACAATGTCACAATGTATCAACGTAACAAAGTAACAATTCATCAAAGATTTTTAAGTAAAAATGCTCAAAATAGTGTTTCAAAGTAACAAAAGAAATGATGTAAAAAGGTGTTACAGTAACATAGAAACGAAGTAACAAAATAACAAATTATCCACATATCAAAGTAACAACGTTCCAAAGTAGCAAAGTGTTAGAGGAATTACATAACAAAATAATAAAGTAACATATTTAAATAATGAGAAAACAAAATTATGGAAGAATGAAATAATAGAGCAGTGAAGAAATAAAGTAACAAAGACAGGAGTAGCTTTTTCAGAACCAAACGATTTTTAACCTGTGCTTATCAGTACGTAGTTACAATCACTTGTATATAATCAATAAATTGAATGTTAGTATATGAAATATAATAATCCTCCAGCTTTTATGACAGTGGAACAAAAGTCCCCACAACGTCACACATCTTCTGGCTTCATCCTGTAGATGTCTGGTCCCCACAAAGTGGCGAAAACACGAGCACACACAGCGTGGCCCTTCAAATCTCCTGCAGGAGCTTGTTTTCGTAATCTAATACATCTCTCCTTCGTCAGAGCCTCGCTTGTGTGGGGTTGGAGTGTTCTTGGTCTCTCGTGGGAGAACGATTTGCCTATCAAAGTAATTTCCTGCCTTCATATTTTTCATTAGCTATCAAAAGTTTCCTTCTTCCATTTGGGAAGCTCCAAATTGCATTACGTGCCCGAGTGCGGTCATGCCTGCTCTGATCTCAGCGCACTGACCCGCACACGGGGAGGAGTGCAGCGACTTGTTACACTCCGGCCTCAGAGAGAGAGAGAGAGAGAGAGAGAGAGAGAGAGAGAGAGAGAGAGAGAGAGAGAGAGAGAGAGAGAGAGAGAGAGAGAGAGAGAGAGAGAGGTACATGCACAGACATGTCTAAGTCTATGGATACATCTGACACCATCTACAGTTCACTGAAACCTGTATGTGTGTGAATGTGATGATGTAGTTGTGATGATGTAATGAAGTGATTATGTACGGTTGTTGGGAAGGCTCCAGTTCCCTGCTGGGCTCCTCTAGTCTGGATACAGGATGAGATCCGGTTCATACAGGTTCCGTATGGCATCCTGCCACAGATGTTGCAGCTGGTCCTGTAGATCCTGCACGCTCGTAGGTGCTGAAGCTGGCGTCCCAGCTGCTCCCATAAAGACTGGATTGGTGATAAAGCTGGCGAAGGAAGTGTTGGGATCTGGTGGAGATGTTCCTGGGAAAGCCTTGCTGTGTGTGGAACATTATTCTGCTCAACACTGATAGCTAGAAGTTCTGCCATGAGAGGAAACACAAATAGATGTCCTGCACATATGGCTGACCTTCATATCACTACCAGTGGTGGCCAAGTGTTGTAGTGATGCTCCCCAGATCATCACACCATCAGGAGAGCTTCTCCTTCTGAGTATTGGTGCCTCTCAGTGGTTCTTAGTGGATTCATGCTCTTAGAGAGATTCTCCTTGGTTCCTTTCAGTGGTTCATCTTCATGCTCTTAGAGATATTCTCCTTCTGAATATCAGTTCCTCCCAGTGGTTTTCCTTCTTGCTCTTAGAGAGCTTCTCCTTGGTTCCTCCCAAAGGCTCTCCTTCATGTTCTGAAAGAGCTCAGTGGTTCTCCTTCATGCCATTAGAGAGCTTCTCCTTGGTTCCTCTCAGTGGTTTTCCTTCATGCTCTTAGAGAGCTCCTCCTTGGTTCCTCTCAGTAGTTCATCTTCATGCCCTTAGAGAGCTTCTCCTTGGTTCCTGTCAGTGGTTTTCCTTCATGTTTTGAGGGATTTTCTTCCCAGTTCCTCTCAGTGGTTTCCCTTAATGCACTTAGAGATCTTTTCCTTGATTCCTCTCAGTGGTTCATCTTCATGCTCTGAGAGAGTTTCTCCTCAGTTCCTCTCAGTGTCTCTCCTTCATGTTCTTAGAGAGCTTCTCCTTCTGAGCCTTGCTTCTTCTCAGTGGTTCTCCTTCATGTTCAGAGAGAGTTTATCCATTTGAGTCGTGGTTTTTCCTTGTGGTTCTTCTTCATGCTTTGTTTTTAATGAGTTTTTCATTTTGGTTTTTGGTTTTCTGTCAGGATTTGATGCTTAAATATAGTTTCTCACTTTAAATATGGTTGCTCTAAGTCAGTGGTCTCCGACCCCCTCCTGGATAGTCCTGCTGAGACTAGTTCCAACCACAGTCTGCCATGTCGGATCCAGTTAATTAACTTGTTTAGCAGTTCCTGGTTGGCTGGCTCAGATGTAACTGGGTGAGAGGGAGGGGTAGCATGTTAGATGTTGGCTTGTCTGAACTTTGCAGGAGAGTAGCTCTCCAGGATCAGGGTTGGAACCCCTCCTCATCACCATCCACCAACAGTTCTCGTGAGGTTCAGAGAGGAGCCATCCACGACTGTCGCAGCCTCCACGCATCTCAGAATGTGATGAATAGGCTTTGCCCGTTCTGAGTGGAGCTGTTTTTGTGTTTGTCTAGGATGTCTTGAATTATAGACTCAGAGAGATTCCTCCCCAGCTGGAGTTCTTTGGAGGTCTGGATTTCAGCTAAGCCTCCACAGATGCTCTCGGCGGCTGGGGAGCGATCCTTGGACTGCTGAGTGAAAAGCGAGGACCAGTCATGTCGCACCCCCACCACGTCTCTGTTGTGAAGCCCAGAAACAGCGTGCCACATCCTGGCCTCGTTGTGGCCCGCAGTCCTGCATCTGGTAGTGGCTCCTGGAGGAGAGGCTTATGGTGACTGATGTTGCTGTGGAAGCTCAGGGCAGATTTAAGAGCAAAACCTTTTCTTTGGGTTTCAGGCTGAGCTGCATTACAGACCATCTGGCTTTCGTGACAGTGTTAAAATGGACTACAGGAACAGAACTTTCTGAAGTTCAACCTCATAAAACCAGTTATTCGAGGTGACATTATGGAAAACAATGTTTGGAGGTCATTAGAACTTTAACAGATGTTCTGAGCAGATAAGCAGGACCGTTTGTTCATTATATGTAGTTTAACTAGCCATTTAGGAAAACCAGTGGCTCCTCAATGTTTGTAGGTCCCATAAAGACATCATAGTTAGAAAAACTCTATAATGTAATGATATAATGGACATTAAAACCAGTTAAAACCAGTTACTGTATGTTGTGCTGGTGTGAGCAGATCAGACTCTATTTAGACACTCCCACCTTGTTGGTCCACCAAGTAGATGTAAAATCAGAGATGACAGCTCATCTGATATTACACAGTGTGTGTTCCTCCAGTCCTTCATTAGTGCTCACAGGATGCAGCCCATTGGACACAGCCGTTGGGACATAGCCCACACAATGCAGCCCATAGAATGCAGCCCATAGGACGCAGCCCATAGGACTCAGCCCACAAGATGCAGCCCACAGGACACAACCCACAGGACACAGCCCATAGGATGTAGTTCATAGGACGTGGCCCTTAGGACGCAGCCCAAGGGACGCAGCTCATAGGACGCAGCCCACAGGATGCAGCTCATAGGACACAGCTCATAGGACACAGCCAATAAGATGCCACCCACAGAATGCAGCCTATAGGAAGCAGTCCGTAAGATGCTGTCCATAGGACACTGCCAACAGGACACCACGCATAGGACGCTGCCCATAGGATGCAGTCCATAGGATGTAGTCCATAAGACACAGCCCACAGGACGCAGCCCATACAAGACGCAGCCCACAGTACACAGCCCATAGGACGCAGTCCATAGGGCACAGCCCATTAGATGCCACCCACAGAATGCAGCCCATAGGAAGCAGCCCGTTAGATGCAGCCCATAGGACGCTGCCAACAGGACACCACCCATAGGACGCTGCCCAGAGGATGCAGTCTATAAAATGCAGTCCATAGGATGCAGTCCGTAGGATGTAGTCCATAAGACGCACCCCACAGGACGCAGTCCGTAAGATGCAGCCCATAGGACGCCACCCACAGGACACCACCCATAGGACACTGCCCACATGTCAATGTTGGCTGGAAGTTGCTGGTTGGTGGATGATTCTCAGTCCAGCAGTGCAGTGATACTGAGGTGTTTAAACACTCCAGCAGCTCTGTGGTGGTCCTGTGGGGGTCCTGATCATTAAAGAACAGAGTAATAAAGTATACAGAGAATCAGATGAACTACAGTCTGTAAGTGTAGCTCCTGTATGGTCAGTGGAGCTGATATGATGGACAGTGAGAGTACAAGGTTTTAATGTTATATATGTATTCTGTATGTGTGAGGGTTGAATTATAATTAGAATGGATAACTTGTATGTAATTGTATGTTGAGTAAGTGACGAAGTGTCCAGATGACAGGCTGACTTTATTATCTTTTATTATATTCTGTTTTATTGCAGTGAAGATAAATGATCACACAGCGTCTTTCATGTGGCCAAGAGTTTTAACGCCCCCCCCCGTTTCCCCCTGCAGGAGAAAGCGCTGGGAACATTCGGCCTGAACAATCTGTCAAACTACAATTATAGGATTTAGCAAAGACACTGCTCCTCTGGTCTAGCCAAACATGGGCGAGAGAGCAGAGGGGGTGGCCCACATCAGGAGGCGTCCCGCAGAGGGAGATCCACCGCTTAACCAGCTGGCCTGGAAGTCTGGCCCCACTTACCCCACAGCTCCAACTACAGGGCCGCAGAACGAGAGAATTCCTGCTGGAGATTATTCATAAACAAACAGCCCGAGCGTGAGACTGTAGCTGAGTCAGGACAGAGTCGTCCTTCAGCAGCTGAGGGAACGAGAGAGAGAGAGAGAGAGAGAGAGAGAGGGAGGGAGAGAGACACAAACATAGAGGCAGAGAGGGAGAGAAGGGGAGAGAGAAAAACAAAAAGGGAGAGGGAGAGAGGGAAAGAGAAATAGAGACAGAGAGAGACAAAGAGAGACACACAAACTTAGAGACAGAGAGGAAGAGCGATGGAGAAAGAGGGAGAGAAGGGGGAGAGAGAAAAACAGAGAGAGAGAGAGAGAGAGAGAGAATGAGACACAAACTTAGAGACAGAGAGGGAGAGAAGGGGAGGAGAGAAAAACAGAAAGAGAGAGAGAGAAAGAGACACAAACTTAGAGACAGAGGGAGAGAAGGGGGGAGAAAAACAGAGAGAGAGAGAGAAAGAAAGAGAGAGAAAAAGAGACACACAAACTTAGAGACAGAGATGGAGAGCGTTGGAGAGAGAGGGAGAGAAGGGGGAGAGAAAAACAGAAAGAGAGAGGGAGAGAAAAAGAGAGAGAGAAAGAGAGAGAGAGGGAAAGATAGAGATGGGAGTGGGGAGAAAGACAGGGAGGGAGAGAAGGAGAGAAAGTGAGAGAGAGAAGGGGGAGGGAGTTGAGTGAGAGAAATAGAGTAAGAGAGGGGAGAGCGAAAAACAGAAGGAGAGAGGCAGAGAAAAAGAGAGAGAGAGGGAGCGAAAGGGGGAGAAAGAGAGAGAGAAGGTGTGGAGAGAAAAACAGAAAAAGAGAGGGAGAGAAAAAGAGAGAGAGAGAGAGGGAGAGATAGAGATGGGAGTGGGGAGAAAGAAGGGGAGGGAGAGAAGGAGAGAAAGTGAGAGAGAAATAGAGGGAGAGAGGGAGAGAAAGTGAGAGAGAGAAGGGGGAGGGAGTTGAGTGAGAGAAATAGAGTGAGAGAGGGGAGAGCGAAAAACAGAAGGAGAGAGGCAGAGAAAAAGAGGGAGAGAAAGGGGGAGAAAGAGGGAGATAAGGGGTGGAGAGAAAAACAGAAAAAGAGGGAGATAAATAGAGAGAGAGGGAGAGATAGAGATGGGAGTGGGGAGAAAGAAGGGGAGGGAGAGAAGGAGAGAAAGTGAGAGAGAAATAGAGTGAGAGAGGGGAGAAAGGGGGAGAAAGAGGCTAAGGGAGAGAGAGATGGGGAGGGAGAGATGGAGAAAGAGATGTAGAGAAAATAGGAGAGAGAGAGAAAAACAGAAGGAGAGAGGGAGAGAAAGAGGGAGAAAGAGACTAAGGGGGAGGAAGAGAGACAGAGAGAGAAGGGGAGGGAGAAATGGAGAAAGGGAAGAGAAGGATAGAGAGAGATGAATAGAGAGATGGAGAGAGGTGAAAGAAGGATAGAGAGAGATGGAGAAAGAGAGAAGGGGGGAGTGAGAGAGAGAGAGAAAGAGAGAGATGGAGAAAGAAGGGGGTGGGGAGAGGAGGATTCCCTCCAGATCCACTACAGTAGACAAGAAGACATTGAGCTTGGAGTGCTTCCCAGGAACTCACACCAGCACAACACACACTGACATCAGTGTCACTGCAGTGCTGAGAATGATCCACCTCCCTAATAATACCTGCTCTGTGGTGGTCCTATGGGGGTCCTGATCATTAAAGAACAGGGTAATAGAGTATAAAGTGCTCCTATATGGTCAGTGGAGCTGATATAATGGACAGTGAGTGTAGATATAAGGAGGTGTACCTAATAAAGTGTCAGGTTGGTGTACATGGATGGAGACTAATCCTGAACACACTGAACTGAAACTGCTGGATGAATGAATTCTATGGCTCCTTTAATGTTTCTCATAGAGTCTCTATGGATGGTGTTCTGTGAGGTGATGAAATGAAGCTACAGCAAGTTGTCAGTCTGATTCACATGAACTGCTCAAATCTGAGAAGTGAGGAGTAAACACAGCAGCGTCGCTACGATTCACTACATGAAGCCCATTAACTGTAGCCTCACATTCATTTACCAACAGAGACCTTCACAGAGTTCAACATTCCACTGTGATGTCACTACAGAGGCTGTGTGATGTCATAAAGGTGAAGCTGTAGGAAGTTCCGCGCGTGTCTCAGCGTCAAATCAGTCTGTGCTGAAGCGTCGAACGAGATAGAAGCAGAAATGATCTGGAGTAAGTTCTTGTGTTGTGGAGGAGGAGATGAAGAGAGTGAGAGGCAGGAGGAGAACTGGAAGGAAGAAGGAGCACAGACTGAGAAGAAAGAGAGGAGAAAGAGGAGGAGGAGAGAGAGAAGGTGGAGGTTATTGAGGAAAGCACCACATGAGGCTGAGGAGAGTGAGACTCCTCCAGTGGAGAACGTGACTGTGCTGATGGAGGAAACCGAGACAGAGCCGGTGGACATCAGCACACACACTGAGCAGCTTCTGAGTGAGTAGATGAGTCGACGTCACTATAATTAACAGTAGTTACTGAACAAGTCAGTGAGTGTCAGTACATACTGAATAAATCAGAACAGTTACTGAATAATCACTGAGTAATTCACTGTAGACACTAAATTCAGAGTAATATGTGAATAAATCACAGCAGATACTTAATAATTCATACTAATCACTGAATAAATCAGAGTACAGCGCTGGATACACTTTCCTTTAGTGTAGGGGTGGAACTTCTACCAACTTCAAGTACTCTGGTGGTTGACCAATCAGAACAGAGTTTGTGAAATTACTAATTAGAGCATACTGGGCTCAGTGGGAGGCAGAGCTTAAAGAAATAGACAGTTTTAGACAAAGGGAGAGTTACATCTGAAGGGTTAGGGTCACTGTAGGGTTCAAGTTAATGTTAGGTAGGGTTGAGTAGGGTTAATGCTAATATAAGGTAGGGTTAAGTGTAGGGTTAATGTTGATGTTAGGTAGTGTTAAGTGTAGGGTTAATGTTAATGTTAGGTGGGTTAAGTGTAGGGTTAATGTTAATGTTAGGTTGGGGTAAGTGTAGGGTTAATGTTAATGTTAGGTAGGGTTTAGTGTAGGGTTAATGTTAATGTTAGGTAGGGTTAAGTGTAGGGTTAATGTTAATGTTAGGTAGGGTTTAGTGTAGGGTTAATGTTCAGGTTACTCTGTGTTAGTTGTGTTGTATGTATTTTATTTATTAATATTATTTAATATTTAATAAAATCAGGAATTGAACTGATTATAAACTCTAATCTGTCTAAATGATTCAATTCTAAATAAAATAGGCGTCAACACTGAGACGGCTAGTGAGCTGCAGGAGTCAGTATCTGACAGTGCTGGACCACCCTCTAGCACCCCTCTGGGTGAGTAGGAGAACCTGTTATCATGATGAACATCATTCTATCTCTACATTAACAGAACAAATGCTGATATTATTCATTCTGATATGAATATTAAAGCAGGAGAACTGAGAGCTCCTGGGACCAGTGAGCTCCTGGAGAACCTGCCGAGGGACGTTGCTGGAGGAGAAGTGGTGGTCCAGCATCTGGGTGAGTAAAAGATTCAAACGTTGGATATTGTGATAACGACCCAGCTGGACAGATGTTGATATTTATTGATGTTCAAACAGAAGAGCAGACCTGTGAGCACACTGAGGAGGAGACCAGAACAGAAACGCTGCTGGAGGAACTTCCAACCTCCAGCACATCTCTGGGTGAGCAGAACAAACTATTAGCATCATGCTAACTCTGAATTGTACAGCATTGGAGAACATTACCAGAACAAACCGGCTGCTGTTGGTCCACTCCAGCACGTAGTCCAGTCCTGTTGATGTAATAAATGAACAAGTTGATGAAGACCACCTGAACTCCATCAGGCACTAGTTAAGATTTGGTGATGTCATCATTTTCTAACTTGACAAGGACCATCAGAACTGACCATAACGTTACTGAACATCTGCTGATCTTCTTAGAATCTGACTCAGGAGCTCCGGTCGCGGATAAGGTTGAGGACACTGGGGTAGAAATTCCCAAGACCCTGGTGTCCTCCCACATGGACCACACTGTCCAGTCCTTCGGTAAGTAACGGAAATGACCTGTGGAAATATATCAAGTATGAAAATAACACAGCTGGACGACTGACAGTGTTTATTAATGTGAAAGACGACGAGAAGATGATGACAGTGGTGAGAGTGATATCTGCAGCAGTGGCTTTCAGATACCTGCAGAACAACTTACAGGAATCTGAACTGCAGACCCTCGAGTTCCCTCCGGGTGAGTAAAAGAAGAACTCACTACAAAAACTACATTCAGACAAAAGCAGAAACATGAATATCTTAATATCTCTCAACATCTCACTCTTACTGAATATCTTCTACATACATTAGTGAACAACACCATCGCCGGAATCGAGGTCGCCTGCGAGGCTGTTCTTGTGCTGCTGCAGAGACTCGCCTCGTCACCTGACCAGCACCTGAGTGAGTAAAGCACATAAACACTAAATATTAAAGATGATACTAAAGACCTCACAGACAACATGTCCATGTGGGGCCCGTATGGTTTTATCTGGCCTGTATGGGTTTCACGTGGGCTTGTAGGGGCTTCATGATTGGTGATACATGGAGCCCCGCTGGGTTATAACTTTTTGCCCCGTTTGGGTTACAGTTGTGAGCCACACTTAGGCTACTGGTGGGGGACTGTTCACATGGTTGATTGTTCACATGGGTCCATCTTGCAGTCCCGATTGGCCCTAGTTACTGTTCCACATTAACAAACACACACAGGGCCCATATGAAGACAATGAACAAATCTTTGTAGGACATGTTGGCTGGGTCAGTAGATTTTAAAGAAGAAATATCAGATCTGCTGATACTCAGAGCTTCAATATCAGGATCAGCATCTTTACCAGGTTCTGTGATGATGTAGCAGCTGAACATCTGCTGATATTTATTTCTATTAAATCAGTTAACAAGGTGCTGAGAGTGATGGTGACAGTTCCTCGGTATGCTGTTGTCGGATTGCTGTTGACTAAACATCTAAACAGCATCAGAGGCAACAACAGCACGGCTCTGGGTGAGAAACAGAATCCAGAACCTTCTCTGACACCAGGGCAGCAGAATAGACTAGGCTGGCGTTGGTCCATTCCAGCAGATAGAAATATATCAGTTGACGATGACCACTCAAACTCAGTCAGGCTCCATTTGGTGATGTGACTTGATGATCAGAACCCACCATAATATGACTGAACATCTGCTGATCCTTTCAGAACCAGGAACTGATGTAGACACCGAGGTGGGGGTGGATTCAGAGGCGGAGGCCCTGTATAAGATCTTCTGCCCCCACATGGACTCGCTCTACTCACAGCTTGGTAAGTACCGGAAACGGTCAGTGCAAATATATGAAGAGTGAAAATGATGCAGCTGGAAAACTGACAGTGTGTATCAATGTGAATCCAGTGGATGAGATGCTGACGGGGGTTTTGGTGCAGTTGGCTGCCAACGCCCTGTTATACCTCAAACATGTGTACGAGGAACCTCCAGGTGAGTCATCATAATAACATTCAGGTAAAAGTAGGAATCATGTTTAATGTTAACATGAACCTGTATTCATTCATTCTTTCTGAATGAACTAGTGAACAACAACGAATCCAAGGCCATCATCATCACCCAGGCCTTGTATACTATCCTGGAGGGGCTCGTCACTAAGAGTGATCAGCATCTGAGTGAGTAAAGCAAATGATCACCAGAAACTAAAGATGGAGCCCATGTGGTAACAGCTGGTGGTATCAGACTGATATGAGCAGAAAGAGCTGATCATCTTTAGAGCTTAAGAAGTAGTAACATCAGATCAGCTGATACTCAAGTCTTCAATATCAGTATCACCATCTTTACTAGGTTCTGTGATGAAGACTCAGCTGAACAACTGCTAATATTTATTTCTATTAAATCAGTTAACAACTTCCTTCTACTGATGTCTGCGGCTCCCGATTACCGGGACATCGTTGAGGTGCTGGTGTCCCTGCTGGACGGCGCCAGATTGTATTACTGTGGATGTCTGGGTGAGTAGAAGAACCTAGTAGCTTGATGATCATCATAATAACTGTAATGTCTGAAGAACTGCTAATGTTTCATCAGGATTTATTAGTTATTAATCTTCATCTGAACTCATACTAATTCTGCTCGGGGTCATTTTACGAGGTGACTCTGAGTTCAGTTTGTATGTAAGCAACACAAACTCCATAGTCAGGTCCAAACACAGTGATGGATCTGGACAGCTGTTGATGTTTCTTCATGTTGCAGCAGGAGACCAGACCGAGAAGGTGGAGGAAGCTGGAGCTCCAGCCGAATCCACCAACATTGAGCCTCCTGTACCATGTCAGCTGCCTCAGCCGCCTCGGGGTGAGTAAAGAAAACTGATCTCAGATTTTGTTTACGTGAACATACACTCTTAAAAATAATGGTACTTCCTCAGATCTCAGGTTGGAGATCACCTTTAGAGATAAACTTTCACTGGTAGTGGAGCTTCTACAAGGTTCTTCATGCTCACACATCTGTTTTACATAGAAGCTTCCATTAAAACGTTCTTCAGGAGACCAAAAGTTCTTCTTCTACAGTAACTACACACTGATACTAACATGAGTGTATTTGTAGCTCACAGAGACAGAATGAGCCGAGGATGTCCTGAAGTGAAGGCTCCTCCTCGTCCACGGCCAGAAAACCAGTACGGACCAAGACGGCAGTGGCAGCGGCACGAACGATCTACAACTCAACACAGAGTGCCGAGACACCAGTCCGAGGAGGAGGCCAATGAGAGAAGCCACGGCCCCAGATACCCATCAAGAATGGAGGCCACTGATCAGTGGACCCAGAGACACCAGCGTCCCAGACATCAGACCCAGCGCCCAAAACCAAGAGGACCACACCAACGTCCTAATGATGAGTACGCTCCACCACAAAGCGAGAGAGGCGGTTTTGGAGGAAGAGGGCGACGTGCTGGAGGACAAAGACAGAAGAGGCCGGATTGGTGGCAACATGACGATAGATATCTGTGAACGTCAACAACAACCTCCTACAACAATTCCAACCTCCGACAATCACCCTAACCAGCTACAATCACCCAAACTTCACACAATCACCTTAACCTCCTAAATTAACCCCAACCTTCTACAATTACCCCAACCTCCTAAATTAACCCCAACCTCCTACAATCAACCCAACTTCCTAAACTGTCCTGGGGTGAAGCCTCAAAATACCCACAGACCTTGACACCAGAACCAGACACCAAACCCAAGAGGAGCCCGTCACCGTCTTAATGACGAGTGCGCTCCTCCACGAGGAGAAGGAGACGGTTCTGGAGGAAGAGGTAGACGTGGTGGAGGATATAGGCGGATGAGACCTGGCTGGTGGCAAGATGGCGAAAGATGAACATCAAAATATCAGCGCCACCTCCTAAAATCACCCCAACTCCTAAAATCACCCCACCCTTCTAAATTCACCTAAACCTCCTAAAATCACCCCAATCATCTCTCCCCACACCTACAAATATAAAAATAATAAAAAATATTAAAATATGCTACTATTTATTCTTTATTAGTGTAATACAGTGTTCAGGTATGTTACTGAACATTTACTGAGAGTCTACAGTCTTTATTAGTGTAATTCAGTGTTCAGTTATGTTACTGAATGATCTGAGAGTCTACAGGCTTTATTAGTGTAATACAGTGTTCAGGTATGTTACTGAATGTTCTGCTGAGAGAATACAGGCTTTATTAGTGTAATACAGTGTTCAGGTACGTTACTGAACATTCTGCTGAGAGTCTACAGGCTTTATTAGTGTAATACGGTGATCAGGTATGTTACTGAATGTTCTGCTGAGAGTCTACAGGCTTTATTAGTGTAATACAGTGTTCAGGTATGTTACTGAACGTTCTGCTGAGAGTCTACAGGCTTTATTAGTGTAATACAGTGTTCAGGTATGTTACTGAATGTTCTGCTGAGAGTCTACAGGCTTTATTAGTGTAATACAGTGTTCAGGTATGTTACTGAATGTTCTGCTGAGAGTCTACAGGCTTTATTATTGTAATACAGTGTTCAGGTACGTTACTGAACGTTCTGCTGAGAGTCTACAGGCTTTATTAGTGTAATACAGTGTTCAGGTATGTTACTGAACGTTCTGCTGAGAGTGCTGATTTTATGCATCACATGAACAGATGTAGCTTTACAGGAACTTTGTGATTAGAAAAGTTCAGTAGAGCGTAAATAAGCAGAAGAAGAAAATAAAATCATAGAAGAAAGTCATAGAAAGTCATAGAAAGTCATAGAAATCGATAGAAACCCCCCTCGGTGAGAAAGCCATATGAGACAGTGATTAAGAAAAACTCCCTCAGAACTGGAGGAAGAAACCTTAGGAGGAACCAAGACTCATAAGGGGGCGGGGCCATCATCCTCTGATCAATCTACTCAAACAGTACTGATATAATAATGACTGTACCACCATATACTTCTGTTCAGCTGCTCAGGTGAGCTTATATAATCATAATATGATAGAACTAAGATTAATTGTAGTACAGATGAAGAACAGTGAGAGTGATGATGATGAGAGTTAATAAAGGTAGAAGGTTAGTGGAAACTAGTTAGAGTCCATGTTCGTTTAAATAGAGTCTGTAATGAAGGTTAGGCAGCTAGTCTGAGGCTAGGTAGCTGGTGGGACACGGTAACAGCAAGACCCGACGATCAGTCTTCCATCAGTCAGGACAGGTGGGCAGTCATACTGGGAGAAGATAAAGATATAGAATCAGTTCTGTTTGGATTTATGGAGATAGAGAGAATGTAGAACATTATCAGACTGTGACTAACGACCCCGGCAGGTCTGACTATAACAGCAGAACTAAAAGGAGAAAACCAGAAGATAACACAACAACGGGGGCCCCCTGAAACACTGGCACCCCACCACGCCATCATCCACAAACTCGAGTGACCGCATGCAAGAGGTGGGACAACAGCACCAGCATCTCAGTTTACCACAATTGCCTGTGTCCATGAACCCTTGGATCTACAACCTTCATCAACTGGAATCATTACATACCAAAAGCTAAACTAAACAAGTAAGTTTTCAGCCTAGACTTGAAGACTGAGACTGTGTCTGAGTCCCAGACATTATCTGGAAGACTATTCCAGAGTTGGGGGGCTTCATAAGAAAAGGCTCTTCCCCCTGCTGAGGATTTGTAAATTCTGGGAACTAATAAGAAGCCAGCCCCCTGTGATCTAAGTGATGGAGACGGTTTATAATAGGAAACGACGTCTTGCAGGTACTCAGGAGTGAGACCGTGTAGGGCTTTGTATGTCAATAGAAGAATTTTATCATCAACATAGAATTTAATTGGAAGCCAGTGCAGTGCTGATAGGACTGGGCTGATAGGACTGGGCTGATAGGACTGGGATGATAGGGGTGGGCTGATAGAACTGGCCTGATAGGACTGGGATGATAGGACTGGGCTGATAGGACTGGGCTGATAGGACGGTGCTGATAGAACTGGGCTGATAGGATGGTGCTGATAGGACTGGGCTGATAGGACGGTGCTGATAGGACGGTGCTGATAGGACGGTGCTGATAGGACTGGGCTGATATGATAAGTTTAACGTGAGGTCGGATAATTTCCTCCTTGCAGCTTTTGGTTTCAGAATAAGAACCTCAGTTTTGTCTCCAGTTAGAAGGAGGAAGTTTTGTTTTTATTGTTTCCTCCAGTCAGTAATGAGGTACAGCCTAGCATAAGACCTCAAGGTAGCAGTGAGAAACAACCTCATATCTTTTTTAGAACAGTTATTAAAGGCACTGTGGTACGTGTAGGTGTAGTGGCTGATAGTCTTAGTAAACTTAACAAGAGTTCCACTTACAAGCTTACAGACGTGCTGTGGTTGTGTTTTTCTGTTGATTTCTAATGACCAATCTCCAGAGTTCGTCTGACTTCTGTGTGCACAACACAACAAGTGAACATGGAAGACCATTTGAGTCTAAACATCTTCATACGTTCATGTTAATGTAAAACTTGGTGGTGACTTGATTAAGAAATGAATATACATCATCATAGCTTTCTTTTGAAGGTTAGTCTGAACCCACCTCTTCAGTCGGGGGAAAGGACACAATGGCTGTGTCCCAAACCTGAAGACTGGCTTCATACTTTGCTGTAAGTGCTTTAGAACAAGTGTTGAGGTGAAGGTGTTAGTAACAGACGGACTCTGTCTGTAGGTAACATTACACTGGTAAATAAATCATACCTATTGGATCTTCAGAAACTTCATGAACGTTCTGCTGAGAGTGCTGATTTTATGCATCACATGAACAGATGTAGCTTTACAGGAACTTTGTGATTAGAAAAGTTCAGTAGAGCGTAAATAAGCAGAAGAAGAAAATAAAATCATAGAAGAAAGTCATAGAAAGTCATAGAAATCGATAGAAACCCCCCTCGGTGAGAAAGCCATATGAGACAGTGATAAGAAGAACTCCCTCAGAACTGGAGGAAGAAACCTTAGGAGGAACCAAGACTCATAAGGGGGTGGGGCCATCATCCTCTGATCATCCTTCTCAAACAGTACTGATATAATAATGACTGTACCACCATATAGTTCTGTTCAGCTGCTCAGGTGAGCTTATATAATCATAATATGATAGAACTAAGATGAATTGTAGTACAGATGAAGAACAGTGAGAGTGATGATGATGAGAGTTAATAAAGGTAGAAGGTTAGTGGAAACTAGTTAGAGTCCATGTTCGTTTAAATAGAGTCTGTAATGAAGGTTAGGCAGCTAGTCTGAGGCTAGGTAGCTGGTGTGACACGGTAACAGCAAGACCCGACGATCAGTCTTCCATCAGTGTCGGTCAGGACAGGTGGGCAGTCATACTGGGAGAAGATAAAGATATAGAATCAGTTCTGTTTGGATTTATGGAGATAGAGAGAATGTAGAACATTATCAGACTGTGACTAAAGATCCCGGCAGGTCTGACTATAACAGCAGAACTAAAAGGAGAAAACCAGAAGAAACACAACAACAGGGGCCCCCTGAAACACTGGCACCCCACCACTCCATCATCCACAAACTCGAGTGACCGCATGCAAGAGGTGGGACAACAGCACCAGCATCTCAGTTTACCACAATTGCCTGTGTCCATGAACCCCTGGATCTACAACCTTCATCAACTGGAATCATTAAATACCAAAAGCTAAACTAAACAAGTAAGTTTTCAGTCTAGACTTGAAGACTGAGACTGTGTCTGAGTCCCAGACATTATCTGGAAGACTATTCCAGAGCTGGGGGGCTTCATAAGAAAAGGCTCTTCCCCCTGCTGAGGATTTGTAAATTCTGGAAACTAATAAGAAGCCAGCCCCCTGTGATCTACGTGATGGAGACGGTTTATAATAGAAAACGACGTCTTGCAGGTACTCAGGAGTGAGACCGTGTAGGGCTTTGTATGTCAATAGAAGAATTTTATCATCAACATAGAATTTAATTGGAAGCCAGTGCAGTGCTGATAGGACTGGGCTGATAGGACTGGGCTGATAGGACTGGGATGATAAGGGTGGGCTGATAGAACTGGCCTGATAGGACTGGGATGATAGGACTGGGCTGATAGGACTGGGCTGATAGGACGGTGCTGATAGAACTGGGCTGATAGGATGGTGCTGATAGGACGGTGCTGATAGGACGGTGCTGATAGGACGGTGCTGATAGGACTGGGCTGATATGATAAGTTTAACGTGAGGTCGGATCATTTCCTCCTTGCAGCTTTTGGTTTCAGAATAAGAACCTCAGTTTTGTCTCCAGTTAGAAGGAGGAAGTTTTGTTTTTATTGTTTCCTCCAGTCAGTAATGAGGTACAGCCTAGCATAAGACCTCAAGGTAGCAGTGAGAAACAACCTCATATCTTTTTTAGAACAGTTATTAAAGGCACTGTGGTACGTGTAGGTGTAGTGGCTGATAGTCTTAGTAAACTTAACAAGAGTTCCACTTACAAGCTTACAGACGTGCTGTGGTTGTGTTTTTCTGTTGATTTCTAATGACCAATCTCCAGAGTTCGTCTGACTCCTGTGTGCACAACACAACAAGTGAACATGGAAGACCATTTGAGTCTAAACATCTTCATACGTTCATGTTAATGTAAAACTTGGTGGTGACTTGATTGTGAAATGAATATACATCATCATCATAGCTTTCTTTTGAAGGTTAGTCTGAACCCACCTCTTCAGTCAGGGGAAAGGACACAATGGCTGTGTCCCAAACCTGAAGACTGGCTTCATACTTTGCTGTAAGTGCTTTAGAACAAGTGTTGAGGTGACGGTGTCAGTAACAGACGGACTCTGTCTGTAGGTAACATTACACTGGTAAATAAATCATACCTATTGGATCTTCAGAAACGGATCAGACTGAGATTAAAAACACAGCCATTCAATTCAGACACAACTTCATGTTCTCATGTATCTGCTCTGCTGGAGGACCAGCGTTTGTTGGTTTTGAACACATTCTTGCTGCGATGCTGGTCACCAACATGGGAGGCTAATAAGCAAACCATCACAAACCAGCAGGTTCCAGTGTTGAACACTGAACAAGCACCAGACCAGAACACTGCTCAATGCTGGTTTGACTGATGAGCAGCTGGTCTGAACAGATTCTTTACATCTTGAACATGTAAGTAGTTTGAAATCCTCTCAAATATCATCACATATGAATGTTTACATGTATATACAGTATCTCACAGAAGTGACTCCGCCCCTCACATTGTTGTAAATATGTTATTATATCTTTTCATGGGGCACTGAAGATACGACCTTTGACACAATGTTTGCAGTTCAAACTTTACGGTAAGTCATTTTCTTCATTTCTTCAAATCCAAAGCTTTAACTATCTTCTCTCTGGATGACGTTGGTGTTACTGCAGCTCGTCTTTTGGTTCTTCTGAGTTCCAGAGCTCTACATTTCTGAATCTGAGCACCTTCACTGTTCTGCAGTGGAACTTCTTTACTGTGTGATGATCACGTTGGATTAACTTGGAGGTTTTCAGTGTTGAGGTGTTTTCAGATACAGCTTTCAGCATCTTCTTCTGTTCTTCTCTGTAAGATCACTTCTATACTCATTTTTAAGATTCACTTAATAACTGAACATCAACACCTACTGTGTGAAAACAAAAATGACTTGTTTTAATGAAACACTTAAAGAAACTTATCAGACATTAATTAGGGACTAATCTGGAGTAGCTGTGCTAATTAATCAAATACATTTCCATGTAGCCATCAGACCACACCCACCCACCACTTCATCAGGTTCACCTCCTTATATCTACTCTCACTGTCCAGTGTATCAGCTCCACTGACCATATAGGAGCTACACTTACAGACTGTAGTTCATCTGATTCTCTTTATACATTGTTATGGTGTTCTTCAATGATCAGGACCCCCACAGGACCACCACAGAGCAGACACTGAACAGTCTAGTCACTTTATTATTACAATTTCCTATTTTGGACAGTTTCAGTGTGTAGGTAGCAGATTTCTGGTCTGGGGAATGTTTTCATGTCATACTCTGGACCCACTCATCCATGTGGAAGACACTCCGAACTAATTTGGGTCTAAATCCATCCTTGCAGATCACGTACACCGTACATGCTGATGGTCTTCTCTGGGGTGGATGGGATCTTCTAGCAGCATGATTCGACACATCACACGACTAGAAATGTCCCACACTGACCTGACTTGGACCCCTAGCCGACCGGATTAGCATCCGGTCGGCGTTGTTGCACCATTCTGCATCCGGTCGGCGGCGCGTTAACACGCAGCGGCCGCTCTTGGTCCGAGAATTGGTGCTTTTTGTGTCATTGTTTGTGGATATTCACGTCCATCTCTGCAAATATGTGCATCGGAACACCAGTGCACATATCCTACCACCGCCAGACCCTGCTTCAGTGGAGAAATCAGCCTACAAACAATCTTTCGGACGAAGTTCTGCAGACGCTACAAGAGCTCAGCCTGCTACAAGACCCAGGCCTGCAGTCCGCGGCGTTTCCTGATGGCGGAGCCCGGCGGAAGTGTCATCGCAAGCGGTGCGAGCGAAAGCGGAAGCGCGGTAAGAGAGCCGGGGGTTCGCGCGAGGCTAAAGGCTAGCCCTAGCCGCCCGGCTATACCATCGCTATTCCTCGCAAACGTCTGCTCCCTCGATAATAAACTGGACTGCATTCGACTCCAGCGAGCAACCCAGCGAGAGTTCAGAGACTGCTGTGCTCTAGTCTTTGTGGAATCGTGGCTCAGCGACAGTATTCCAGACAGCGCCATTCAGCTAGACGGGCTAGCCTCGTTCAGAGCGGATAGGAGCGCGGCTCTGTCCGGGAAGACCCGCGGTGGAGGCGTGTGTGTTTACATCAACACAGAATGGTGCAACAACGCTGTGACTGTCGCCAAGCACTGCTCTCCGCTGGTGGAGTTCGTCATAGTTAAGTGCAGACCTTTTTATTTAGTACGGGAATTCTCCGCCGTGCTGATAGCCGCCGTGTACATACCGCCTAGCGCTAGCGCTAATGCTAAAGAGGCACTGTGGGAGCTGCACGGGGGCGTCAGTGATCTGCAGACCAGACACCCAGACGCACTGTTCATTGTCGCCGGAGATTTTAACCACGCTAATCTCCAGTCAGTCCTCCCTAAATTCCATCAGCATGTGGACTTTGCCACGAGAGGAGCGAACGCGTTGGACCTTGTTTACACAAACATACCCAGCGCGTACCGGGCGGAGCCCCGCCCCCACCTCGCGTTCTCGGACCACATGTCTGTGTATCTGACTCCAGCTTACACACCCCTCATCAGACGCTCCAGACCAGTTCAGAAGCAGGTGAAAACCTGGCCGGCAGGAGCATCTCTGCCCTTCAGGACTGTTTTGAGTGCACTGCATGGGACATGTTCAGGGAGGCTGCGACTGAAGGCGACTCTGTTAACTTGGAGGAGTACACAGCATCAGTCACTGGCTACATCAGCAAGTGTATTGATGATGTCACTGTCTCCAAGACCATCACCATATGCCCAAACCAGAAGCCGTGGATGACTCCTGAGGTGCGTGCGCTACTGAGGACCCGCGACTCGGCCTTCAGAGTGGGTGACAAGGCGGCCCTAAGGAAAGCAAGAGCCAAATTGTCACGAGCCATCCGAGAGGCAAAGCGCGCTCACGCCCAGAGGATCCACAACCACTTCCAGGACACGGGTGACACGCGGCGCATGTGGCAGGGCATCCAGGAAATCACACACTACAGGACAATGCCACCGTCCTGTGACAGTGATGCCTTCCTCCCCGATGCCCTAAACGACTTTTATGCACGGTTTGAGGCACAGAACAACACGTTGGTGAGCAAGATCACACCCAAGCCAGACGAGCAGGCGCTGTGCCTGACTGCAGTGGACGTGAGGAAAACTCTGCACAGAGTCAACCCACGGAAAGCTGCAGGACCAGACAACATCCCTGGCAGAGTGCTCAGAGAGTGTGCAGACCAGTTGACAGATGTTCTCACGGACATCTTCAACGTCTCCCTGCGCAGCTCCACTGTCCCAACGTGCCTCAAGACCACCACCATCATCCCCGTGCCGAAGAAGTCCACGGTGTCCTGCCTCAATGACTACCGTCCCGTAGCTCTCACGCCCATCATCATGAAGTGCTTCGAGAGGCTAGTCATGAGGAACATCAAAACCCAACTGCCCTCTTCATTGGACCCCTTGCAATTTGCATATCGTCCCAACCGCTCCACGGACGATGCCATCACCACCACCCTTCATCTCTCCCTTACCCACCTGGAGAAGAAGGACACCTACGTCAGAATGCTGTTCATAGACTTCAGTTCAGCATTCAACACCATCATCCCACAGAATCTCACCAGGAAGTTAAGCCTGCTGGGCCTCAACACCCCCCTGTGCAACTGGATCCTGGACTTCCTGACAGGGAGGCCCCAGTTAGTCCGGTTCGGGAACAGCAGCTCCAGCACCATCACCATGAACACTGGGGCACCCCAGGGCAGTGTACTGAGTCCTCTGTTGTTCACCCTGCTGACTCATGACTGTGTTGCGAAACACAGTTCTAACAGCATCATAAAGTTCGCCGATGATACAACTGTGCTGGGTCTCATCAGCAAAGGCGACGAGTCAGCATACAGGGAGGAGGTACAGCAGCTGACAGACTGGTGTACAGTCAACAACCTTCACTGGAATGTAGAGAAGACCAAGGAAATGGTTGTTGACTTCAGGAAATCAAGACCGGACCACTCTCCGCTTAACATCAACGGCTCCTCTGTGGAGATCGTTAAGAGCACCAAGTTCCTTGGTGTCCACCTAGCGGAGAACCTCACCTGGTCCCTGAACACCATCTCTACAGCCAAGAAAGCCCAGCAGTGTCTCTACTTCCTCCGGAAGCTGAGAAAGGCCCGTCTCCCTCCACCCATCCTCACCCTCTTCTATAGGGGAACCATAGAGAGCATCCTAAGCAGCTGCATCACTGCCTGGTTTGGGACCTGCACAGCCTCTGACCGCAAGTCCCTCCAACGCATTGTGAGGACAGCTGAGAGAATCATCGGAGTCTCTCTCCTCTCCGTCTTGGACATTTACACCACCCGCTGCATCCGCAAAGCAACCAGCATTGTGGATGACCCCACCCACCCTTCACACAGACTGTTCTCCCTCCTGCCATCAGGAAGAAGGTACCGCAGCGTCCGGTCCAACACGACCAGACTCTGCAACAGCTTCTTCCCCCAAGACTTCTCAACACAACTCAACGTCTGAACTGATATCTTCTGGTACATGTACTCTCTCTCTCTCTCTCTCTCTCTCTCCAACCATTTACCCCAGATATAAAAAAAGGGAAGCATTTTTGCACAAAGCAAAAATGCTTTGAAGCATTTTTGCACAAAGCATTGCACTAATAACTTTACTACCTCACTGGACTCTATTTATTACACATTGCACAATTTGCACACAACCAGCAATTATTTATTATTCTCTGTCTGTACTGTGTTGTGTTGTCTGTCCGCACTTGTTTGTTTGTGTTGCACTTGTGTCTGTATGCACTGTCTACGTTGCACCATGGTCCTGGAGGAACGTTGTTTCGTTTCACTGTGTACTCTGTATGTAGTTGAAATGACAATAAAAACCCACTTGACTTGACTTGACTAATTCCCCAGACTTGAACCTAAGTGAGCATCTGTGGGACCACATGGATGGTGGTGTTGGCTCTATGGATCATCCTCCACGCTCCCTCCAGCAGCTGTGGGATGCACTGCAGACAGCATGGCTCCAGATATCTGTGACCACCTACCTGGACCTTACTGAGTCTCTGGATATTAGCTGGTGGTCATAATGATGTGACTCGACTATGTATTAGGGTGATGGGTCATTCTCAGCACTGCAGTGACACTGGCATGGTGGTGGTAGTATTAGTCTGTGTTGTGCTGGTATGAGTGGATCAGTACTGAGAATGAGCCATCACCCTAATAATAGCCGCTCTGTGGTGGTCCTGTGGGGGTCCTGATCATTAAAGCACAGGGTAATAAAGTATGAAGTGCTCCTATATGGTCAGTGGAGCTGATATAATGGACAGTGAGTGTAGATATAAGGAGGTGTACCTAATAAAGTGTCAGGTTGGTGTACATGGATGGATACTAATCCTGAACACACTGAACTGAAACTGCTGGATGAATGAATTCTATGGCTCCTTTAATGTTTCTCATAGAGTCTCTATGGATGGTGTTCTGTGAGGTGATGAAATGAAGCTACAGCAAGTTGTCAGTCTGATTCACATGAACTGCTCAAATCTGAGAAGTGAGGAGTAAACACAGCAGCGTCGCTATGATTCACTACATGAAGCCCATTAACTGTAGCCTCACATTCATTTACCAACAGAGACCTTCACAGAGTTCAACATTCCACTGTGATGTCACTACAGAGGCTGTGTGATGTCATAAAGGTGAAGCTGTAGGAAGTTCCGCGCGTGTCTCAGCGTCAAATCAGTCTGTGCTGAAGCGTCGAACGAGATAGAAGCAGAAATGATCTGGAGTAAGTTCTTGTGTTGTGGAGGAGGAGATGAAGAGAGTGAGAGACAGGAGGAGAACTGGAAGGAAGAAGGAGCACAGACTGAGAAGAAAGAGAGGAGAAAGAGGAGGAGGAGAGAGAGAAGGTGGAGGTTATTGAGGAAAGCACCACATGAGGCTGAGGAGAGCGAGACTCCTCCAGTGGAGAACGTGACTGTGCTGATGGAGGAAGCCGAGACAGAGCCGGTGGACATCAGCACACACACTGAGCAGCTTCTGAGTGAGTAGATGAGTCGATGTCACTATAATTAACAGTAGTTACTGAACAAGTCAGTGATTGTCAGTACATACTGAATAAATCAGAACAGTTACTGAATAATCACTGAATAATTCACTGTAGACACTAAATTCAGAGTAATATGTGAATAAATCACAGCAGATACTTAATAATTCATACTAATCACTGAATAAATCAGAGCACAGCGCTGGATACACTTTCCTTTAGTGTAGGGGTGGAACTTCTACCAACTTCAAGTACTCTGGTGGTTGACCAATCAGAACAGAGTTTGTGAAATTACTAATTAGAGCATACTGGGCTCAGTGGGAGGCAGAGCTTAAAGAAATAGACAGTTTTAGACAGAGGTAGAGTTACATCTGAAGGGTTAATGTTAATGTTAGGTAGGGTTGAGTGTAGGGTTAATGTTAGTGTAAGGTAGGGTTAAGATTAGGGTTAATGTTAATGTTAGGTAGTGTTAAGTGTAGGGTTAATGTTAGTGTTAGGTAGGGTTAAGTGTAGGATTAATGTTAATGTTAATGTTAGGTAGGGTTAAGTGTAGGGTTAATGTTAAGGTTAGGTGGGGTTAAGATTAGGGTTAATGTTAAGTAGTGTTAAGTGTAGGGTTAATGTTAAGCTTAGGTAGGGTTAAGTGTAGGGTTAATATTAATGTTAGGTAGGGTTAAGTGTAGGGTTAATGTTAGGTAGTGTTAAGTGTAGGGTTAATGTTAATGTTAGGTAGGGTTAAGTGTAGGGTTAATGTTAATGTTAGGTAGTGTTAAGTTTAGGGTTAATGTTAAGGTTAGGTAGGGTTAAGTGTAGGGTTAATGTTAATGTTAGGTAGGGTTAGGTGTAGGGTTAATGTTAATGTTAGGTAGTGTTAAGTGTAGGGTTAATGTTAATGTTGGGTAGGGTTAAGTGTAGGGTTAATGTTAATGTTAGGTAGGGTTAAGTGTAGGGTTAATGTTAAGGTTACTCTGTGGTAGTTGTGGTGTATGTATTTTTTTAATAATATTATTTAATATTTAATAAAATCAGGAATTGAACTGATTATAAACTCTAATCTGTCTAAATGATTCAATTCTAAATAAAATAGGCGTCAACAATGAGACGGCTAGTGAGCTGCAGGAGTCAGTATCTGACAGTGCTGGACCACCCTCTAGCACCCCTCTGGGTGAGTAGGAGAACCTGTTATCAAGATGAACATCATTCTATCTCTACATTAACAGAACAAATGCTGATATTATTCATTCTGATATGAATATTAAAGCAGGAGAACTGAGAGCTCCTGGGACCAGTGAGCTCCTGGGGAACCTGCCGAGGGACGTTGCTGGAGGAGAAGTGGTGGTCCAGCATCTGGGTGAGTAAAAGAATGAAACGTTGGATATTGTGATAACGACCCAGCTGGACAGATGTTGATATTTATTGATGTTCAAACAGAAGAGCAGACCTGTGAGCACACTGAGGAGGAGACCAGGACAGAAATGCTGCTGGAGGAACTTCCAACCTCCAGCACATCTCTGGGTGAGCAGAACAAACTATTAGCATCATGCTAACTCTGAATTGTACAGCATTGGAGAACATTACCAGAACAAACCGGCTGCTGTTGGTCCACTCCAGCACGTAGTCCAGTCCTGTTGATGTAATAAATGAACAAGTTAATGAAGACCACCTGAACTCCATCAGGCACTAGTTAAGATTGGGTGATGTCATCATTTTCTGACTTGACAAGGACCATCAGAACTGACCATAACGTTACTGAACATCTGCTGATCTTCTTAGAATCTGACTCAGGAGCTCCGGTCGCGGATAAGGTTGAGGACACTGGGGTAGAAATTCTCAAGACCCTGGTGTCCTCCCACATGGACCACACTGTCCAGTCCTTCGGTAAGTAACGGAAATGACCTGTGGAAATATATCAAGTATGAAAATAACACAGCTGGACGACTGACAGTGTTTATTAATGTGAAAGACGACGAGAAGATGATGACAGTGGTGAGAGTGATATCTGCAGCAGTGGCTTTCAGATACCTGCAGAACAACTTACAGGAATCTGAACTGCAGACCCTCGAGTTCCCTCCGGGTGAGTAAAAGAAGAACTCACTACAAAAACTACATTCAGACAAAAGCAGAAACATGAATAACTTAATATCTCTCAACATCTCACTCTTACTGAATATCTTCTACATACATTAGTGAACAACACCATCGCCGGAATCGAGGTCGCCTGCGAGGTTGTTCTTGTGCTGCTGCAGAGACTTGCCTTGTCACCTGACCAGCAGCTGAGTGAGTAAAACACATAAACACTAAATATTAAAGATGATACTAAAGACTTCACAGCCAACATGTCCATGTGGGGCCCGTATGGTTTTATCTGGCCTGTATGGGTTTCACGTGGGCTTGTAGGGGCTTCATGATTGGTGATACATGGAGCCCCGCTGGGTTATAACTTTTTGCCCCGTTTGGGTTACAGTTGTGAGCCACACTTAGGCTACTGTTGGGGGACTGTTCACATGGTTGATTGTTCACATTGGTCCATCTTGCAGTCCCGATTGGCCCTAGTTACTGTTCCACATTAACAAACACACACAGGGTCCATATGAAGACAATGGACAAATCTTTGTAGGACATGTTGGCTGGGTCAGTAGATTTTAAAGAAGAAATATCAGATCTGCTGATACTCAGAGCTTCAATATCAGGATCAGCATCTTTACCAGGTTCTGTGATGATGTAGCAGCTGAACATTTGCTGATATTTATTTCTATTAAATCAGTTAACAAGGTGCTGAGAGTGATGGTGACAGTTCCTCGGTATGCTGTTGTCGGATTGCTGTTGATCAAACATCTAAACAGCATCAGAGGCAACAACAGCACGGCTCTGGGTAAGTAACAGAAACCAGAACCTTCTCTGACACCAGGGCAGCAGAATAGACTAGGCTGGCGTTGGTCCATTCCAGCAGATAGAAATATATCAGTTGACGATGACCACTCAAACTCAGTCAGGCTCCATTTGGTGATGTGACTTGATGATCAGAACCCACCATAATATGACTGAACATCTGCTGATCCTTTCAGAACCAGGAACTGATGTAGACACCGAGGTGGGGGTGGATTCAGAGGCGGAGGCCCTGTATAAGATCTTCTGCCCCCACATGGACTCGCTCTACTCACAGCTTGGTAAGTACCGGAAACGGTCAGTGCAAATATATGAAGAGTGAAAATGATGCAGCTGGAAAACTGACAGTGTGTATCAATGTGAATCCAGTGGATGAGATGCTGACGGGGGTTTTGGTGCAGTTGGCTGCCAACGCCCTGTTATACCTCAAACATGTGTACGAAGACCCTCCAGGTGAGTCATCATAATAACATTCAGGTAAAAGTAGGAATCATGTTTAATGTTAACATGAACCTGTATTCATTCATTCTTTCTGAATGAACTAGTGAACAACAACGAATCCAAGGCCATCATCATCACCCAGGCCTTGTATACTATCCTGGAGGGGCTCGTCACTAAGAGTGATCAGCATCTGAGTGAGTAAAGCAAATGATCACCAGAAACTAAAGATGGAGCCCATGTGGTAACAGCTGGTGGTCTCAGACTGATATGAGCAGAAAGAGCTGATCATCTTTAGAGCTTAAGAAGTAGTAACATCAGATCAGCTGATACTCAAGTCTTCAATATCAGTGTCACCATCTTTACTAGGTTCTGTGATGAAGACTCAGCGGAACAACTGCTAATATTTATTTCTATTAAATCAGTTAACGACTTTCTTCAACTGATGTCCGTGGCTCCCGATTACCGGGACATCGTTGAGGTGCTGGCGTCCCTGCTGGACGGCGCCAGAAATTATTACTGTGGATGTCTGGGTGAGTAGAAGAACCTAGTAGCTTGATGATCATCATAATAACTGTAATGTCTGAAGAACTGCTAATGTTTCATCAGGATTTATTAGTTATTAATATTCATCTGAACTCATACTAATTCTGCTCGGGGTCATTTTACGAGGTGACTCTGAGTCCAGTTTGTATGTGAGCAACACAAACACCATAGTCAGGTCCAACCGCAGTGATGGATCTGGACAGCTGTTGATGTTTCTTTATGTTGCAGCAGGAGACCAGACCGAGAAGGTGGAGGAAGCTGGAGCTCCAGCCGAATCCACCAACATTGAGCCTCCTGAACCATGTCAGCTGCCTCAGCCGCCTCGGGGTGAGTAAAGAAAACTAATCTCAGATTCTGTTTACGTGAACATACACTCTTAAAAATAATGGTACTTCCTCAGATCTCAGGTTGGAGATCACCTTTAGAGATAAACTTTCACTGGTAGTGGAGCTTCTACAAGGTTCTTCATGCTCACACATCTGTTTTACATAGAAGCATCCATTAAAATGTTCTTCAGGAGACCAAAAGTTCTTCTTCTACAGTAACTACACACTGATACTAACATGAGTGTATTTGTAGCTCACAGAGACAGAATGAGCCGAGGATGTCCTGAAGTGAAGGCTCCTCCTCGTCCACGGCCAGAAAACCAGTACGGACCAAGACGGCAGTGGCAGCGGCACGAACGATCTACAACTCAACACAGAGTGCCGAGACACCAGTCCGAGGAGGAGGCCAATGAGAGAAGCCATGGCACCAGATACCAATCAAGAATGGAGGCCACTGATCAGTGGACCCAGAGACACCAGCGTCCCCGACATCAGACCCAGCGCCCAAAACCAAGAGGACCACGCCAACGTCCTAATGATGAGTACGCTCCACCACAAAGCGAGAGAGGCGGTTTTGGAGGAAGAGGGCGACGTGCTGGAGGACAAAGACAGAAGAGGCCGGATTGGTGGCAACATGACGATAGATATCTGTGAACGTCAACAACAACCTCCTACAACAATTCCAACCTCCGACAATCACCCTAACCAGCTACAATCACCCCAACTTCACACAATCACCTTAACCTCCTAAATTAACCCCAACCTTCTACAATTACCCCAACCTCCTAAATTAGCCCCAACCTCCTACAATCAACCCAACTTCCTAAACTGTCCTGGGGTGAAGCCTCAAAATACCCACAGACCTTGACACCAGAACCAGACACCAAACCCAAGAGGAGCCCGTCACCGTCTTAATGACGAGTGCGCTCCTCCACGAGGAGAAGGAGACGGTTCTGGAGGAAGAGGTAGACGTGGTGGAGGATATAGGCGGATGAGACCTGGCTGGTGGCAAGATGGCGAAAGATGAACATCAAAATATCAGCGCCACCTCCTAAAATCACCCCAACTCCTAAAATCACCCCACCCTTCTAAATTCACCTCAACCTCCTAAAATCACCCCAATCATCTCTCCCCACACCTACAAATATAAAAATAATAAAAAATATTAAAATATGCTACTATTTATTCTTTATTAGTGTAATACAGTGTTCAGGTATGTTACTGAACATTTGCTGAGGGTCTACAGTCTTTTTTAGTGTAATACAGTGTTCAGGTATGTTACTGAACATTTACTGAGAGTCTACAGTCTTTATTAGTGTAATACAGTGTTCAGTTATGTTACTGAATGATCTGAGAGTCTACAGGCTTTATTAGTGTAATACAGTGTTCAGGTATGTTACTGAATGTTCTGCTGAGAGACTACAGGCTTTATTAGTGTAATACAGTGTTCAGTTATGTTACTGAATGATCTGAGAGTCTACATACTTTATTAGTGTAATACAGTGTTCAGGTATGTTACTGAACATTTACTGAGAGACTACAGGCTTTATTAGTGTAATACAGTGTTCAGGTACGTTACTGAACGTTCTGCTGAGAGTCTACAGGCTTTATTAGTGTAATACAGTGTTCAGGTATGTTACTGAATGTTCTGCTGAGAGTCTACAGGCTTTATTAGTGTAATACAGTGTTCAGGTATGTTACTGAACGTTCTGCTGAGAGTCTACAGGCTTTATTAGTGTAATACAGTGTTCAGGTATGTTACTGAATGTTCTGCTGAGAGTCTACAGGCTTTATTAGTGTAATACAGTGTTCAGGTATGTTACTGAACATTTACTGAGAGACTACAGGCTTTATTAGTGTAATACAGTGTTCAGGTACGTTACTGAACGTTCTGCTGAGAGTCTACAGGCTTTATTAGTGTAATACAGTGTTCAGGTATGTTACTGAATGTTCTGCTGAGAGTCTACAGGCTTTATTAGTGTAATACAGTGTTCAGGTATGTTACTGAACGTTCTGCTGAGAGTCTACAGGCTTTATTAGTGTAATACAGTGTTCAGGTATGTTACTGAATGTTCTGCTGAGAGTCTACAGGCTTTATTAGTGTAATACAGTGTTCAGGTATGTTACTGAATGTTCTGCTGAGAGTCTACAGGCTTTATTATTGTAATACAGTGTTCAGGTATGTTACTGAATGTTCTGCTGAGAGTCTACAGGCTTTATTAGTGTAATACAGTGTTCAGGTATGTTACTGAACGTTCTGCTGAGAGTGCTGATTTTATGCATCACATGAACAGATGTAGCTTTACAGGAACTTTGTGATTAGAAAAGTTCAGTAGAGCGTAAATAAGCAGAAGAAGAAAATAAAATCATAGAAGAAAGTCATAGAAAGTCATAGAAATCGATAGAAACCCCCCCTCGGTGAGAAAGCCATATGAGCTATTGATAAGAAAAACTCCCTCAGAACTGGAGGAAGAAACCTTAGGAGGAACCAAGACTCATAAGGGGGCGGGGCCATCATCCTCTGATCAATCTACTCAAACAGTACTGATATAATAATGACTGTACCACCATATACTTCTGTTCAGCTGCTCAGGTGAGCTTATATAATCATAATATGATAGAACTAAGATTAATTGTAGTACAGATGAAGAACAGTGAGAGTGATGATGATGAGAGTTAATAAAGGTAGAAGGTTAGTGGAAACTAGTTAGAGTCCATGTTCGTTTAAATAGAGTCTGTAATGAAGGTTAGGCAGCTAGTCTGAGGCTAGGTAGTTGGTGTGACACGGTAACAGCAAGACCCGACGATCAGTCTTCCATCAGTGTCAGTCAGGAGAGGTGGGCAGTCATACTGGGAGAAGATAAAGATATAGAATCAGTTCTGTTTGGATTTATGGAGATAGAGAGAATGTAGAACATTATCAGACTGTGACTAACGACCCCGGCAGGTCTGACTATAACAGCAGAACTAAAAGGAGAAAACCAGAAGATAACACAACAACGGGGGCACCCTGAAACACTGGCACCCCACCACGCCATCATCCACAAACTCGAGTGACCGCATGCAAGAGGTGGGACAACAGCATCAGCATCTCAGTTTACCACAATTGCCTGTGTCCATGAACCCCTGGATCTACAACCTTCATCAACTGGAATCATTAAATACCAAAAGCTAAACTTAACAAGTAATTTTTCAGTCTAGACCTGAAGACTGAGACTGTGTCTGAGTCCCGGACATTATCTGGAAGACTATTCCAGAGTTGGGGGGCTTTATAAGAAAAGGCACTTCCCCCTGCTGAGGATTTGTAAATTCTGGGAACTAATAAGAAGCCAGCCCCCTGTGATCTAAGTGATGGAGATGGTTCATAATAGGAAAGACGTCTTGCAGGTACTCAGGAGAGAGACCGTGTAGGGCTTTGTATGTCAATAGAAGAATTTTATCATCAAGAATTTAATTGGAAGCCAGTGCAGCGCTGATAGGACTGGGCTGATAGGACTGGGCTGATAGGACTGGGCTGATAGAACTGGGCTGATAGAACTGGGCTGATAGGACTGGGCTGATAGGACTGGGTGGATAGGACTGGGCTGGTAGAACTGGGCTGATAGGATTGGGCTGATAAGACTGGGGTTATATAAATGGGCTGATAGGACTGGGCTGATAGAACTGGGCTGATAGGACTGGGCTGATAGGACTGGGTGGATAGGACTGGGCTGGTAGAACTGGGCTGATAGGATTGGGCTGATAAGACTGGGGTTATATAAATGGGCTGATAGGACTGGGCTGATACAACTGGGCTGATTGAACTAGGCTGATAGGACTGGGCTGATAGGACTGGGATGATAGGACTGGGCTGATTGGACTGGGCTGACAATACTGGGCTGATAGGATTGTGCTGAGAGGACTGGGCTGATAGGACTGGGTTGATAGAACCTGGCTGACAATACTGGGCTGATAGAACTGGGATGATAGGACTGGGCTGATAGGACTGGGCTGATAGGACTGGGCTGATAGGACTTGGATGATAGGACTGGGATGATAGGACTAGGCTGATAGGACTGGGCTGACAATACTGGGCTGAGAGGACTGGGCTGATAGGACTGGGCTGATAGGACTGGGCTGAGAGGACTGGGCTGAGAGGACTGGGCTGAGAGGACTGTGCTGATAGGACTGTGCTGATAGGACTAGGCTGATAGGACTGGGCTGATAGGACTGGGCTGATAGAACTGGGCTGATGGGACTGGGCTGATATGATCAGATTGGTGTTAGTTAGGACCCTAGCTGCAGCGTTTTGAACAAGTTGAAGTTTACTGAGGTTCTGGAACATTCCGACAATAGAGTGTTACAATAATCTAGCCTTAAGGTAACAAAAGCATGTACTAGTTCAACATAATGCATGGATGAAGCTCTTCTTAGCTTATCGATGGTACGAAGATGTAGTGAAGCTGTTCTAGAAATATTAGTTATATGTTGATTAAATGATAGATCTGAATCCCTGTGAATCCTGTAAGCTTGGTTGCTGCTGCTCCCCGTTTTTGAGCCAGTAGATGGAAAGGCTTGTGACCCCATATACTCTCCATTTGTTACGGAGGGGTCTGTACACTTAGTAGGCTCTAGCAAGGAGGTTCCCATTAGAAGTTTGCATGATCCCGGGGCATCAGAGTCTTTTATATTGGAGTCTGTGTTGCCTTTTTCTTCTAATTCATATACGGGCAGTGATGTCTTAATTAGGGGAATTGGATTGAATGTTCTGACTGTTCCTTTGCATAGAGTTTTCCTGACATCTGATTTTGTCCAGGGAGAAGTGGACTTGGGTGTACGTTCTTGTTTGCCAGTGGAGGGGGTGCATTTGCTTTTAGGGAACAACCTTGCCGGCGAACGGGTCTGGGGAAATGATTCTCCATCTTTGGTGGTAACTTGTCAGATGGGTGTTTTGGAGGACGTTTCCAACGAGATCTTTAACTCTTGTGACATGTGCTATGAGTAAAATGCCTTCAACCGGTTCTCCTTTTTCTCCAGCAGGTGTTTCGGAGGGGAAAACAGTTGAAATTCCCTCTTCCCTTTCTGTTTCACGTGATGAACTAGTAAGGGAGCAGTTGGCTGATCCTTCTCTCAGTGAGTTGTTTGACAAAGTTTTACCTGCAGATGTTTTTAAGGATGTATCTTCAGGTTACTTCCTCGAGGATGAACTGTTGTTGAGGAAATGGGTTCCTCACGGCATTCATTTTGTGGGAGACTCTATTCAGCAAATTGTAATGCCAAAAAGGTTCCGTTGTCTAATGTTACAAACTGCCCATGATGTATCGGGACATTTGGGGGTCAAAAAGACCTATAATAGAATACTTCAGCATTTCTTTTGGCCAAAATTAAAAATTGATGTATCTTTGTACATTAAGACTTGCCAGATAACTGGTAAGCCCAATTAGACATTGAAACCTGCTCCTCTTTACCCTATTCCTGCTATTAGTCAACCATTTGAACATCTGATTGTGGACTGTGTTGGCCCCTTACCCAAGTCCAAAGCCGGAGGTACTTATCTTTTGATTGTTATCCTGCAGCCTATCCCCTACGGTCTATCACTGAAAAATCTGTGGTTGAAGCTTTGACTCATTTTAGTTTTTGGAATCCCTCGGGTCATACAGTCTGACCAAGGATCTCATTTTACTTCTAGTTTGTTTAGCCAGGTATTGAAGTGGCTTCATGTAAAACATAACCGAGCTACTGCTTATCATGCTCAGAGCCAAGGGGCATTAGAGCGATTTCATCAGACACTGAAGTCTTTGCTACGTTCTTACTGTGTTCAAATGCAAGGGGATTGGGAAGCAGGGTTGCCGTGGTTATTGCTGGCTGCTAGAGAGGCGTCTCAGGAAAGTTCCGATGTCACTGTTGACTGATGGTTTA
Organism: Megaleporinus macrocephalus; assembly: GCA_021613375.1. Taxonomy (NCBI): domain Eukaryota; kingdom Metazoa; phylum Chordata; class Actinopteri; order Characiformes; family Anostomidae; genus Megaleporinus; species Megaleporinus macrocephalus. The sequence continues at coordinate 45,830,917 of CM038708.1, forward strand.
AAAATGTCAGAGCCACCTAAGCATGTTTTAGGCTATGTTAGTGATTTCCAAAGACGTCTCTATGAGACTTATCCTGGGAAAGGTTAAGCCTTTCCCAGGATAAGATGAAGCGTCTGTTTGATCGCCGGGCAGAAGTTCATGTATTTCAGCCAGGTGACCAAGTTCTTGCCTTGTTGCCTATTGTTGGATCTCCATTTCAGGCTCCATTTCAGGCCAAGTTTGTGGGTCCATATACAGTGGTGAAACAAAAATCTGATCTTAATTACATGTTGGAGACACCAGACAGAAGAAAGTTAACCAGAATATGTCATGTCAACCTGTTAAAACCCTATTATGGGCGGGAGTCTATTGATGTCCATTGATGTGAAGCCTGTTCTTTTGGCTGAGGTTTGTTCTGCAGAAGAACAATCTGATCCATCTAGCACTAGTCTGGCTAGGGTTAGTTCCAGAACCCATTGATGAGTTTGATCCAGGAGATTCCAAGACGTGCTTGGGCATTTGCCTGCGGTTCAGCGTTTAGACTTAATTAAATTGATCTCTGAATAAAAGTCACTGTTTCCGGATACGCCTACCTGTACCAATCTGATTGAGCATGACATTGATGTGGGTGATGCGACCCCTATTCAGCAGAGATATTATCGTGTCTCCCTAGATAAGAGAAGACAGTTGGACAGAGAAGTTGAGTACATGCTTAAAAACAACATAGCTGAACCTTCTTTCTCCAGCTGGGCCTCTCCATGCTTGTTGGTAAATAAGCCTGATGGTTCTTTCAGGTTCTGCACTGATTACCGAAAGGTAAATGCAGTGAACAAGCCTGATTCTTTCCCTTTGCCATGGGTGGATGATTGTATCGATCAGGTGGGGTCTGCCCAGTTTGTAAGTAAATTTGATTTATTGAAAGGCTATTGGCAGGTTCCGTTAACAACAAGGGCCCAAGAAATTTCTGCTTTCATTACACCATCTGGCCTACACTCATACAAAGTTATGAGTTTTGGACTTCCAAATGCCCCCGCTACATTTCAGCGATTAAGGAATCATGTAGTCTCTGGTTTAGAAGGGTGTGCTGTTTACCTCCACGATCTTGTGGTTACGAGTGACACTTGGGATGCTCACCTTCTTCGTATACGAGAATTGTTTGATAGATTTGTTGAGGCTAATCTTACAATCAACCTGTTGAAATGTGAATTTGCGAAGGCTACTGTTACCTATTTGGGAATGGTTCTGGGACAGGGACAAGTGTGCCCGTTGAAATCTAAAGTGACAGCTATTGATCAGTTTCCCCCTCCTGCCCCTAAAGAAGAATTGATGCGTTTTCTTGGGAAGGTTGGGTACTACCGTGCCTTCTGTAAAAAGGTTTCAGTAGGGGCAGCACCCCTAACTAATTTGCTACAACATCAAGTTAAGTTTGACTGGACTCAGATTGGTCAGCAAGCTTTTGAGGAGTTAAAGTTACTTCTTACAGTAGCTCCAGTTTTAGCCGCACCTCTGTTGGATCATTGTTTCAAATTGCAGGTTGATGCCAGCATTGTCGGTGCTGGGGCAGTTCTGATGCAGGCTTCTGAGTATGGAGTAGACCACCCTGTGGGGTTTTTCTTGAAAAAATGTAATTCTTACCAACATTCTTACTAATTTGGGCCCTAAAACATTTTGAAGTCTATGTGGGTACGGCTTGTCCCCTGGTAGTGTATACAGATCATAACCCTTTGACTTTTCTGCTTTCTTTACAGAACCCCAATCAGCGGTTAATGAGGTGGTGTCCATTTTTGCAGGGGTACCACCTGGACATACGGCATATTAGGGGCCAGGATAGTATAGTTGCGGATGCCTTGTCCCGTGGCCCATGTGGTAAATGATTTCTGGCTGATGTCTTGTTATCTCCAGTGTTTTGATTCTCCTTTTTGCTTTCTCTCTCTATTCTACCTTAAATTGTTTCCTAGGCACCAAGGTTGCTGTTGGGAACTGGTGACTGAGGAGGTTGTGTAAAGTGGACTTAAACTTGGATGCAGCAGGACTGGATCGAAGCTGTTGGACTGTTGGGGTTTTTTTTTAAGGGAGGGTGTGTGACGTGCCTGTCCCATTCCCCTGCTTGGGTTTTAGTGGGAGGGGTTAGATCTTATTAGGAGACTACTTACACCTGTGTAGGGTGCTTTTAAAGGGGGTCTTTTCCTTTGTTCTTTGTTTGGTTTTTTGGTTTGTTGCAAGCAGCTCAGTTTTTGGGCCTGCTTGGGTTTACTTACGTTTGGCATTATGCTTTAGTTGTTTCTGTTAATCTTTAGATTTCCTTTGGCCACCTTTTGTTTCTAAATTTTCTGGACATGTCCTTTTTCCCTTAATTTTTTCATTCACTTATTTTTTGAGAAAAAACAACAACAACAAAAAAAAAACAAGCAAAGAACAAAGAAAAAGGCCCCCTTTAAAAGCACCCCACACAGGTGTAAGTAGTCTTCAATGAGATCTAACCCCACCCACTAAAACCCAAGCAGGGGAATGGGACAGGCACGTCACAGCTGCTACACCAGGAATAAAAATATCAGCCAAGTTTAACGTGAAGTCGGATAATTTCCTCCTTGCAGCTTTTGGTTTCAGAATAAGAACCTCAGTTTTGTCTCCAGTTAGAAGGAGGAAGTTTTGTTTTTATTGTTTCCTCCATTCAGTAATGAGGTACAGCCTAGCATAAGACCTCAAGGTAGCAGTGAGAAACAACCTCATATCTTTTTTAGAACAGTTATTAAAGGCACTGTGGTACGTGTAGGTGTAGTGGCTCATAGTTTGAGTAAACTTAACAAGAGTTCCACTTACAAGCTTACAGACGTGCTGTGGTTGTGTTTTTCTGTTGATTTCTAATGACCAATCTCCAGAGTTCATCTGACTCCTGTGTGCACAACACAGCAAGTGAACATGGAAGACCATTTGAGTCTAAACATCTTCATACGTTCATGTTAATGTAAAACTTGGTGGTGACTTGATTGTGAAATGAATATACATCATCATCATAGCTTTCTTTTGAAGGTTAGTCTGAACTCACCTCTTCAGTCGGGGGAAAGGACACAATGGCTGTGTCCCAAACCTGAAGACTGGCTTCAAACTTTGTTGTAAGTGCTTTAGAACAAGTGTTGAGGTGAAGGTGTTGGTAACAGACGGACTCTGTCTGTAGGTAACATTACACTGGTAAATAAATCAGACCTATTGGATCTTCAGAAACGGATCAGACTGAGATTAAAAACACAGACATTCAGTTCAGACACAACTTCATGTTCTCATGTATCTGCTCTGCTGGAGGACCAGCGTTTGTTGGTTTTGAACACATTCTTGCTGCGATGCTGGTCACCAACATGGGAGGCTAATAAGCAAACCATCACAAACCAGCAGGTTCCAGTGTTGAACACTGAACAAGCACCAGACCAAAACACTGCTCAATGCTGGTTTGACTGATGAGCAGCTGGTCTGAACAGATTCTTTACATCTTGAACATGTAAGTAGTTTGAAATCCTCTCAGATATCATCACATATGAATGTTTACATGTATATACAGTATCTCACAGAAGTGACTCCGCCCCTCACATTGTTGTAAATATGTTATTATATCTTTTCATGGGACAACACTGAAGATACGGCCTTTGATACAATGTTTACAGTTGAAACTATACAGTAAGTCATTTTCTTAATTTCTTCAAATCCAAAGCTTTAACTATGTTCTCGCTGGATGATGTTGGTGTTACTGCAGCTCGTCTTTTGGTTCTTCTGAGTTCCAGAGCTCTACATTTCTGAATCTGAGCACCTTCACTGTTCTGCAGTGGAACTTCTTTACTGTGTGATGATCACGTTGGATTAACTTGGAGGTTTTCAGTGTTGAGGTGTTTTCAGATACAGCTTTCAGCATCTTCTTCTGTTCTTCTCTGTAAGATCACTTCTATATGCATTTTTAAGATTCGCTTAATAACTGAACATCAACAACTACTGTGTGAAAATAAAAATGACTTGTTTTGATAAAACAGTTAAAAACTAATCTGACATTAATTAGGGACTAATCTGGAGTAGCTGTGCTAATTAATCAAATGATACATTTACATGTAGCCATCAGACCACACCCACCCACCACTTCATCAGGTTCACCTCCTTATATCTACTCTCACTGTCCACTATATCAGCTCCACTGACCATATAGGAGCTCCTCTTACAGACTGTAGTTCATCAGATTCTCTTTATACATTGTTATGGTGTTCTTCAGTGATCAGAACCCCCACAAGACCACCACAGAGGAGGTACTGAACAGTTGAGTTACATTATTATGAGCATGTGGATGTCAGTATTCTGGTCTGGGGAATGTGTTCATGTCATACTTTGGACCCACTCATTCATGTGGAAGACACACCGATCTGATCTGGGTGTGATCTGATCTCTCTGGGTGTTATTGGTGTGTTGGTTTGTGTTGTACTGGTGTGAGAGGATCAGACACAGCAGTGCTCCTGGAGATATGAAGACCTCAGTGTCACTGCTGGACTGAGAATCATCCACCAACCAAAACTATCCAGACAGCAGTGTCCTGTGGGCAGCGTCCTGTGTCCACTGATGAAGGACTAGAGGATCACAAACTGTGCAGCAGCAGATGAGCTACTGTCTCTGACTTTACACGTACAAGGTGGACCAGCAAGTAGTAGGAGTGTCTAATAGAGTGGACAGTGAGTACTTCCAGGAGCACTGCTGTGTCTGATCCACTCACTCCAGCATAACACACACCAATACACTACCAACACAACAGTGTCACTGCAGTACTGAGAATGACCCATCACCCTAATAATAGCCGCTCTGTGGTGGTCCTGTGTGGGTCCTGACCATTAAAGAACAGGGTAATAAAGTATAAAGTGCTCCTATATGGTCAGTGGAGCTGATATAATGGACAGTGAGTGGAGATATAAGGAGGTAAACCTAATAAAGTGTCAGGTTGGTGTACATGGATGGAGACTAATCCTGAACACACTGAACTGAAACTGCTGGATGAATGAATTCTATGGCTCCTTTAATGTTTCTCATAGAGTCTCTATGGATGGTGTTCTGTGAGGTGATGAAATGAATCTACAGCAAGTTGTCAGTCTGATTCACATGAACTGCTCAAATCTGAGAAGTGAGGAGTAAACACAGCAGCGTCGCTACGATTCACTACATGAAGCCCATTAACTGTAGCCTCACATTCATTTACCAACAGAGACCTTCACAGAGTTCAACATTCCACTGTGATGTCACTACAGAGGCTGTGTGATGTCATAAAGGTGAAGCCGTAGGAAGTTCCACGCGTGTCTCAGCGTCAAATCAGTCTGTGCTGAAGCGTCGAACGAGATAGAAGCAGAAATGATCTGGAGTAAGTTCTTGTGTTGTGGAGGAGGAGATGAAGAGAGTGAGAGACAGGAGGAGAACTGGAAGGAAGAAGGAGCACAGACTGAGAAGAAAGAGAGGAGAAAGAGGAGGAGGAGAGAGAGAAGGTGGAGGCTATTGAGGAAAGCACCACATGAGGCTGAGGAGAGTGAGACTCCTCCAGTGGAGAACGTGACTGTGCTGATGGAGGAAGCCGAGACAGAGCCGGTGGACATCAGCACACACACTGAGCAGCTTCTGAGTGAGTAGATGAGTCGACGTCACTGTAATTAACAGTAGTTACTGAACAAGTCAGTGATTGTCAGTACATACTGAATAAATCAGAACAGTTACTGAATAATCACTGAATAATTCACTGTAGACACTAAATTCAGAGTAATATGTGAATAAATCACAGCAGATACTTCATAATTCATACTAATCACTGAATAAATCAGAGTACAGCGCTGGATACACTTTCCTTTAGTGTAGGGGTGGAACTTCTACCAACTTCAAGTACTCTGGTGGTTGACCAATCAGAACAGAGTTTGTGAAATTACTAATTAGAGCATACTGGGCTCAGTGGGAGGCAGAGCTTAAAGAAATAGACAGTTTTAGAGTGAGACTAACGTCTGAAGGGTTAATGTTAATGTTAGGTAGGGTTGAGTGTAGGGTTAATGTTAATGTTAGGTAGGGTTAAGTGTAGGATTAATGTTAATGTTAATGTTAGGTAGGGTTAAGTGTAGGGTTAATGTTAAGGTTAGGTAGGGTTAATGTTAGGTATGGTTAAGTGTAGGGTTAATGTTAAGGTTAGGTAGGGTTAAGTGTAGGGTTAATATTAATGTTAGGTAGGGTTAAGTGTAGGGTTAATGTTAATGTTAGGTAGTGTTAAGTGTAGGGTTAATGTTAATGTTAGGTAGGGTTTAGTTTAGGGTTAAGGTTAGGTAGGGTTAAGTGTAGGGTTAATGTTAATGTTAGGTAGGGTTAAGTGTAGGGTTAATGTTAATGTTAGGTAGTTTTAAGTGTAGGGTTAATGTTAACGTTAGGTAGTTTTAAGTTTAGGGTTAATGTTAATGTTAGGTAGTGTTAAGTGTAGGGTTAATATTAATGTTAGGTAGGGTTAAGTGAAGGGTTAATGTTAATGTTAGGTAGGGTTAAGTGTAGGGTTAATGTTAATGTTAGGTAGGGTTTAGTGTAGGGTTAATGTTAAGGTTACTCTGTGTTAGTTGTGGTGTATGTTTTTATATATTATATATTATTTAATATTTAATAAAATCAGGAATTTAACTGATTATAAACTCTAATCTGTCTAAATGATTCAATTCTAAATAAAATAGGCGTCAATACTGAGACGGCTAGTGAGCTGCAGGAGTCAGTATCTGACAGTGCTGGACCACCCTCTAGCACCCCTCTGGGTGAGTAGGAGAACCTGTTATCATGATGAACATCATTCTATCTCTACATTAACAGAACAAATGCTGATATTATTCATTCTGATATGAATATTAAAGCAGGAGAACTGAGAGCTCCTGGGTCCAGTGAGCTCCTGGAGATCCTGCCGAGGGGCGTTGCTGGAGGAGAAGTGGTGGTCCAGCATCTGGGTGAGTAAAAGATTCAAACGTTGGATATTGTGATAACGACCCAGCTGGACAGATGTTGATATTTATTGATGTTCAAACAGAAGAGCAGACCTGTGAGCACACTGAGGAGGAGACCAGGACAGAAATGCTGCTGGAGGAACCTCCAACCAGCAGCACATCTCTGGGTGAGCAGAACAAACTATTAGCATCATGCTAACTCTGAATTGTACAGCATTGGAGAACATTACAAGAACAAACCAGCTGCTGTTGGTCCACTCCAGCACGTAGTCCAGTCCTGTTGATGTAATAAATGAACAAGTTAATGAAGACCACCTGAACTCCATCAGGCACTAGTTAAGATTTGGTGATGTCATCATTTTCTAACTTGACAAGGACCATCAAAACTGACCGTAACGTTACTGAACATCTGCTGATCTTCTTAGAATCTGAATCAGGAGCTCCGGTCGTGGATAAGGTTGAGGACACTGGGGTAGAAATTCCCAAGACCCTGGTGTCCTCCCACACGGACCACACTGTCCAGTCCTTCGGTAAGTAACGGAAATGACCTGTGGAAATATATCAAGTATGAAAATAACACAGCTGGACGACTGACAGTGTTTATTAATGTGAAAGATGATGAGAAGATGATGACAGTGGTGAGAGTGATATCTGCAGCAGTGGCTTTCAGATACCTGCAGAACAACTTACAGGAATCTGAACTGCAGAACCTCGAGTTCCCTCCGGGTGAGTAAAAGAAGAACTCACTACAAAAACTACATTCAGACAAAAGCAGAAACATGAACATCTTAATATCTCTCAACATCTCACTCTTACTGAATATCTTCTACATACATTAGTGAACAACACCATCGCCGGAATCGAGGTCGCCTGCGAGGCTGTTCTTGTGCTGCTGCAGAGACTCGCCTCGTCACCTGACCAGCACCTGAGTGAGTAAAACTCATAAACACTAAATATTAAAGATGATACTAAAGACCTCACAGACAACATGTCCATGTGGGGCCCGTATGGTTTTATCTGGCCTGTATGGGTTTCACGTGGGCTTGTAGGGGCTTCATGATTGGTGATACATGGAGCCCCACTGGGTTATAACTTTTTGCCCCATTTGGGTTACAGTTGTGAGTCTCACTTAGGCTACTGTTGGGGGACTGTTCACATGGTTGATTGTTCACACGGGTCCATCTTGCAGTCCGGATTGGCCCTAGTTACTGTTCCACATTAACAAACACACACAGGGTCCATATGAAGACAATGAACAAATCTTTGTAGGACATGTTGGCTGGTCAGTAGATTTTAAAGAAGAAATATCAGATCTGCTGATACTCAGAGCTTCAATATCAGGATCAGCTTCTTTACCAGGTTCTGTGATGATGTAGCAGCTGAACATCTGCTGATATTTTATTCTATTAAATCAGTTAACAAGGTGCTGAGAGTGATGGTGACAGTTCCTCGGTATGCTGTTGTCGGATTGCTGTTGATTAAACATCTTAACAGCATCCGAGGCAACAATAGCACGGCTCTGGGTGAGTAACAGAATCCAAAACCTTCTCTGACACCAGGGCAGCAGAATAGACTAGGCTGGCGTTGGTCCATTCCAGCAGATAGAACTATATCAGTTGACGATGACCACTCAAACTCAGTCAGGCTCCATTTGGTGATGTGACTTGATGATCAAAACCCACCATAATATGACTGAACATCTGCTGATCCTTTCAGAACCAGGAACTGATCTACAGAACGAGGTGGGGGTGGATTCAGAGGCGGAGGTCCTGTATAAGATCTTCTGCCCCCACATGGACTCGCTCTACTCACAGCTTGGTAAGTACCGGAAACGGTCAGTGCAAATATATGAAGAGTGAAAATGATGCAGCTGGAAAACTGACAGTGTGTATCAATGTGAATCCAGTGGATGAGATGCTGACGGGGGTTTTGGTGCAGTTGGCTGCCAACGCCCTGTTATACCTGAAACATGTGTACGAAGACCCTCCAGGTGAGTCATCATAATAACATTCAGGTAAAAGTAGGAATCATGTTTAATGTTAACATGAACCTGTATTCATTCATTCTTTCTGAATGAACTAGTGAACAACAACGAATCCAAGGCCTTCATCATCACCCAGGCCTTGTATACTATCCTGGAGGGGCTCGTCACTAAGAGTGATCAGCATCTGAGTGAGTAAAGCAAATGAGCACCAGAAACTAAAGATGGAGCCCATGTGGTAACAGCTGGTGGTCTCAGACTGATATGAGCAGAAAGAGCTGATCATCTTTAGAGCTTAAGAAGTAGTAACATCAGATCAGCTGATACTCAAGTCTTCAATATCAGGATCACTATCTTTACTAGGTTCTGTGATGAAGACTCAGCTGAACAACTGCTAATATTTATTTCTATTAAATCAGTTAACGACTTTCTTCAACTGATGTCTGCGGCTCCCGATTACCGGGACATCGTTGAGGTGTTGGCGTCCCTGCTAGACGGCGCCAGAAATTATTACTGTGGATGTCTGGGTGAGTAGAAGAACCTGGTAGCTTGATGATCATCATAATAACTGTAATGTCTAAAGAACTGCTAATGTTTCATCAGGATTTATTAGTTAGTTATTAATATTCATCTGAACTCAAACTAATTCTGCTCGGGGTCGTTTTGTATGTGAGCAACACAAATACCATAGTCAGGTCCAACCACAGTGATGGATCTGGACAGCTGTTGATGTTTCTTCATATTACAGCAGGAGACCAGACAGAGAAGGTGGAGGAAGCTGGAGCTCCGGCCGAATCCACCAACATTGAGCCGCCTCAGCTGCCTCAGCCTCCTCGGGGTGAGTAAAGAAATCTGATCTCAGTTTCTGTTTACATGAACATACACAATAAAGGTACTTCCTCAGATCTTAGGTTGGAGATATGGCTCTAGAGATAAACTTTCACTAGTAGTGGAGCTTCTACAAGGTTCTTCATGCTCACACATCTGTTTTACATAGAAGCATCCATTAAAACGTTCTTCAGGAGACCAAAAGTTCTTCTTCTACAGTAACTACACACTGATACTAACATGAGTGTAACTGCATTTGTAGCTCACAGAGACAGAATGAGCCGAGGATGTCCTGAAGTGAAGGCTCCTCCTCGTCCACGGCCAGAGAGCCAGTACAGACCAAGACGGCAGTGGCAGCGGCACGAAGGACCTAGAACTCAACCCAGAGTGCCGAGACACCAGTTGCCAGAGGAGGAGGCCAATGAGAGAAGTCACGGCCCCAGATACCCATCAAAAATGGAGGCCACTGATCAGTGGACTCAGAGACACCAGCGTCCCAGACATCAGACCCAGAACCCAAAACCAAGAGGACCGCGCCAACGTCCTAATGATGAGTACGCTCCACCACAAAGAGAGGGAGAAGGTTTTGGAGGAAGAGGGCGACGTGCTGGAGGACAAAGACGGAAGAGGCCGGACTGGTGGCAACATGACGATAGACATCTATGAACGTCAACAACAACCTCCTACAATCACCCCAACCTCCTACAATCAACCCAACTTCCTAAACTGTCCTGGGGTGAAGTCTACTCATTGGCCATGACCAGGGGTGACAAAATATCCACTGAAACAGACACCAGAACCAGACACCAAACCCAAGAGGAGCCCGTCACCGTCTTAATGACGAGTGCGCTCCTCCACGAGGAGAGGGAGACGGTTCTAGAGGAAGAAGTAGACGTGGAGGAGGACGAAGGCAGACCAGACCTGACTGTTGGCAGCATGACAACAGATAAACACTAAAACATCAGTGCCACCTCCTAAAATCACCCCAACATCTTAAAATCACCCCAACATCCTGAAATCACCCCAATCATCTCTCCCCAAACCTACAAATATAAAAATAATAAAAATATTAAAATATGCTACTATTTATTCTTTATTAGTGTAATACAGTGTTCAGGTATGTTACTGAACGTTCTGCTGAGAGTCTACAGGCTTTATTAGTGTAATACCGTGTTCAGGTATGTTACTGAACGTTCTGCTGAGAGTCTACAGGCTTTATTAGTGTAATACAGTGTTCAGGTATGTTACTGAATGTTCTGCTGAGAGTCTACAGGCTTTATTAGTGTAATACAGTGTTCAGGTATGTTACTGAACTTTCTGCTGAGAGTCTACAGGCTTTATTAGTGTAATACAGTGTTCAGGTATGTTACTGAATGTTCTGCTGAGAGTCTACAGGCTTTATTAGTGTAATACAGTGTTCAGGTATGTTACTGAACTTTCTGCTGAGAGTCTACAGGCTTTATTAGTGTAATACAGTGTTCAGGTATGTTACTGAACATTCTGCTAAGAGTCTACAGGCTTTATTAGTGTAATACAGTGTTCAGGTATGTTACTGAACGATCTGCTGAGAGTCTACAGGCTTTATTAGTGTAATACAGTGTTCAGGTATGTTGCTGAACGTTCTGCTGAGATTCTACAGGCTGTTGGACCAATGGACCAATAGAATTGGTCCATTGTTTACATTGAATTACATTGAAAGTAAAGAACGTTCATATTCTCTTCTGTAAACATCTTATTCTTTGAGACTAATTGCTTTCAGTATGTTAAGCAGACCCTGAATGTCTCTAACATAGTAAAACACTCTTAACTAGGGTGATGACCTTTGACTTATTGCTTTTCCAATGGGAGCAGATGGTCTTCATTCTATCTTCTTTTCTTTCTAATCAACTCTAAATCCAAACCTCTCCAGATCAATGGGGTCAATTCCAGTTTCCATGGTCGTTCCTGGTCAGAAGCTTCAACTCTGCACAACTCATTCCCAATGCAATCCCATTTTCACTGGATAGGGGCCCGTCCATACTCAATTTCCTTTTGGGCTCAGCCTCCTGAAAATAGGAACAGACATCGGAAGGCCTGATCGATGCCCTTCAGACACGCCTACTCTGGTCTCAAGTAATCTCAGGCCGACTAGGTGATGAAGTTGAGGCTGTCAATCAACACACACACCTCCAGTCATTGCCAAGAGTGAGGAAGTGAATGAAGTAGAGGGTTTGGATTCTTCTCTCCATAACCATATAGCACAATATCTAAAACATTGGCAAAGAAACAGCCATTGAACGTATAAATGATGTGTTTCATTTAAGGTGAGTTATTTGGGCTATTGTTGTACTGCTTTAGTCTTCCAATAGTGGTTGTTACCAACTGCTGGAAGCTTAAAGATCAGAGGGAACAGAGAGGTGGTAGAACATTTAAGCCCTTTGTTTTTGTGGTCCCTACTTGCTGCCCTTAATCGTGTGATTCACGATCCTCCCCAAGAAGCTCAAAGGAATATTTTCAAATGTGCAAACACTGGATGCATACTTGTGGTGATGGGTAAACCAAGCTGTTCCATTCGAGTTGATTCAACGCTCAAGCATTTGACACTTAAAAACCCATTGATGGTCAGGGTTAAGATTTAATGGACTACAAGTGTTGGGAACATCTATTCAGGACACGGAAATAAAGTATATTTTGAAATGGCAGTATCCAGAACACAGGAACTTTTTAATTTATTAATGTGTAAAGTTCAAATAAACTCTCTTTCTGTACAATGAAGAAGAAAAATACAAACAAACAAACAAATCCAGTTCGAATCTGAACACGTCTATTCCTCCACTGTTTCAATTTCAAATATTTTAAACTTAATATTACACTTTTTGTTACTTACAATCGACAATGGAGTGTAAATGTAAGGAGTAGAAAGTACAGATAATGGAGTGTAAATGTAAGGAGTAGAAAGTACAGATAATGGAGTGTAAATGTAAGGAGTAGAAAGTACTGATAATGGAGTGTAAATGTAAGGAGTAGAAAGTACTGATAATGGAGTGTAAATGTAAGGAGTAGAAAGTACTGATAATGGAGTGTAAATGTAAGGAGTAGAAAGTACTGATAATGGAGTGTAAACGTAAGGAGTAGGAAGTACTGATAATGGAGTGTAAACGTAAGGTGTAGAAAGTACTGATAATGGAGTGTAAATGTAAAGAATAGAAAGTACTGATAATGGAGTGTAAATGTAAGGAGTAGAAAGTACAGATAATGGAGTGTAAATGTAAGGAGTAGAAAGTACTGATAATGGAGTGTAAATGTAAGGAGTAGAAAGTACTGATAATGGAGTGTAAATGTAAGGAGTAGAAAGTACTGATAATGGAGTGTAAATGTAAGGAGTAGAAAGTACTGATAATGGAGTGTAAATGTAAGGAGTAGAAAGTACAGATAATGGAGTGTATATGTAAAGAATAGAAAGTACTGATAATGGAGTGTAAATGTAAGGAGTAGAATTACTTATAATGGAGTGTAAATGTAAGGAGTAGAATGTACTGGTAATGGCGTGTAAATGTAAGGAGTAGAAAGTACTGATAATGGAGTGTAAATGTAAGTAGTAGAAAGTACAGATAATGGAGTGTAAATGTAAGGAGTAGAAAGTACTGATAATGGAGTGTAAACGTAAGGTGTAGAAAGTACTGATAATGGAGTGTAAATGTAAGGAGTAAAAAGTACTGATAATGGCGTGTAAATGTAAGGAGTAGAAAGTACTGATAATGGCGTGTAAATGTAAGGAGTAGAAAGTACTGATAATGGAGTGTAAATGTAAGGAGTAAAAGTAAAAATCAGCCAAAAATAATTACTCCAGTAAAGTATGAATAATCAAAATCTCTACTTAAGTATTTGTACTTAATTACTTGACGCCTCAGTAGCAAAGCCAAAAGATAGTGGCTATAGTAATAGTTGTGGTTTACTAATTGTGATATATGAGTGAAGCTAATCAAATTGGAAGTGTATCGTTGGTATACAAACGATGGGTTTTAGTACGGCAGGGAAGGAGCGAACGCTCTGGGCCTTTGTTGTTTCTCGGGGCCTCGTTGCCAAATGGCCCTGCTTTGCCAAATAGGGCCTTGGTTTCTTCCCAGAAACCACTGAGAGCAAGCAAAACCCGAGTCATGGAGCAGCTTTTCTCCAATATTTAGAAATGATTCATGACGGTCATGAGTTTGCTTTGGTTAATCGTTACCGTTAAGGCCACTCGCACACCGCAGATGTTCGCCGATGCAGCGGGGAGCGACGTCACCAGAGTGGAGGCCCATGTGTTGCCCTCAGATAGGCCGCCAAATCGATATCTTCCTACCATATGGCCGTAATCCCAAACACACAGGCAGCGGGCGAACCTGACATGAAACGGCAGCTCGTGAAGGCATGAAATTGCAACATCTGTAAGAGATCATGTGGGCACAGGCCTAGCCTAGATGGGCCACATCCCAATCCAGAGGGCGGGAGTTAGGACTTGGGGGCTGGGATCAGATCTTGGGTAGGCACACATGCTTCGGAGCCCACCACTTCAGTCAGGCTCATTAATTTGACGTTGGTTGGACGTTTCGTTTTCATCTTGTTTTGGCGGCGCTTGCTTGTTTGCGCTCGTCCCTGCAGGAAAGTCTCCCCGAAGCCGGCCAGAAACCGCCTGATGAACCATCCCAGAGGTGGAACACACACAGAGCCTTTTGTGGGACGGCGGTGGGCGGACGTTTCCAGGAGGGTGGATTCTCTGATTTCATCTGCGGTCACATTCCCGACTGAGATGTGCTGTTTATGTACGGCCGTAATAAACAGTGGGCCATTAGTTGGCTATAACTCATCAGTCTGAAGGAACACAAAGGAAACCCTCAGCGTGATGTTGGAAATCGGCCGGGAGGACGCGAGGCAGGAAGAGCTCGCGGGGCACATGATAGCGTGGAGAGAAAGCGGCCTTATTCGCCACAGTTTTACTCAATTAGAAATTCATTTCCCCTACGCTGACCTCACCGTGTTAACCCCGTATTAAGGGCCCATTGCTTGGAGGTCATGGGTATTAAGGTTTGT